>QLTV01004284.1:64969-98602 GCA_003457575.1 Thermophis baileyi | reverse complement strand
TCTCTCTCTCTCTCTCTCTCTCTCTCTCTCTCTCTCTTTCATGCACAGACACACACAGACATGGACAAACACAAAAACTCTTCCTGCTTTCTCCTCCTTCTCACTCTTTCCCTCCAGCAGCAACTGGATGGAGTGGGAAGAGGTTAAAAAAAAAAGGTGGGAGAAAGAGGAAAGCTCCCTTGTGTTCATTTAGTTTTGGGACATCCTCCTCACCCCTGCTCCTTTCGCCCAACCTGTGGCAGGACCAGGTTCAAATTTCTCACTTCTTGACCATGAGGCAAAAATACTCGCTTTTCCTCACCTATCGCATCTCCCCCCAATGCTGAAGTTTTTGGGGTGTGAAGGCCTTAGAGTCTCCCCATGTGTTTCTATGTGTGTAAATCACCTGGAAGGCTGTTGATAGAGCCGATTTTGAGGGTTGTTTTTTTTTAGGGTTAGTTTCTAACCCTTTACTCAAAATAAGCCATTCTTTCCCCCGCCTTGTCTCCCTGTGATTGCAAGATTCTCCATTTAAAGACCTGCCGTTTGAAGAAGCTGGGAATCAGCAGCAATTGTTTCAGCATTGCTGTTTCTCATTAATATTTGGAAGTAAATATTGGCCATGCAGTATTTGGCAGCCATGTGGCGAAGCCAGATCAGCTTTTTATTAAACTTGTCATTATGCTGGGGGGATGGCAGCCTCCTGAAAGGCTGGGAAGGGAAAGGCCCTGCCCCTAACCACCATCCCCCTTGGCCGTTTTTTTCTCCTCTTGCATGCACATCAAAGCAAAGTCTCCTGCCTTCCCGAGCCTGAGGCCACCCATCCCTCGATATGGATTGGTTGCCCTGATGCATGTTTAAATGTCTCACACAGCCAAATGGCCATGGAAAAATGTCCCTCCATGAAACTCCCAGGATGAAGGGGCGAGGGAAGAGCACTGGCTGACCAATGGCAAGAATGGAGCACTAGTGGAGAGCCAGCTGAGTAAGAATGGCCATTTTGGGTCAGCCATGGTGGAGTGCCCGAGAAGTGGGCATGTTAAGACAGCCATGTTCAATTGTCCTAGATCTGTTCTATAATTTAATTCATGTACCCAGTTCTGAAAATCTCTACTTCGATAAGTACAAATGTGTATCAGATGAATAATCACTTTTCTTGTATTAATTTTTCAGCCAGTGAAATTCCAGACATTTTTAATATCACTGATCCAGTGAAAGATGTACTTTGGTTTTCTAGGATTTGCAGTTCCAAACGGGGGGCACAAAACAGGAACTGAATCAATCCCTTAGGATGAGTAAGAAATATAGATAAAAAAACAACAACAAATGGTAGGATTTGCTGGGCAACATTATTGGATAATTCTTTCCTTGGAATATCACCTCAGGATGCATATATATGATCCCATTTAGCTGATCACTTAATCAGAAAGAGAGGTAGGATTGGCCCTTTCCTCTCTCAGTTCTTGGCATAATTTAGAAACATATTAGTTTGATTCCAGGCATTTAATTATTATTCTGTGATTCTGATGCTTTAATAGATTGCTCCATCATTTCAATCATAGTTTTCCCCCCTCCAGGTTCTTCTTCTTGTGTCTTCCCTTTTGTCTTTAATGGGAGGTCATATTCATCTTGCACTAGAGATGGAGCCATTGATGAGCAGCTCTGGTGCAGTACAACATCTAATTATGACACAGATGGCCGGTGGAAGCACTGCATTCTTCAAGGTAAGTAATCCATGGCTCATGGCTTCTAAGCAAAATATGAAATATAGCATTAACATCACAGATAAGATAGGGCTACTGTTTGTCACTGTTATAAGCCTCTCATCCCCTGGCCTAATCCCTGCTGTGCTGAAGCGTCATCATGATAGTTGGCTGGAGAGAAGAGCAATAAAATTATCATTAGATAGAAGTAGTTGCCTCTACAACAGATGCTGGGATCTGGGAGCAGTGGCACCCTAAATAAATGGAAAATGCAGTGTTATGTGCCAAGGAGTCTGTGCTACGTTCCCTAAACTCATCTTAGATAGCTTCTCATCCAAGAAGCTTCTTCAGCTCTGACAGGATAGTGGGGAATGGAAGGATTTATATTTCTTGCAGACAGCTGGTAATCTGCATCCTTTTAGCCTTGATCCTTGAAGCATCCTTGAAGCATCCTTGAAGCACTTGGAGGTTTATCTGTGTCCTGAGGGTCATCTGAGTGGTGCTCCTGGTTCCTGTAGTCTGCAATTTTTCTCTGGAAATCCATTCCTACTCCCACACCATTCAAAGCGTGTTCATCCCAAATTGTATAGCTAAAAGTCTGTAGAGATTCTCAGTCATCCAGGTCATGGTTGTTCCAAATGTGCTTTTTCAGGAGGCAACTGGACTTTCTTGTTTTTTCTTTTGAAGATGTTTCGCTTCTCATCCAAGAAGCTTCTTCAGCAACCATGACCTGCATGACTGAGAATCTCTACAGACTTAGATCTGATGGAAAAAATTGCCCAACTGGCAGCACTCAAATCAAAAATTATCTGCTTGAGTGTAATACTTCTATAAATAAATGGAGAGGCAGTACCATTTTTCATCTCAGTAGTAAAAGGTGCTAGACCAACCCTCAAAAAGTAGTCAGTTCATGTAATTTCTAAACCCAATAGAGATCAGGAGAGACAAAGGATAATTTGGTTTTAAAAAGCAAGTGATCCTATCCTAATTTGGAGTCTGAGCTTGGAATATTCTGACTGAAACAGGGGTGGGCAATTTGCAATGTAAGCCATTTTTAGTAGCCTCTTGAACCCCGGAGATTTCAGTGACAATATTCAGCAAATTGCCAAATCAGAGAGGCATAATTTCATATATATTTTTACAAGAGAAAAGTAATGTACAAAAATCCCAAAGAGTAGAAACTTCCAGATTGATTTAACATATTATTATTATGTATGTGTAATTGACAGATTCACAGTCTAAAATTGATGGGAACTTAATAATTCAAATTCTAACCAAGGACCTAAGAATTATTAAGGTAGTATCTAGGAATATAAGTAGCTCCTAGCAGGGTGGAGGGTTGTTGTTTTTTTTTGTAAAATTAGGGATTTGGGTATGATAATTTCAATAATTTCACATATTGAGGTAGTCTTTTAGGTATTGTTCAGTGTGCTCCAATCATGATTGGTATAACAACAGATTTCTTTTTCTGTAGACATTCAGTGTCAATCTGCAAGTCCTGGTTTTTGTAATTTTTTCCATTGTTTTTCCTCAATCCTAACATCACCAATATAGCAGATGTAATGAACCAGATTTTTTTTTCTTTTAAATAACTGTGTTATCAGGCATGTTATAAATAAGATGTCTGTTTGTTTGGATTTTAAAGTCTAATAAGATCTTAACCCACTTATTTTTCTAAAACCTTCTCAACTTGACAATCCCCATAGTTTTCACTACATTTGAATCCAAACCTCTAACAAAGTTTTCGATGAATAATTTTGGCAACTTGGTCATGATGCTATTTGTAGTTAGTTTGTGAAATTTTGCTTCAGCAGCTGATCAAATGGTCAGTTGTTTCATCCTTTTTGCTACAAAGGCAACATTTGCTGTTGTTTATTACATGTTGAATTTTTGCCTTCATGCAATTAGTTAGTAAAGCTTGTTCTTGAGTCAGTAGAATAAATTCTTCAGTTTCTTTCTTTAACACTCTTGATCTGATCTTAACTAACTCCATGTGGGTTTTTTAATCAGTTTTTTTTCCTTCTATGTCCTTCATGTACTGACCAGGCATTGATTTGTACTCGAAACAGAGCAATTTGTATATATTGCATCATTCATCCTGATCATTACTGGAAAGATTTAAAAATGTAAAGGCAAAAAAGAGCATTCTTCACATAAGTCTAAAACCATTTGTTTGTCTTTAGGTCACTCAGTTGACAATGATGAATGGAAAAGACAAGATGTAGAATTGAATGTTACAGGAATTATATAAGCAAGCAGAGTTCTTAGCTATGTCTTGTTCACGTTTCTTTCCATCTACATCCATACTTTACATGTTTTCAGAGCATGGAGGCAATTCTGGAGGCAAATCCTGTGTGTTTCCCTTTGTCTACAAAAACCAGACATTCTACACATGTAGCAAAGAGGAGAAGGGAAGATTCTGGTGTGCCACCACAAGAAACTATGACAAGGATCTTGAGTGGAGCTACTGTGCTGACACCAGTAAGAACAAGATATTGAGTGCTGTAATTATTTGTCTTACAAAAGGATATAAGAGATCAAGATCTTCAAAAGATCTTCAAGACTAGTTTTGAAAAACTTCTTTTCATTGTTAGTTCAGGCCTGGGAGACAAAATATTTTGTAAGAAAGTACTAAGAGGCAGTTTGCTAGTACTTGCTAGAAAATGCTAGAAAACATTTAGCAATGTGTGAAAATTCATCTGCTATATAGCTAAAGTAATATGACTAAAATGAGTACAGTATCTGGAGAGAGAGAACAATTTAGAGAATATTTCAGTTACAAGGATTAATTTAGTTGGGCAAGGGATTTGAAGGAAGAAAGAGACTGGTCTTAGATTTAGATTTGAAGGACACAGAGAATAATAAAAAAATTATTAAGGAAATAGAAACTCTTCCGGTATTTGAGAGCAGAACAGCTTGATATATGAAAGTTGCAGCAAAGGGTATAAGATAATGGCAAGTGGAGGGAAGTGGAGGGAAGTGGATCTTGCTTAGCCATGGAGTTTTGAAAGTGAAAACAAACGGAAATTTGTGGCCCAATTTTCACACTCATAATTCTAATCCATATAAGAAATTTTCTGTTTGCATAGTAAATTGCGATTTGTGAACTGGTGCCCTATGACGTCCATTTTGCATAATCTGCACTGATTACCAGATTTAATTATTGGGTTAATTCAGTTGCTGATGTAAACTTGTAAAGCCAAGGAGGGCGATATGCTTCCCTCCTTCCTTCTTTATGGACCCTGGGGAAATGAAGGGTGGGAGGATTTTATTTTTTATGATGACACCTACCTTGTGGAATACTTTATCCAATGAAATGTATCAAGCCACATCACTCTGGGAAAGAGTGATTATTCACAAAATAAATTTGGTTGAATGCTCATTTGTTTTGGATTAATTCTCTTCCAGTTTCCAATTCTTTTCCCAGAAACGATGTGTTGCTGCTGTTTTTAATATTAATATTGGGATTGTTATTTGATCTGTTTTAGAAAAGGTAGATGCAATACATATTTCTTTTTGTAAATAATGTTTTAACTGCCCTGAATTTCTTTTTTATGATTTGTATTCTTTAAAATGTTTTAAAATATTTTTATTTTAAAAATAGATGAAATTTGTTGTCGTCCCCTTAAAAAGGGGGACATGTTCTTGTCTTTGTCTAAATACGCTTGTTAGAGGAAACTAATATTCATTTCTGCACAGGATTAGATGCCAATCCTAAGGGACCGTGTGTCTTTCCTTTCATCTTCAACCACACGTCTTATTCATCATGCACAACAGATGGAATTTCTAATAAGAAGCCATGGTGCTCCCTTACCAAGAACTATGATACTGACTTTCAATGGACCTATTGTGAACCTTCTGGTAGGATGGTGGCATGCAAAGGATTTATGGTCTTTTTTTTTAAAAGAGAAATATAGTAGTTACTTTTGACATAGGACCATGAGAAAACAGGCATGTTGTTTCTGTGGTGCTTGGAACATTGATTTTTTTTGTTGACTTTTATATTTATTGGATGGTCAGCATTGAGGTATCAAGTTTTATGTAAATAAAACTAAATTTTCCATGCCCCTATAAAGGAATTATTTAGCTGCAGAGGTTACACAGATAGACCTCGCTTAATGACTGTCCTGTGTAGCAATTGTTCATAGTTGCAATGGTACTGAAAAAATAACTTTATGACTGGTCCTTGCATTTATGACTATTGCAGCATCCATGCAGTCACATGATCAACGTTTGGCTGCTTTGCCACCAGTGAGTGTTTATGACCATTGCAGAGCCTTATGGTCACGATTGCCATTTGTGCAGTTCATAGCCCAGCTTCGTACACGTAGAATCAATGGAGAAAGTGACAGTAAAATCACAAGCCATGGTCATATGGTGTGTCCCTTAATGACTGTGGATGATTTGCTTAACAACTGCAGTAGAAGTGTCATTGTAAGACCAGCTTAGTCATATGATTAGTCTCTAAACAACTGTATCACTTAGCAATAGAGTTGTGAGTCCCAATTGTGGTTATTAAGAGAAGTACACCACCTATATGAACATTTAATTCTTCCCGTTATAAGTGAGATGGGAGGAAGGTGGAGGAAGAGAGAATGATTTATTTTGTTCAATACCTAAGGACATGGAGAAAGACAATTCCAATGAAAAATAGATGATTAGAATTCCATGCCTGAATGCTCACTCAAGAAAATTAGCTACTGGAGTCTAAGCACTACTTATGCCCTGAGACTGGATTAATCCACAAAATCTTGGAGAGTTTGGTGAAAAATGATATTAAAAAGTTCTTCCCTGCTATGCAAAAATCTCTCTCTCTCCTCTCTCTCTCTCTCCCTCCCTCCCTCCCTCCCTCCCTCTCTCTCTCCCTCCCTCCTCTCTCTCTCCCTCCCCCCCCCTCTCTCTTCCACCCAATCTATTTCCACCTAGCTACCATCTGGCAAAAGTAGGATGGTGGGAAAAGTCTCTATATAAAATGTGCTACCATAGTCATTCCATATGCCTTTTAGTCTTTCTTCTTATCTTCTTGCTTAGAACATTCCTCTCTTTTACTAGTCAGCTAATCTATGTGTCATTGTGTGTGGACATTCAATATCAGGATTTTACTTTACATGTTCAGTATGTAAAGATAAGAAAATGGCAATACACTGAAAGCAACTTCTGGCTTTCTGGTACATCTAGTTTTGGCTTCATTGTATATTAAGTTTAGGTTGTAGATTTCTACATTGCAAAGTTATCCTTGGGTAACTGGTATTCTCTATATGTTTTCCCTATTTTAACTATTAAACATCAGAGCCAAAGGAAAAGGAGGAGAATCTATCTTGCGTCTTCCCATTTGTCTATGATGGCAAGCTGTATTTCAGCTGCACTACACAGGGGCGAAGTGATGGGAAACGTTGGTGTGCCACCACTATCAACTATGATCTTGACAAAAAATGGAAGTTCTGTCCAGAGGAATTAGGTAAGAGAGATAAAAGAAGAAGGGGAAAAAAAAGAAACAAAGCCTTTTTTCCAAATTGCCTTTGAGGAAATAAACTATTTTAACAGATGATTTAATGCAGGGATCTTATGCTACTAGTTTGTTTTGCTCCAATAACAGTAGCTTTTATTTGTTAATTAAGTTGTTAATTAGCCAGCCATCAACATCCTAATTAACAACTAAAAGCTGTACACAATCCAGAACAGTATAAATACAGCATGTAGAACAACCCAGTGCACATACTTTGGAGAGAGAGAGAAATTCCCTGATGATGGGCTTCAGCATAAGCCCGAAACCTTGGAAGAATAAACTTTTAGTTCCCATGACTGACTTGGATTGGATCCTTCAATGACTCTATATTCAGTGGTCATATTTTGCCACTGAAATATGTTAAGTTGGCATTTAATGGCCAAATGCCACCCCAAGGTACAACAGTATCTGCTTCTCTTCTGGGAAGTCCATATATCTTTCTTCATTTGCTTTTTATTTTAACATTTAACAGGAACAGAGCCACAGCAAGATGATCCAACTTGTGTCTTCCCATTCATCTACAAGGGCAAGTTATACAGTGTATGTATTGATGAGGACATGGATAATGGGAAGTTCTGGTGTTCCACAAGCAGCAACTATGACAAAGATAAGAAATGGCAATATTGTAATGTCACAGGTAAGAAATAAAATGAATACTTTGTTTTGTGAATTTTCAAGCGGTGGGCCCAGTTAGATCAAAGAATGGAGACTAGTCTTTAAAAAGTTATCCTACCAAATATATGGAATAGAAACCGCTTGATGGGAACTTAATGTGTGTGTATGTGTATGGTGTGGTATTGTCAATGTGCATTTGTTTCTTATTTATAGTATACAATCCTCTTGACAATTATGAAGAGATAATTGCATGTTAATTTTTTATAAACTTTGAAATGGAGGGCCACAAAAGTTACAATATGAACAAAGAATGCAGTATTTAACAAAAACCTCTATTTAACAAAAAACTGAATCGTTTAACTAATACTAAAATATACAGAATAATCCAGAAGTCTATTCCATGAACTATGGGGAAAGGTAGTATTAGCTGAAACATAGAGTTTGATAGAGCCATAGCTGTGCTACAATGCCTGGAATCTGTAGGTCCTAGGAAATCTATATGTCTATAAGAAGTCTATGCAGTATATCCTACTATTTCTATAAAAGCAAATTGGTCTTTCATCACAAATTTATTTGGGAGGGAATTTGTAGAAGATAGATCCTGATTGTTTTCTAATATACTCAGTATCATTCTGAGGATATAAGCAGATAAATATTTTTCCATTCTGTGTTAGTTTCACATGTATTTACAACTGAACATAAATCATATGTGAAAGGTATCCATAGCCTTACTTTCACCCTTTTCTTTTAAGATCCAGAACCTAATCTAATAATAGTAAATCCACTTTGTGTATTCCCATTCATCTACAAAAGCATCTCCTACAATACATGTACAGTAGAGGGCATGAGTGATGGGAAGCTGTGGTGTGCCACTACCAGCAACTTTGATTTGGATAATACATGGGTATACTGCAATATCACAGGTAGGATTAAAACAGACAAAATTTTTGCAACAGAAGTGCACAACTTCAGTTATAGGTTCAGGACTACATATATTGCTCCTGGACTTGTACTCAGAATTAATACTGAGTTTTTGTTTGTTTGAATATTTAATATGGCAGATATGGATTGTATTAAATACACTGAGAATAAACATATTAATCAGTTGCAGTTTAGGTAGTGTTTTAAATAGTGGATTATTTAGCTCATTGAGTGACTCTCTGGCCAAGAGTTGTTCTTATCCCTGTCCCATCTTTCCTTGAGCTTCAAGAAAAAAGCCAAAATAAACCACAAACACAATATTTAAACATTTGGTCTTTGCCTGATGTGTTGGAAATAATATTTCCCAAAGTGATGGACGAAGAAAAAGAAGAAGGTGTGGCCAATATGAGAGTACCTAATTTGACAGGATTTGAAAAACAAATTATTTCAGGAATGGGGCATTTTGGAGAATTTGGAATATTCTGTTCCTCCTCTGGACTCTGTTCGGAAGAAGCTTCTTGGATGAGAAGTGAAACAAAAATAAAGAAAGTCCAGGTGCCTTTTTAAAAAGCACCTTTGAGACAACCATGACCTGAATGATTGAGAATCTCCATAGATGTCCTTTTGATGTGTTAGGGCTGACCACAAACTTTTTGGGTGGCCATGAATAACAGTGGATATCATAAGAGTGCAAACTAGATGAGGCGAGTCCTTTCCAAGTCTTTGTTTTATGATGGGAAATTTATGAATTTCTTAGCTTTTAAATAGTTGTTTTAAGTCTATTTTGGGGCTTTCACTAAAAGTTCTGAATCATATTACCAATAAATGGAAAGAAATGAGGCCATTGGATTTTTAGCACCTACAGCAGCAGTGGATTGCTCCCGGTTCGGCCCAGTTCTGCAAACAGCAGCGGCGGGAGGCTCCGTCCACCCACCCAGGACGCTTCTGCGCATGTGCAGAAGTGTCACGCACGCACGAGCGCGCGCACGAACCGGTAGCAACAGGATTTAGAACCCACTACTGACCTACAGCTAGTCTGTAGAGATTCTCAGTCATCCAGGTTATGGTTGTCCCAAAGGTGCTTTTTCAGGAGGCAAAAGAAAAGAAAAAGAAAGGAAACAAAACTTTTTCAAAAAAAAAAAAACAAGAAATCTGGTTGCCTCCTGAAAAAGCACCTTTGGAACAACCATGATCAGGATGACTGTGAATCTCTACCGACTTTTAGTTATACAATTTGGGATGAACACCCTTTTGAATGGTGTGGGAGTAGGAATGGATTTCCAGAGGAAAAAAAATTGCAGACCACAGGAACCAGGAGCACTACTCAGAAGACCCTGAGAACACAGATAAACCTCCAAGTGCTTCAACGACCCTCTAAAAGGATGCAAATGACCAGCTTTCTGCAAGGAATATAAATCCTTCCATTCCCCACTATCCTGTCAGAGCAGAAGAAGCTTCTTAGATGAGAAGCGAAACGTCTTCAAAAGAAAAAACAAAGTCCAGTTGCCTCCTGAAAAAGCACCTTTGGGACACCTAGAGCTAGTATTGGCTCTGGATAATCACAAACAAGGGACCTGAAGCCCACCTTTGTCTAAGGGATCTCATATGTGCAGCCCTCATTTAGGAGTTCCAGGGCAGATAATCTGGGATAGACAGCCCTGTTCTCCAAAGAAGAAGTATGGCTAAATTTTGTTGCTATTATACCTTACATACTATTGAACATTTACCCCTAATACAGCTATTTCATACTGCCTAATGATAGAGCTGGCCTCCAAATTGATGCTTTTGGCTGAAACAGAGAACCCACTATAATGCCTGGCATTCATATACTTGCATTCATACACTAGACTACTAGGTCTCAGTTTGGGCCTTTATTTAGTTTGAGTGTTTATCATTGCACTGTGATATTATCATTGGAGAAAATGAACATAATCAATATCTGGCAACCAACAGTAGATTCAAATGCCATACCTGTAGTTGTTTCTATATTCAACACATTGAGCTCAATTAACATCATAGCAACAAGCAACATGAAAATAGTCCACTATTAAAATAATAAATCGTGATAGCCATTGTGGGTTACCCCATGATTGCGCCTGATTTTACAAAAAATTTTTACAGTGTTCATTAAGTGAATGCAGCAGTCCTAAAGTGCATGTCACACTTGTTAAGTGAACTTATTGTTTTCTATGGAACGTTTTTTACTGGAAATTGGAAGTAAATGCCGATATCCAGCAAAAACATTGTAAATTGTGGCTACATGACTGTGGGATGCTGCAAATGGCCATGAGTGCAGGCTGGTTGCTAAGTGCCCAAAATGCAGTCATGTGACCATGGGGGGGCAGCTGTTGGAATTTTGAATTGGGGGCGTAAGTAGCTTTTGTGGGGTCCATCTTAACTTTGAATGGTTGCTAAGTGACCAGGCCATAAATGAAGGACTACCTACCCTATATACAGTAACTGATTCCTCCTAGTCTATGTGAATGGTTGCTTTGCTTTCTTATTTAAAGTTTACTTTCACAATGTATCAAAAAAAAGTTTCTAATGCACATCAAATGTGAGATTTGAATCCATAAACATAAAATTAACTATATTTTGGTTGTACAGTGTAAATCGTTTTTTTAATTAAAAAAACACATCAATGGAACTGAATGACCTGAGGTCTCACGAACTTTATCTCATATTATTCTGTTCAGATGCTGATCCCAAAGAAATGTGCGTCTTTCCTTTTTTGTACAACCAAAATTTCTACTTCATGTGCACAACAGATGGGATGTTTGGCAAGACATCTTGGTGCTCCCTCACCCAAAACTATAATTCAGACCTGCAATGGACTTACTGTGAGCCTTCAGGTAGGAAGAATAGCAATAGCAATAGCACTTAGACTTCTATACCACTTCACAGCTCTCTTTAAGCCAGGGGTGTCAAACTCATGTCGTCACGGCATCGTCACGGGACTTTTCCCCCCTTCACTAAACCGGGCATGGCTGTGGCCAGCGTATGACACATCTGGCCCATGGGCTGGGAGTTTGACAGCCCTGCTCTAAACAGTTTACAGTCAGCATATTGCCCCCAACAATCTTGGTCCTTATTTTACCGACCTCAGAAGGATGGAAGGCTGAGTCAACCTTGAGCTGGGGAGAATCGAATGGTGCAGAAGTAGAAGCAAAACCTTTTTTATGCATGGAATTTCATAAGAGTCGAATGAAACGCTGATGATAGCATTTGCCTGTGTTGAAATATTAAGATGAAATATTAAGATAAGTTTATAGCAAACCATGTCCAATTTTAAATGAAAATAGTCATTCAAAACAATATTGAGCACCCAAATATATCCCCAAAGGTAAACACTTCCCCCCCAATTAAGTGCTGTCTGGTTCTGGACACAAATTACAAAAATAGTCTGTACGTACACACCATTTTATATTAAAATCAGATACTTCCTTTACAGTGTCTTTCTGAGGGATTTCCAAAATGTTATGAAATAACTCAAATTTTACAAACTGAGGAGATATTTTCTGACCATCACTGTCTGAAGAATTTGTAGTGCAGAATGAAAGTGACTACTTTACTGAATATTTTCTAGGGGAAAGGGGTATTTTAAAAAACTTTTAAGTGTGGGGCTTTGTTTTCATCACAACTCAAAGCATGTTCCTCAAGAAATGGAGAATGTGAATAATGAAATACTCAGAAATATTCATGGGAAATAATTAGTAAATTGTTTAGTAAAATGACTCCAATAATTTCTGTATTGCCCAAAAAGAAACTAGTACATGAAATATGAACTTAGTGGCACTCCATGTTCCTACTTCCATTATTTCAGGGCATCAACATTTTTATAATGAGGAGGGATGAAAACACATGAGTGATGTCACCGTCATGTCAGTGTACTGAGTTGCATGCTTACATCAGATATTGTGATATAGAACATCAACATGGCACTCTACATGGTTTTCACTTCTCATGTATAGTCATTTTTACAACTTTGTGCTTTGTTATGGAGACAGTTGTTTCAGAATATTATGGTGTACAGTGATTGATCTATCACTGCTTGCTTCATCAAAAGTGAATTATGTTAGATAAACCTGAGGAAATATCAGGCCAAAAGCTGAAACAATTTTTATATTAAACAAGATATTATAGGTATTGAAGAGAAATAAGCACACAGTAGAAGTCACTGCATCCTTGTTTATGCATGCATGATATATTTATTGAGTGTGTGGGATAAATTGAGATTCTGTATATTGCTCAAAGCAAAGGTCTAACTTATGTGGAGTCCTCTCTGAAGTTGGTTGTTTTCTTGCAGATTTTTAATTACCAAACTAGGTAAAATCATCACTGCTAGTAGCAACCAAGGTCAGAGGGCACCAAGGACTCCACAATTCAGCCTTGAGCTACAAATATTATCTTCTATCGGTCTAACTAATTCTTATTCCTATCTATATATACAGTATAGGACCTCTAGAAGAAGTTAAGCATACAAACATCCATCCAAACTTTTCAAGAAAATGAAAGAAGTCCAAGCAGGGTACCTGCGTTTGATCTCTCTTCCAGGCATTTAATAAATCCACTGCATGAATGGAACGACTATGTGCTTTGGTGCACATTCTTCTATCTTCAGATGACTGAATGCTTGGATCAGCAGTTACTTTGCTGCAAGGATGATTCTTTCTTTCTTCTTTTGTATTCTTAAATATCAGGGCCTGATGAGATCATGGAAAGTCCACCATGCATTTTCCCATTCATCTATCAGGGAAAACTTTACAGAAATTGTACTGCAGATGGACGGAGAGATGGGAAGTTCTGGTGTGCAACAACCCAGAATTATGATGTTGATAGGAAACTGAAGCTCTGCCAAGATTTAGGTAAAGAAGTGAAATGTTACAAGAAGAAAATAGAGGGGTCATAATAAAATATATGAGGGACTATGTTTGAATTGAATGACTAACGGATATTTGAAGCATGGTTTTGCACATTCTATATGTAAACCAGAAAATGGAATCATGTCTTTGATGCTGTTCCTGTCTATCAAGAGGTACAGTATTTTTTGCTCCATAAGATGTTCCTGACCATAAGATGCACCTAGGCTTAGAGGGGGAAAACAAGAAAAAAAAATCTGCCTCTTCCTCCCAGCGTCCATCTGGTATTCATCTGGTTAGCGTCCTTGCAGCAAATAGCAAACAACCTGCCTCCTCCGTGTCTGCTGCCTCCGCCGGGGAACGCTGAAGCCTTCGCCTCTGAGCAGCTGATCGGTGGTTGGATCGGCCTCCCAGAATACCTCAGATCAGCTGTTTCAGGTGGCAGGGATCGCTGCCGCCATTCGCCACTGCTGCCTTTCGCCCATATTCGCCCCATAAGATGCACAGACATTTCCACCCCCTTTTGGGAGGAAAAAAAGTGTGTCTTATGGAGCGAAAAATTCGGTAATTGAATATGAGCAACTGCTTTAGGGTTAATGCTTACCATCAATAGTGTCTTTCTATAGCTTTTACAAGAACTCCTAAGGATCTGAGGCACATTGTAATAAGGGCTTGCTCATATTGAACTATCCCTAACTCCAGGTAGGTGTCAGGAAGGGCATCCAACTCCTATTAGTTGCCATCACCCGACATCGAAGAAGGAAATTGCAGGGAGAGAGAGAGAGAGAGAGAGAGAGGGAGGGAGGGAGGGAGGAGAGAGAGAGAGAGAGAGAGAGGGAGGAGAGAGAGAGAGATGTTTGAGTGCATGTGATTTTTTTTTGAATTTTACATGTGGAAAGATACCTATATACTGTACATAGAACATACTGTCAACTGAACAGAATGGAAATGTCAGTGAGCCCCAAAGGTAGGTAGATGACAAATAGAGCAATAGAAAATGACCCTGTTGCTCCATCAGAATGTCACCTTGAACTAAGGATGAGGAGCTAGTTTTAACACCAACAGCAAATTATAGAATTTAGAATATATCTGGCTACCAATATCAGATTCTAATAAGGATAAAATGAGTAACATGGTGCTTTCTGTAGCAGAGGTGGGCTTCACTCGCTCTCGCGCCTTCTGCAGATGTGCGTGGCATCGAAAAACCGGCAATTATATAGGACGTGATAGTGCCAGGGCAGATAGGCGGGCCCAGATGCTGGTCGGAACTACCGGTTCGCCCGAACCAGTCCGAACCGGCAGCAGCCCACCACTGTCCTGTAGTCAGTGTAACTGAAAACATCCCACAGGACATATACTGGATAAAAATAGAGAAATCTTTCCTTCCAGGAGGGGTTGATGATGTCATTTATAACTCTGTACATGGAAGCATGACATAATGTAATATATGTGTCTTTCTGCTCTGAGAATTTAAGAAAATATGGCCTCCATATATCATTCTGATAATATCTGTTTAAAGGTGGTATCTCTAAGAATGAATGACAGGATATGTCCCAGGATCACCCAAGGAACAAAGTACTCAAATTTTATTCCACAGAATTTCTAAACATCAAATGACTGAATAAATGTCTTTCTTCTTGTTGTTTCCCCCCCCTCTGGATAAATGGAATAGAAAAAAAATGGAAAAGAATAGCTAGAAGATGGATGAATGGATGGATGGATGGATGGATGGATGGATGGATAGATGGAAGGATGGGATCCACAAAGGGCATCTTGTCTAGGGTCCTTCCAGTCCCAGCAACAGCACAATTAATACTTACTTAAGCTGTTACTTACTGTGCCTGAGGTAGAAATAAAGAAGAAAAATGAATGCTTGAAAGCATGTGAGCAGACCATTTCGATAATGGAGATTGACTTTTGGTTTTATTTATGACTTTTTGTGGAATCTAAGTTGGCATTCACTATTGATAAGAATGGATCACATATCCTTGTACTCACTTGCTTTTTTGTTTAAAACCCAGGGCCAGATCCAATGATACAAAGCCCATCATGTGTATTTCCATTCGTCTTCAAGGAAAAGGTCTACAGTACATGCACTAATGAAGGCATGAGTGATGGGAAATTCTGGTGTGCCACCACCAACAGTTATGATGTAGATAAAAAATGGGCATATTGTAATGACACAGGTAGGAAAAGAATGAGACTTTACAAGATAAGTTCAAATACAGTGTAAAGATTGGAGAATGAATAAATAAGATTAATTTTTATAATTGTCAAGGAGAATAAAAGGAGCTCTGAAGAAGGTCAGATATAGAAGGAGAATGGAGCATCTGTAGGGAGCATCAAAAAAATTGAGACTCTGTCCAATGCATGTGTGCATGTAAAACATCCCCAGAACTGTGACTGACTGGATATTTCCATCATCTTGAGCCCCCCTGTGCAGACTCAAAAAAGAAAGATAGATCTTCTGGTTCTCTTCTCATGCAGACTTCCCAGAGTTTTATGCTATGCTTCTATGGGATAGGAAAGGACAAATAGATATTTTCTGTGTTTGCATGTCAGATACTGTATGTTGATACAATTTTTCTTTCACATATCCATTTTCAAAGAAGATTTTAATTTTTTTTAAACTAAAAATATGTTGGAGTATTCAATAAATGCAAAAATCAGCATTAATTTTTATGTTAATTTAGGAATGTTACATGCTAAATTGCTTGGCTTTCTTGTGTGACAGAGATATTAACATCAGAAATGCATTACTACAGTGCTTTGCAATCCTTCACCCTAGGAAAACACATCATTTCCTAATGTGATTAGCTATATTACTATCTGAGCAAGAGTGTACAAAATGCAGTAGCATCCATTTTATGACTGTATTTTGATATGGACAGACTGGGTATCTTAAATTGCAAATACTTACAGTATTGCAAACACATACTGTATCTGAAGCCCCTTCAGATAATGGACAGTGGCTTTGTACTTTGGGCTGCATTCTTAACAAGCTGTACAAGTGTGGATGTTGAATTGATGGAATTTGCATGACCATGATCTAGGGATTGTGGGACATAGTCCAATTTCTGTAGAGTAAAATGGGTAAAGCATTGTTGGGTAAATCAACTATAATTAAGATCTAAAAAAAGAGAAGAACTTCTACTTCTGAAAATAAGCAAAGAATATGTTGGAGAGAGTTTTGCAATAATTACGAATTCTTCTTTCTTATTGTCAGGGCCTGATGAGAATGTGGAAAGCCTACCTTGCGTCTTTCCATTTGTCTTCAAGAACCAGGTTTACACCGGTTGTACCACAAATGGCCGGAGTGATGGAAGATACTGGTGTGCCACCAGCAGTAACTATGATATTGACAAAATGTGGAGGTTCTGTTCAGAGGAATCAGGTGATCTCATGAGAAATGGATTAAATGTCATTCCATTGGAAAAAGTGGCTGGATGTATATATGTCAGGCTTCTCCCTTGCTAGATAAGATTTTTATAAGATAAATTCTAATCTCTGATTCCATGGATTCCTTTTAGAAAGTTTCTGATATTTTGGAGGTATAGGAAATGGAGAAAGAAATGTTAGGGCATTATGCAAGAACTACAATCATATCTGCTTTACATGATGGGGCTTAAGATAGGAGTATGCAACTTGATGTCCTTCAAATATTTTGAATTTCATGTACCATCAATCTCACAGCTTGATTAATAACTAATGGTAAGAGATTGTGAGAATTGGAACCCAAAATATCTGGAGGTGCCAGTTGGCATACTGTATACTTGGTATGGAAGGAACTCTGTATAAATATTGTTTTTGTCCATGCATAGTTTATTCTTAACAAACATGATGGCCATCAATGCAGGTTGCTTTTGCAAGAGATGGGGTACATTCCAGTTGGGGGTTGTGTCTACTACCATTCAATAAAGGCAGGTGTAGAGTCTGCTGCCATGTCTTTAGTATGAGGAGCATAATAAAACAAGGATATTTTTTTTGTGTTTCAAATATTTGTATGAATTTTTTTCATTAGGGCCAGATCCAAATGTTGAAGATCCAACATGTGTCTTCCCATTCATCTACAAAGATAAATTATATACAACATGTACTGCAGATGGCATGAGAAATGGAAGATGCTGGTGTGCAACCACTAGCAACTATGATGTAGATAAGAAATGGATGTACTGTAATATCACAGGTAGGACAGCAGCAGCAGCAGCAAAATACTACTACTGCTAATTGCAACAGCAACCACTTTTCTGGACACAAACTTATAATATTAATTTAAAGGCAACATCAACAATCATAAATGGAAATACTTTTAAAACAATTTAAAAATAATTTCTTAAATCTATCCCTCTGGACAGTAGGTGGCAGTGGCTCTAGGTTTGTTTTTTTAAGAGCCAGTATAGTGTGGTGGTTAAAATGCTTTTTGGGTGGCCTTTATCTGGTTTCTCTTACTTTAGAGATACTTCTTACAGTAGGGAAGAACCTACAATTGGTAGGTAGAAGTCCTTACAGAGGAGAGGAACAAAAATGTTGGAATAAAGAGGCAAAAACAAACAAACATTGCAATGTCCTTGATTGCATTTCTAATGTCCATGATTTTAATTTACAAAATCTTCAGCAAAATCCATTATTTGAGAAGAATCCCAACTTACTAGAAAATACAGGATGGGACAACTAATTTAGGATGAAGGGCTGCTTCTCTAATTAGCAAAATATACACCGCATGATTATAAGTGAGAAATAACTTTTTGAACCTCTTTGAAAGAAAGGCACCCAGGTGGTCTGCTGGTGAGAACTTTCTTTATTGTCTCTTTTTGTCTTTTCCAAAATTAATACATTTTTGCTTTGGAGAAGAAAGAAGAGACTAGAAGCGCTGCCATTCAAGGATTATGATCCCTTAGGAAGCACCAGTTCCAAAGCATTAACACTATTGGAAAGCTGAAATCAATATATTTCTGACCTAACATGCAAAATTAGGTGTGATTTTTCCTTTAGATTTGTGTTTTCACTGCTTGTTATAGTATTTTATTCTCTCTACGTGACAATTTTAAATTATTCCTTCAAATCCAGTGAGTATTTTTCCATTGTGGTCTTTTAAAATCCAGATCCAGATCCAAAGATAGACGGTCCAACTTGTGTTTTCCCATTCATCTACAATGGCAATTCCTATAGCACATGCATCAGTAATGGCATGAGGGATGGGAAGAAGTGGTGTGCCACTACTGGCAACTATGATGTGGATAAAAAATGGATGTGCTGCAATGACACAGGTACAAAAAGAGTAATGGAGGTGTTTTAGTTGGCCTAGAAAAAAGAGGCCTATTTTTGAAAAACCTGAATGACAAAGATTGTAGAGTTGAACAAAGGAAGGCACTTTGTCGCAACAAACACACTTTCGTTTTCATTAGTTCCTACACTTTGCACATCTTTCTCTTGAATTTTGTTTTTTCACCTTTCTTTTTCTTCTTCTTTTTTTCCAATGCAGGGCCAGGCACAAATGAGGAAACTCACAAATGTGTCTTTCCATTCACTTACAATGGTAAGAGCTACCACAGCTGTATAAGCGATGGACGAGAAGATGGAAAACTCTGGTGTGCCATTACCAAGAACTATGATGTAGATAAGAGACTGACTTTTTGTACTATCACAAGTAAGAGAATGAAAAGGGAATGGTGAAGAGAAGCAACCTTTTTCATTGATTGATTTTCACCCATGAAATTTCTAAATTCATATTCATTCAAAAAAAAAAAAACCCACTAAAAAAAGATTTTTTTTTTTTTTATTTTTTTTTCAGACATTTGTTTCAATTTGTAAAAAACCCACTGAGAATTGGTTTTGGATGGTGTAATTTTGTTTTCATACATTGATTACACTTCTTGCTTATGTCATTTGTGAAACGATATGTATATCTCCTTGCCAAAATAAATCCTGTTTTCATTTACTTGGGGATAGCCAGTGCTTGCATGCCCCCAGTTATCTATTCAGAATGAAAGTACATGAGATAAAAATCACATTATGTCATCTTTACCAAATACTCTTAATTATAATTTGTGAAATGAGTTTAGTAAAGCAATACATTTGATGAATTGCTCATCATGATTTATCCCATTATCCTTGAAATAGAGTCCCTTGCCTTTTCTTTTTCTCTTCATTTGTAATCATTCTTCAGAATTTGTGTTCCAGAAAGGGAGAATATTGCTGTAATAGGCTGACTCAACATCTCACCACAATTCTGTAACAAACATAATGCAAAACTTGTCTTTATTTTTGAAATTCTGACATCTGCAATGTGGTATCTCTGGCTGAGAAATGTAAACTCTCAGTGGTAGGGAGGATGAGGAAAAGCACATTTCACCCAGTAATTTCTAGTATGGCATGAATGAAGAAATGAAGAACCAACCTGTAGTTTGACTGCAACAATTATTTTACATTGATAAGAAGAATTAGGTGTAGTTAGATTGTTAACACATTGAATAATGTTTTAAGTTATTCAGAAGCTTCCCTGACATTTCTAAGTATCCTGAAATGAAGTCTAATACCAGCACTCTACGGCAGATGGTGGGCAGGGAGACTGAACCTGAGAAAAAGCTGTAGTTGTAAGGAAACTTTCCCAGGCTAAACCATCCAGATATAATGATCTACAGTGGGCCAGAACTACTGCCCTCTTGAACCATGCTGACTTGGAGTTCTAGGTATTGTAATTGGGCAGAATTAGAAGGGAACAGATTGAAAAATCTTGAAAAATGTCTTATTCATTTCTGCGATATAATTCGAAGAGAGAGATTTCTTAATTACAGACAATTTTTTCCAATAATTCTTTATGGATAGACTCATTGCATATAAAGTCTGCAGATATTCCTTTAGCAGGAGATAGTTGCTGACTTCCATTGAATGAATAAAATGAATTGACAAATTATTTCTTTCTATAGTCACATGTAGGCATTTCTTTTAGTCTTTGCCAGTTTGTGTTCTCTGTTGCCACCTTGTTTTAAAAATCTTGATCTAACTTAATTAAATGGTTTTCACCAAGAAGCTGAAATTCTGTGAGAGAAAATAAGTTCAGATTAACCAAGATGTTGAGACTCTAGAAAGAGTGCAGAGAAGAGCAACAAAGATGATTAAGGGACTGGAGGCTAAAACATACGAAGAATGGTTGCAGGAACTGGGTATGTCTAGTTTAATGAAAGAAGGACTCAGGGTGACATGATAGCAGTGTTCCTATATCTCAGGAGTTGCCACAAAGAAGAGGGAGTCAAGCTATTCTCCAAAGCACCTGAGGGCAGGACAAGAAGCAATGGATGGAAACTAATCAAGGAGAGAAGCAACCTAGAACTAAGGAGAAATTTCCTGACAGTTAGAACAATTAATCAATGGAACAACGTGCCTCCAGAAGTTGTGAATGCTCCAACACTGGAAGTTTTTAAGAAGAGATTGGACAACCATTTGTCTGAAATGGTATAGCATTTCCTGCCTGAGCAGGGGGTTGGACTAGAAAACCTTCAAGGTCCCTTTCAACTCTGCTATTCTATTCTATTCTATTCTGTTCTGTTCTGTTCACAGCTGCGTTAGGCTTCCCAGCATTAGGTGACCACAATAAGATTCATCAACACCAGAAAGCTTGTTATGTGAAGCTGTGTTGCTTTTCATTTTCTCACTTGCCACAGATAACCTCCACAGTTCTGTAAATTAATGTATGAAGTGATGTAATCTACACATTTTATGCATTAATATTTAGATCAGCGGTTCTCAACCTGTTGGTCGCGACCCCTTTGGGGGTCAAACGACCCTTTCACAGGGGTCGCCTAAGACCATCGGAAAACACATATTTCCGATGGTGTTAGGAACCGAGACACCGCCCACAAACAGCACACATTTTTCTAGCACAGCAGTTCTCACCCTGTGGGTCGCGCCCCCTTTGGGGGTCGAACGACACTTTCCCAGGGGTCGCCTAAGCACTGGGAGCATTTCACCCCTGGTGCCACGCCCCCTTTGTCACCTCCTTGTGCGCGGGGAGGGGGCAGGGAGGGGGTCGCGGTGGCCGGGAGGGGGTCATGGGGGGTCGCAGCATTAAAAAGGTTGAGAACCACTGATTTAGATAGAAATTTAAGCTATTTGTCGCTTTCACACTTCTTGGATGTTCCAGAGCAATTCATTAAAAACAGAAGCACAAAATATATTTCATGTCAAAATAAACATTTCAAAGTCATGGAATAAAAGAGACATTCAAATTCCTCCATCTCTGTGATTACATTGGTGGCAAGAGATCCTCAACCTGGACTAAAACAGGATTTTCTATAAAGAATTCAGAATATTAATCAGAATTAGTTTTTAAAGCTGCATTTAGGCAGATTGGCAAAATCACATGATTTTTTTAAATGGGAAGACTGAATTCAAATAAATACTGATTGCCCCTTTCTCTTCTTTTGTCTTTTTTTTAAAAAATTCAGAAACAGGCTGTGTTTTTCCTTTCATCTATAAAGGAAAACCATATGAAAGCTGTACCACCATGGATCACAATGAAGGAAAAACTTGGTGTGCCACCACTCCAGACTACAAAAGTGGTTTGAAATGGAGATTATGCAATGGTGAGCCAAAGGGCAGTGCTAGGAAATTATTTTATGTTTTTCTTGTTATATCCAACTGTAACCTTCATATAATCAAGTGGTAAAATATGCTTTTATATAGACTTGCTTTTAAAAAAAATAAAAATGTTAATTTTTCCCAATAGATTACCTAATACCATTTTCCCCAATACATTACCTAATACCATTCCACCAGTATTTAATTTATGTATTCCTATTTTCATATACACTCACTGCCAATTTGTACATTTTAGCACTTCCCATCATATTTAAATCTACACTTTCACTTTCCTGCATGTATTCTTCATCTCCTTTCCAGACAATCAAATCATTTTCATTATGTCTTTCCCTTTTCCTTCAATTTTACTTGTAATATATGTTTTTTTTAAATACAGAAGTTGCATTGCTTGTATGCAATGAAATGTAAGACATCTCTCCTTCACTTCATTTTTTAGAGTTCAAATGAATACTCCACATTTAAATACTGGTACTCCTCAACTTGAGCCTTCCCATCACGGTCATGACAATTGTATAGAGGGTCACCCACATGACCAATCCAATTTTATGACATTTTTTGCAGTGGTCATTAAACAAATGCCATGGTTGTTAATAAAACCAATTGTTCGCTACGGATCAATTTTGGTGAAAACCAGAAGTAAATGCCAATTTTTTGCAAAAGCATTGTAAAATGTGGTCATGTGACTGCAATATGCTGCAAACATCTGTAAATGTGAACTGGTGGCCAACCACTTGACATAGGTTGCGTTACTGCAGGTGGTGGTAGTGGTAATAGCTGTTGGATCTTCGAATTCGGGTGTAAATACTCCTAGTGAGGGCCATTGTAATTTTGAATGGCTGCTAAGAGACCAGTCATAAGTCAAGAATTACCTGTATGATCATATAGCAAATCTTTTGTGATTTGAATTGACCATCAGTACAAATGGGCAAAGGTAAGAAGACTGAAGGAAACTTAAATTATACTAGTTTTTATTTTTGAATTTGTAGGCTCCACATTTTGGAGATGGTTTTAAAAAATGTTAAGTTGTTTGAATTTTTCATTTTGTAGAGGAAGAAGATATGTAGACCAAGAAAATTAAAAAAAACCCTTTTCCATATTTTATTCTTATCATCTAGAAGCGGATTGTGTCTTTCCTTTTATCTTTCGTGGACAGTCATATGACAACTGTACCAGCGATGGGCGTGCTGATAACAAACAATGGTGTTCCCTCACAGGCAATGCTGATGCCAATCATAGTTGGCTTCTGTGCTGAATTGAACTGAAGAATTTCAGGTGGGGATTGAGAAAGTTTTCATTAGATGGGAATGGACCAAAGTTATCTTCATTTCAGCAGTTTCTGACATTACCCATTTATTGCTCTTCTGTTGTCAGCTGATTTTCTACCTGTTGGAGATGCACCTTTTATCTGTGAACATCCTGCTATGCTAGTGGGTTTGATACCGTAGGTCTGTAGTGGAAAATAAATGTACTATTCATTTGGATAGCACCTATGTTTTGAAATCAATTTTCTCATGGCATTTTTTTTAAGATTAGAGCAAGATTGTAGAAACAATGCTCCTGAGATTGCATGTATTTCCTATGGAAAATCTGGAGCACTTTCAGAACCTGCAGCCTTCTTGCCATTACTTTTTAGCACTGTTACTAAAGCAGAAATATATTCAGTCTATTTTATGCTTCCTCTGCCCTTGGTCTTCATTGGCTGAGTGGCTATTACCCATATTTGAACAAGCCAGACTCCTTCCATCCTTCCTCCAGTTCACCTTTGAGGACTGATCAGGCTGGAAGAGGTACATTCTATAATATACTGTGCTTATAACACACTGATCATGGCTTTGGTTTTGAACTTTTCCATTCTCCTTATATACCTTTCTTATAAAAGACTGGTAAAGAGTGACTTGGGAAATGTAGATGCTACTTAGTGGTTCCATATTATTAATGTAGTATTGGCAGAGGAGCAAGAGACAAACAATTATGAAAAATTGTTTTTAATAGGAATTTAATGCAGTGAAGGAACTATAAGAAAAACTCCATGAGTGTATGCAATTGCTTTAATTGTATCATCAATGGTAGTCTGACCATTAATAATTCAAAGTTATAAGCAGAAATCTCCTAGTCAAAGCATAGCCTGGCTGAGAGGAGCTGTTTTGTATTCTTTCATTGAAAATGCCAAGGATTACATCTGACAACTTTCAAATGGAACCACATCTTCTGCCCTGAGACTTGATAATATGACTTTACAATGCATTTCATTGAAAAAGCTATATTTTGCCTTGTATATGAAATGTTAAAGAATTTTATTTTATTCCTCCTGGTCTGTCCTGAATTAGCCAGTCTGCTGTCTTCCAGATTGAACTTTCTATAGAGTTGACACATTACAATGACACACAGACTGACTGAATATTCCTTTGTATTTTTCAGCTCATGTCCTCAAAGGTAGACCAGCCAATCATCAGGCCTTGCTGAAACTTTCAACAGCCAGGATCAATATACTAAAGAAGCTGACTTTTCCTTGCTTTCTAGATCTGGAAATAAAATTTTTCTGTAACTCTCTGGGGCAATTATTATTTTTTGCTTGTAACTGCCATGTGGTGGTAGCAGGGAAACGTATGCATTCCCTAATCAATATATTTCAGACCAGAAAACAGACATTATAAGGATTACTTGGAAATTCTGTTGTTATGGGGCTTAATAGCAGAATCTTGAAAGCCTGACATTTTCCCACTGCCTCTTCTTATACTAAAGAGAGTCACAGCAATGTTATATTGACTTTCTTTCTCATTCCCTCTTCCTTCTCAGAGTTAAGTGGATGTTTATCTTACATTTCTTTTTCAAAGTTAGCTCTTTCTCTAAGAAGTGTATCACAATCCCCATCTATGAAAAGAAATAGCTAAAGATCAATTGCACAACTTGCAGCTGTAGGACCATGTAAACACTTCCAAAATTTTCACTGTCTGTCCTCAGACAGTGGGGACAGACAAATGGAAGTTTTTACATTTATAAAAATAAATCAGGTAGGGAGAATTCATATTAATGTCACATGGTGAAATTAAATCCGATCATAATTATACTTTGTCTTGGCCTTGTCATTTTTTTTTTGGTGACAATTCTTTGCATGCCATTTAAGACTAAACTGGCTCCTCAGCATGAATGAATAAAAAAATAAATGAATAAAAACCACACACATTTGTGGTATATGCAACTTTGTAATTATATCTGGCATGTCTGCCTTAGCCATAAAAACTCTTTGGGTATCTTTAAACTAGGCATTCATTCTTCCCCAACTTTATGGAAAAAAATGAGATGAAGTCATGCTATATATGCCACTTTAATTCTTGAAGGAAGGGCAGGATATACATAGTATTTAAATAGGATGGAATGGACTGAATCACTTGACTTAGTTTGCAAAAGGGGACTGCATCATGTAATTCTTACTAGTATGAAATAACTAAAAACAAACAAAGACCATCCCCAAATCATACAAACATCCCCACTAGAGAAAAGAGGATTGTAGGTCAGCTTTTATATATATGGTGAACTTTTCAAGACAGGGAACCTTAGAAAATGTCTATTGTGGTGCTATTTAGCCAAATGATCCTGAGGGAAACTGCAGGTGTTTTTAGCGTTCTTTTGGAAATAAAAAGTGTACTTTAGAATAAAAGAGAAAAGTAATCCTATTTATTTATATTTAATTTCTATCGTTGCCCATCTCAACTAAATGACTCTGGGTGGCTTATAATTCTGAAATGATAAAACAGGTAAAACCAATAAAAACAATCCAAAACAAATATATACAGCAGCCGAGCTAGTTGACTAATTGACAATAAAGCGAAGAGAAGGGAGCTGTAGCATCTTTGGAGCCTCATACCCAGGTACATAGCCATGTTTTTAAAGCCTTCTAAAAGATCAACAGAGTTGAGGCCATTCTCATCTCTGAAGGCCTCAACAGAGAAGAGACTGTTGCTCAGTCCCCACAGAGCAGGGGCTGCAGCAAAGAAGGTCCTTCTTCTGGTCCCACGAGCTGACATTCTTTGGCCAATGGGCTCTGTAGCATACCCAGTCTGCTGGACTGAATTGAGTGAATTTGAAGGATTGTCCCATGCTCCAACAGCAAACTCATTCTCTGAATGCTGACTCTTTGGTAGCTGAAATGGCATAACTAAGACCAGCAATTTTATGAGTAAAACACAAGGTTTTCAAACGACAAGCAAACCACTGTGAACAACTGCGAACAGACCACAAACAAATACAAACAAAATAAAAATCTAGTCTAAGGGAGAGGGCAATTAGGCATGCTGAATATCCCTAGAACCATGATGGCGAACCTATGGCACGTGTGCCAGACGTGGCACACAGAGCCCTCTCTGTGGGCACACAAGCCATCGCCCCAACCCAGCTCCAATCACGTTTCTCCATTGTGTTTCACTCAATCAATTCCAACTTCTCACGAAAGAAAAAGATCTTGTGAAGTTGGAATTGAGTGAACTTTTTCACTTGCACGCTTCACAATGGAGGAAGCGGGGTCCTGTTCTCCTCCTGAAGTCCATTACGACGCAGAGCCACAATGCGACCCATGTGACTCTTCCCCCCCTCCGCTGCAGCTCCCTGTCTCCCTCTTGCGGCAGAGGGATGAAAGAGCTGTCGCCCTGTCATGGTGGTGGCGATTGCTGGAGCCTTAGTGCAGGAGCGAAGTACCCCTGCACTTGCCTTTGCGCAGCAACAGCATTCCGCCTTCATCACGGTACATTTTCTGTTGCTGCCAGTGAAGAGAGCTGGGAGAGAATGGCAGGGGTGGATCTTGCGGGGTGGGGTCCATCCCCCAAGCCTGGCCTTCCTCCTCCCTCGACGGCGGGGCCAAGAGAAAGAAGGGGTGGGAAAGCGCTCCCCTCCCTCGGCCAAGCACCGAGCACAAAAGCCCAGCGGGAGGGGGGGCGGCTGGCCCGGCAGAAGTGCCCCCATTGGTGAGTCGGATGGTGGAGAGGCCTGGCCCGGCTCTCGCAGCGGGACACTGTTCAGCACCTCCAGATGCAAGCTGCTGCCTTTGAAATGTGCCGTGCCTTTGAGGAAGCTGGGAAGCGATGGCTGGGGCCATGGGGGGGGGAACAGAGGTGTCAGGGCTGCTCCCCTCCCTCCTCAGCAAGCCAGGCCTGGAGGAGCGCGGAAAGTTGTGGGTCGAGCGCTGGAGGGTCAGAAAGCGCGCTCCCACATCACCCCAACACGCGTTTCCAGTGCACGCTCCTCTGTCCCAAAGTGGGATTGAGTGGGGGGTAGGGGGACGGGAGCAGGGAGCAGGGGGAAGGGTAGGGGGGCTTCTAGGAGGAGAAGCCCGGCTGGCTTTCCTTTTGTCGTGGCTGGCTTTCCTTTTGGCATGGGGTGGGGGGAAGACCCAATAAAAATCCAATTTTCCCCAATAAATGGGGAAAATAAAGGCCCGGCGGTCCAGAGTCCAAAAAGGGGGCTGGGGTCTGTTCGTCAGAGGATCGGAGAGGAAATCAGTTGAAATCTGGGTGGGAGGCTGTTCAGAGAGGGATCTGCCTGGGTCTCTTCTTCCCTCCCCCTTAGATTCCCCCCTCCCGGCTTTCTTCCCTAGCCTTGTTTTAAGGGGAGGGGGAAGCAAGGTGGGACAATTGTAGCTAAAAGGCTGTGAGGGGGTTAGGGTTAGCGTTAGGGTTTATTAAAGACAGGGATGGGGAAAAGATGCCTGTTTTTAACTGTTTTTATTATGTTTTCTTTTAATGGTTTTTTATATTGTTGTGAGCCGCCCAGAGTCCCTTGGGAGTTGGGCGGCATACAAATTTAATAAATAATAAAATAATAATAATAATGCCATTCCTTTCCCAAGGACCCAGGGAAAGTGGAATAAAAAAATATGTGTGTGTGTGTGTGTGTGTGTAAATAACAGCCTGGGATAGCTTTAGCCACAAACAACAGCTGCTGTTATTTTTGCTGAGAGCTTCTAAGCTACACAGCATTCTTTAATAAATACTAACAATAACGAACCATAATATACAGGATTAAAGAAAGGAAGGTGAAATCAGAGGAGGGGGAAGGAAGGAAGGAAGGAAGGAATAAGGATGTGATGGCCCTCCAGAGGCTACTGCACTACACTCCCATCATTCCTGAGTTGTGCTGTTAAAGAAATCCAGTGCCACCAGGGAAATTAGCTGAACTCTGCGGTGTTTATCATTATTTTAGGTAGTAAAACCTCATTATTCAGGTTAAATTGCTGTGTTGGCACTTTGCGATAAATAAGTGGGTTTTGGGTTGCAGTTTGGGCACTCAGTCCCTAAAAGGTTCACCATCACTGCCCTAGAATATTGATGCTGTGTGATAATAAAAAAAAGTTGATTATGTTCCCCAATTCTTCCACTAGAAAGAGGTACCAAAAGTACTTCTGCATATTTTATTTTCCTTGGGGAAACAGTGCTCAAAATGTTCAGAGATTTATGTAATCCTTGTGGCAATTAGAAACAGGCAATCCAATATGAATGGAATGCAAGAAGCATTTGTATAAAAAAGTAGATCTGTCAAATGTTAATTTAGACTTAGAACTGGTTTCCAGTTTTAGCTTGTTCCAGTTTTTCAAAAATGTCCTTTCACTTTCCTTGCAAAACTGCCAATTCCTGTATTTTCTTCTTTATATCTCTACCAATTCTTCTGAGCTAGATAGGGTCACATTATTTAAACCTGAATGGATTCCTCATTTAAAAACATCAACAAGTCATAATCACTAGTCCCTAATGTGGAAGCATTACGTAACTATTATTAACTAGGGAGGATTGAGTGATTGAACTGCTGATGACAGCATAAGCTTCAAAACTTTATACTGGGAAGAAGGTGTAGTCAAGTGGGATTTAAAACATATCTTTTCTCATATCTTCTTAATTATCTCATGGAAGTGATGGGCCCTTTTAATGCATTCCCCCTTGCCATCCTCCCTCCCTCCCTCCTCCTTCCCCCTTCCCTCCTTCTCCCTCCCTCCCTCTCTCCTTCCTTTCTTAATTCCTTCACACAAATAAAGTATCAAATCCCCACAATTCCTTTACACAAATAAGGTATCAAACATCTTGCAAAAAAGAAAAAAAATATCTACACAAACATGTGTTGGCTCTTATCAAATTGTTAAACACAGCATGTTCTCCTCCTGTGCTTGATGGAATAGCTCAGTCTTAATGGGTCTCCTGAAACTCAGAATGGCTTGTCAAATTGGATGTGTACTGTTTGGCAGTTGAAACATAATTTTACAACAAATGCTTAAGAGGACATAGTGTACCTTAGAGAACTGTTTTATGGTTTCTTTCCAGTTCCTGCTCCCTGTGTATTCCCATTTGTTTACAAGCAGAAATCCTAACCCCCTTGCATGAAAGATGGGGCTGCTGATAAGCAACTGTGGTGGGTCATGACCTCTAAGTATGACAGGGTCTGCAAATGAAAACCATATGCTTCCTATGGTGATATCTGCAGAAAAATAAGTTATTATTTTCTCTATTTTGCACTGCCACCAGTTCTTGCTTGTAGGCAAATGGTATTTCTTGCAAATCTTCCATTGCACAATTGTTGCTACTTTGTCATGCCAATGTTTGTAGTCAGTCTATACACCTATACAGTAGCTAACTAGGTGATCCATTTTTTTTCAGCTTCTTTGCAGAGGTAGCATTTGCTATCTATAACTATCTTCTCAATTCTGGCTTTGCATGCATTTGTTCTTAAGACTTGATCTTGTGCAGCCAGAATTAGCCCCTCTATCTCTTTCTTCAACTTTTCCACAGGCCATGTCTCTTTTCTAATCTTCATTTGTATTTCTTGTTTGCCAATTTAATTTGTCCAGTACCCTTTTTCTTCTTCACCATCTGATGTACTTGCAATATTCCATGTCTACTTATGCTTCTTGGTAAGTAACATTTGTTAACATCTCTGTGTGTATGGATGAAGGGCATGATTCATTGTCATCATTTTTCTTGTCTTCCTATCCAGGGTCCTTAGTTCTGCTTCAGCCCAATCCACTATTCCAGCTGTATATCTAATTACTGGAATTAACCAATTTATACTTGGGATTTAAAATCTCCAGGGATGGTGTCAGTTGACTGCTCAACGTATTGAAGCTGTCGGCAGAATTCCTCCCCTTAAAACCTGTCGTCAACTAGGAGGATTTTGGAGGATGGAAGGATTTTGCCACATCTGAATTCCAAAGTTTGGTGTTTTGTCAAAACCCTTCTATGAAGCTACAGGAGGGGATAACAGAAATAATATAAGTGGACTACCCAGTGTGCCCAGTCTTTTCATCAACTTAAACAGGCATTAATGTCACCGCTGGCTTTGGGCTTGCCTAATTTAGAGAAACCCTTTTCTCTTTCTGTAAATGAGCAAAAAGGAATCATAAATAGATCTTTAACTCTGAAATTAGGAAGCTGGGAATGCCCTGTGACATATTTTTCAAAACAATTAGACACTGTTGCCATTAGCTGACCAGCCTGCCTGAGGGCATGTGCTGCCATCACCATTCTGATTGAGACTTGTCTTGGTATCATAATTGGGGTCCAGCATACTGAGGCACTTATCTAGAAGCTGCATTTGGCCAACACTTTCAAGTCCATACAATCAATTTCCACCAAAATAGTCAAAAGCTCCTTTTGTTTCTTGAATAGTGGTCATCTCTTGTCCAGCTGGACTGTTTCCTTCAGAAAATAAAATGTTGTTACATGGAAGTCCTGATCCAAAGTCTTTTGGTGATGTAAAGAAAACAGATTTCTTCTAAACAAAGAAGTGGCATTTCTGAGCTTCTCTAAAAAACCACTTGTAATTAACAAATTATTGGCTAACTCATCTGCACCTGCGAAACTACTTCCTTCATAAGAAAGAATAGAAAAATAATCTATTTTAAGAACTAAAGCAGAACATTATCTAAGAACCTATCTTCCTACTTAAAAGTAGTGTAGGAAGCAGAGGTGGGTTCCTCCCGGTTCGGACTGGTTCGCCCGAAACAGTAGCAACCCGCTGGTGATGTCACGGTGACATCACAGAGCCGGTTCGGATGGTGCCGGTCCGTGGATGCTGCCATCTTTTTTTGGGATTTTTTTTTTTTAAATATTTTGGGGGGAATTTTTTTTTTTATTTCCTTTGCACATGCGCAGAAGCCGAGTTTCTGGCAATGCTCATGCGTTGCCATCTTGTTTTTGGCTTTTTAATTTTTTTTTAATTTTTTGGCACTGTGCATGTGCACGCACACGCCCACGAGGCGCAGCCATGCGGCGTGGGAGGAAGCGAACCAGTAGTGAGGTAAGTTAGAACCCACCCCTGGTAGGAAGGCCCCTTCCCCGAGAATGAAATATTTTGAGGAATATTAAAAGAGGCAGAATATTATATTTCCCTGAAGGAGAAATGGAGAAACATGCTCTTAGAGGCAGAAAGCTACCCCAATCTTCCTGCATAGTGAAACAGCTTCCAGCAGATGCCTGAAGTCTTTAGAGATGGATATTTTGTGCCTATTAAGAAAGACTGGGCCAATCTATTCATAAACAAAACATCTTCAGCTCCAGTTGATGGGATTAAGAATTTACATTCCCCTATTCTTAGAACAGGACATGATCTTTAGAACATAATAGGATTATCCCACCACCATTAGAATAGCAAAAGATACAAAGCTCACAATATTGCACAACCCCCTAGAGCAGGGATGTCAAACTCAAGGCCCACGGGCCCGATCCTGTCCACAGGGTGCTTAGATCTGGCCTGTGGGGCCGCTCTGGAAACAGCGAAGGACCGGTCGAAGGACTGTGGTGCCTCTGCCAGTGAAAATGGAGCTCGGGAGGGCCGCGCGCGGCCCTCTCGAACTCCATTTTTATTGGCAGAGTGCTCGGACCACCACATGTGCCCCTGACACGAGTAACATCAAGTTGGCCACGCCCATCCTACCACACACCATGCCCCCCCGAGGTCAAACACAACCCTGATGCGGCCCTCAATGAAATCGAGTTTGACACCCCTGCCCTAGAGCATCTCAGAACCCCTATAAAAATCCATCCATTCCTAAGCCAAGGGCTAAGCCACCCCAGAAACACGCTTCTGTCACTGAAGTTTCTGGAAACCAAATAAACCTTACCTTGCAGCCAGCCAGCCTCCATTTTATTTCCAGCACTTTCCTCCTGGCTTGGAACTGGACCAGATTTTTCTTCCAACAGTAGCCTAATTTAACAAGAAAATTGAAAACTAAGAATGTGCTGCCTCATGACTCCCAAGTAGCAGAACTGCAAATAATTTAACTTTGGAAATGATACTATTTGGATTTAGGGAAAGCCTGTGTGTGGGGAAAATATTAGAATCAAAGTATACTTTGGAGAACTGGACCAACATGCTTTCAAGCATAGGAAAAAAGAATTAAAAGGAGCCATGGATCAACTGAATTAAGATTAGGCTCTGTAGAGTATGGATTGCAAAGATCACATGTTAAACAAAAATGCTGTTCTTAAAAATGATGTGTGAGAGTTAAGAGTTTATCCAGTTATGTAAAACAATTTAGCCTCAAGCTGTTCAGGCAAAAAAACTCCAAGAAGAGCTTAGAAGGAGCATTGGTCCTACCTGAACGCCTTTTCTCAGTGTAGGTTGCAGGATAGGCCAGGAATGGGTGATGACTTCATCCTTCTGCCTAGAGACTGAGTCATAATTTTCATAGCCACGCCCCGTTGCCTCTCTCTCTGCTCCAGTTATCGACGAAGGCGCAGCTGTAACAACACAACTGTATCCAGAGGTTAGGTGCCCTGACCCCCACCCTCCAGGATCCAGACCCTACGGTCATGCCAGGGTGGGACTGGCCTATCCTGCGACCTACACTGAGAAAAGGCGTTCAGGTAGGCCCAACGCTCCTTCTGTGTTCCTGCCTATTTTTCATTACTGGGACATGATTATTTTTACAGATGTTCCAATGAATCGTTTTGGTGACTACCTTATGCCATAGTTTATCATCAATTTGTACAATCCTCTTGCTCAAACTGAGTGTATGATCTACTGTTTCTTCTTCTTTTCATCACAATCTGAACTTTAAATCATTTGATGATTGGTCAATTCTGGCCTTGATTGCATTAGTTTGAATAGCTTGCTCTTGCATAGCCAAAATCTAAGCCTTCAGTTTCTTTTTTTTAATGTTCCAATTGTAAGCCGTTGCCAGGTTTTATCTTTATCTACTTTGCCCTCAATCTTTTGCAGACATTGGCCATGAAATGCTTTTCCTTGCCAACATTCTGTTCATGTTTTTGTTACATTATTTCAATATTCACTTTTTGTTTCCTGTAGCTTCAGTGAGTTCCAATTTTTTTAACTTGCATCAATGGATTTTCTCAGCATCATGATTTTAGGGTTTTAGGATCTCAGAAATTACCTTTCTTACGTGTTCTGCTGGGTGAAAACTGGAATGACTTAGCTCTCAATGTTAGAATGAATTCTCTGAAAATAAAGATTGCCT
>QLTV01004284.1:38914-53801 GCA_003457575.1 Thermophis baileyi | reverse complement strand
GTAAAGTTTTGAATGAATTTTCAGGAAAAGTTGAATTGGAATATATATAATATATATAATATATATATTATATATATATATATATAATATATATATAAGCACACAACTAAGTTTGGAAGGCACCAAAAATTCCACAAATTATTTTTTGTTTTGAATTCTTACTCAGAAACCACACAATTGCATAAGCAAATATCCAAGTTCGGAGAGCATCCAGAACTTTTGATAAACATACACCTTTCATTCTCTCCCCCGCTTAAATAATTGTTCCAGGCTTCAACATGATAATCATTGTGTACATTGTTTAAATTATGGTACTTCATCTGTTATTTTTAGTCTCTTACTCTTTTCCCAGAAACCATATTTCAAATGTCTACATTTGTAATGTGTCATATATATCTTAATTTATTTGATCCAGGTACTGTCTGACTCCAGAACAATTCTAGGAGACTCATGGTAAAATTGACAAATAAAAATACAATACAAATAAGAAACAAGATAACAAAACAAAACAAAGCAAACAACAACAACAACAACCAGGCCCATCCAGCTAACAACACAGAAAACACATACAAAGATATCCCACAAGAGGCTGCAGCCATCCAAGCAACAACCTGAGAGAAAATACCATAAAATGTAGATTGATAACTGGCTTTTAAATTAGCACAGGATTAGCTCATTTTTCAAGCCAGACATCTGATTGGATATCAGAATTCTAGGGTCAGTTGGACAGTTAGAAGCAGATGGAGAACTTTCTAAGATCAAAACCTAGCAGAAAAGTGAGTTCCCTCAAATGTATATCAAATCTGAATATTTTTATTAGAACCCACCTTTTATACTAGGTAGTATGTTTAGTTTTTGTTAGATAGTGGGTAGAGATGACAGGAGACAGACTCCCAAAGCAGCTCTTTATTTCAGCTCTTGTGTAAGCAACCAGCAAAGAGCAGTCTGACAGCTTGCCCTTTTATAGGGAGCTGTCAGACAGACCAGCCAATAGCGTTTGAGCTTTTTCCCGCTCAAACGCTGGACCTGGTTGGAACCATGCAACACAGTTGAAACAGTTAGAACATAACAGTTTTGACTCTTCTCTACATGATAGGCTTATAAGTAGGTTGGGAGAATATATAATGTTTGGTTCAAGGCCACATGCTGGTTGTGTAGATACAGTATGCTTAACCTTGTTGCTAAATTAACCTATGTTTGGGGTACAAACAGTAAAATGAATTAAAATTTACTTTATATGTAAATAAAGTTTGTTGGTTGTGTTGGGCAGGCTAATTGGCAAAATTATTTTTTCCCCTTTTATATAAAGAGGGACAATGATTGTGTGACCTTGGATCCTCAGCCATAGTTTTCAATACAGGTAAAGAGAGAGGCAGGTAGAAGTCCAAGTTGTTTATAATGGTCTGTGGTGAGATTAGGTCTTCTGAGCCTTTTCTGATCTTAGTTGGGCAAAAAGTTTCTTGATTTCTGTCACTGCTATCCATATTGGCATATAGATTCTCTATATTTTGATTAGGGCTTCTACTTCCATGAGTAATGTCCATATAGTATAGAGTTCCTGGAAGTATGCTACCCAGATAGTCTGGGTAGTCTGCCCTGTCTGAGCCATTTCTTTGGGAGCTATTAAGCTAATTTTTCATCCCTGCAGCAAAATTTTGATCTGCAGTAATTTTCAGGGCTCCCTTTTTAAAATTGAATTTCTGCAGACTGCAAAAATGGTTGAATTTTTCAACCATTAGTTGAATTCTGCCTGTGAAGCTTACATATAAAAAGTAGCCAGCTGCCACCCCGGCTTCTTTCCTCTGACAATTTGCCAATCCTTGGGATACCCATGCTCTGCTTTTAGTGAATTAACAGTGCTAACTGTGCAGGAATGAAGTGCTTTATGGCTGAATGTAGGAGCAGTAATTTCATGTTGTGCTACGTGTTTGATATTTGTTCATTTTCCAGTTGAGACAGTGTTTGAACATCACTTTCTTTTGCAGTTCTCAGAAGAAGATGTGGCCAAGCAGATCTTATAGAATGAGTATAGTGCATTTTTTTCACATCTGTCAGATTCCTTGACCAAGAGTGAAAATGGCCTTTTCTGTAATGTTCCTTGTGTACACATGGGTTTTCACATCATTACTTATGGGATTTGAAAGTAAGGACTAAAATCTCTCATAATTGCTCTTGCTTTTAAATTCTTTATCTCATGAACGCAAATATAAATATACATGTACTGCATGTGTGAATGAAAAAAACCCCAATCTAATTTGGATAGTGAATATAATTTTTGCTTGACCTTTTGTTGATCAGAAATAATACTATTCAGTTTGGTCGATGCTCTGTTTTTAATGTTTCAATTTGATTTAAAGTAGACATGTGCTTCTAGGAAAAGGTAAGGTTGCTTTAAAGAATTTTAAAGAAATACATGAAACTTATATCAGTTCTTTTTTTTTTAAGTTTGTTTATTAAGCTTTTAACATTAAAAACGTATACACATTATGTCAGTTCTAATAGAAAAGCTGGGATGAAGCACCAAGCACATGATATTCTCAGGATATCCTAGTGTGGGGAAGGCATTATGGATGGTGGTGCAGTTGAGTAACAATTGATGACCCTTATAAACATTTTTATTTATTTAATTTTTATCCCACTATTATTATTTTTCTAAATACCGTATTTTTCGCTCCATAGGACACACTTTTTTTCCTCCCAAAAGTGGGTGGAAATGTCTGTGTATCTTTTGGAGCGAATATGGGTGACAGGCAGCAGCAGCGAATGGCGGCAGCGATCCCAGCCGCCTGGAACAGCTGATGGGTGGTATTCCGGGAGGCTGATCCAACCTCCGAATCAGCTGCTCAGAGGCGAAGGCTCCAGCATTCCCTGGCGGAGGCAGCAGACACGGAGGAGGCAGGCTGTTTGCTGCAAGGACGCTAGCCAGATTAGTAGAAACTAATCAAGGAGAGAAGCAACTTAGAACTAAGGAGAAATTTCCTGACAGTTAGAACAATTAATCAGTGGAACAACTTGCCTCCAGAAGTTGTGAATGCTCCAACACTGGAAGTTTTAAAGAAGAGATTAGATAACCATTTGTCTGAAATGGTGTAGGGTTTCCTGCCTAAGCAGGGGGTTGGACTAGAAGACCTCCAAGGTCCCTTCCAACTCTATTATTCTATGAATACTGGATGGATGCTGGGAGGCAGAGGCAGATATTTTTTTCCCCTTGTTTTTCTCCTCTAAACCTAGGTGCGTCTTATGGTCTGGAGCATCTTATGGAGCGAAAAATACGGTAATTCAAGGTGACAAACATAAGCCAGGCCTGCTGCTCATTTTTTCTGACCCAACTCAAAAACCTTTGCCTAAAGATGGCCCACAGGCCTATCAGCCTCAGAACTCCTTAGTCTCCCAGAAGAAATCTGTGGAACTGAACATCCCATTCTTCCTTATTTTTAACCACTATTTTCTTCAAAGAGGTTCAGTTTTTCTTTTCCTTTTCAGCACAATCTCTACCATGTGTTTTCCCATTTTTTTATGAGGGAAAATATTATCCTTCGTGTACCACAGATGGTTCCAGCAAGGATATCTCCTGGTGTGCATTAACTGATAACTATGATGAAAAACGCCTGTGGAAACAATGTGCTGTTACTGGTAAGAGGTACAACTGGTACCCCTATACTATATCCAGTAGTTTTGGGATTTATGTAGTCTTCTCAAACATGGGTTCTTCATAAGTGTTGGGACCGCAGATATATGCATTCCTCTTTCATATGTCTCATGGCTATGCTGGCTAAGAAATGTGGAATTATTTACTACACTATTGACTGCACAAACTTCCATTCTTGGAGCTACTGTATATTAGAAAGTCCTTCAATTAATTTTGATAATATGACCTGCTGCAATTAGTGCAAGATGGGGCTGGGCCACAGAAAATGGAGCAGAAACTTTTTTCACCCGCAACATAGACATTTTTAGTGCATTCTGAGAGATCAAGGAAAATGTTGGTATCTTCACTTGACAACTTGTGTGAATACTAAAATCTTGTGAAGTTCTACGGTCTTGTACAATTTCTGCTGTTGTCTTTCATGTTGCGGATCCTTGCCCAAATTCTATAATTTTGTGTCACATCTGCTTCATGGACTGCCTTCTGAATGATAGAATGTGATATTATTCTTATTATAACATTTATATTGCCGCCTATTTGCATATAGTGACTCAAGGCGGCTTACAGGGGTATAAAAACATAATATATATAAAAAATAAAACTAATAAAAGAAAATAATCAAATAAATTAATAAAATAATATAATATAATAACCCCCACCCTGCACCCCAGTGACAACACATTACACCAACCATTTAATGGGCTCTATCCTGCTCTGGGTTCCCCAGGCCCGCTGGTAGAATCAGGTCTTTAATGCCTTCCAGAAGAGTGCTAGAGTTGGGGCCATTCTAATCTCTTGGGGGAATGATGTTCCAGAGAGAGGGAGCCACCACGGAGAAGGCCCTTCTTCTGGGTCCCATCAGGTGTATCTCCCTAGGGGATGGGACCCAATGGGATTCCTTGCCTCCCCATTCTAGTGGGTCAGATAGATGTGACCAGCAAGAGATAGTCCCTCAGATAACCAAGTCCCAAGCCATAAAGGGCTTTAAACAACCAGCCCCTTGAATTGTACCCGGAAACAAATCAGCAACCAATGCAGCTCCTGCAGGAGAGGTGATACATGTACACACTGAGGTCTGCACAAAACCATGCGGGCCACTGCATTTTGCACCAACTGGAGCTTCTGGATGCTCTTCAAGGACAGCCCCATGTAGAGTGCATTGCAATAGTCAAGATGGAAAGTGACTAGGGCATGAGTGATCGTGAGTAGGGATTGTTGGTCCAGGCACACAACCTGCAGTTGCACAAAGGCCCTCAGAGGTGGGTTCCTCCCGGTTCACCCGAACTGGTAGTGACCCGCTGGTGACGTCACGATGACGTCACCGATCCGGTTTGGTCGGTGCTGGTCTGTGGGCGCCGCCATCTTTTTTTTTGTAAAACCTCTGGACCAGTGGTGGGTTCCTCCCGGTTCAGACCGGTTCGCCTGAACCGGTAGCGACCCGTTCGTGACGTCACCCGCCCGCCCCCGATCCGGTTTGGTCGGTGCTGGTCTGTGGGCGCCGCCATCTTTTTTTTTGAATTTTTTTTTTGAATTTTTTTTGAATTTTTTCTTCTTCTGTGCATGCGCAGAAGCCGAGTTTCCGGCACTGCGCATGCATCGCCATCTTGTTTTTGGCTTTTTTTTTTGGAATGGCGCGCGCACGCCCACGCGGCGTGGGAGGAAGCGAACCAGCAGCGAGGTAAGTTAGAACCCACCCCTGTCGCGAGTCCAGGAGAACCCCCAGATTACGTACAGGGTCTGTTTGGGTTAGTGCCACCCCATCCAAGACAAAAGGTGGCAATTCTCCATGGGCCAAAGAACACCAAACCCAGAGCCACTTATATTGTATCCAGGAAGTATGGCTAGCGGGAAAATGTAAAAGAAAAGCCACACACCACTTTCTATCAGCCACTCTCTCCATAATACTGGGCAATGTTTTCATTTCCCAGAGCAGCCACAAGGTCTATTCATGCACATTCTCAAGCACATCTTTCAAATCATTTTTAAAGTATGCAGAGTTCTAGTTTGTATCACAGTATTTCCTATAATCCCATGAGTATACTGGCATGTTATCAATAATGTTAGCATGCCAGTGTTAGCAAGAGGCATCCTGTTTACACAGGTACACCAAATCTGGCCTGAAAAAAATGCAAATGACTATCAGACATCAGTAGAGATGCAAGAAAATTCTCTTTGCTGCCACCTGCATTTTACAGCCCAAATATATCATCTTGCCTGGAAGAGGGGTAGTATTTGCAATTTTTTATTCATTCTGCATAGAGTGAGATACGAGGGTTTTTAATTGTTTTCAGGACATTTGGTAGCTTGAGACAGGGCATTTCTAGAGTGATTTTTTTCTGATTGTCCCATTAGCAATTAGTAAGAGAGCATTGATTGACTTATATTTCTGGCAGATGTGAAGAGAATCACAGGTTGCCTTTAATGGGATTCGCAAAGGGTTGGAAACTTCAGGGTTGGGTATTCTATTTGCAATTCACTATATTTATGTGTAATATCTAGCTTTTCCTCTGACCTTTACATTTTAGGTTATGCTTTATTATGCTGGTGACAATCTCAGTATAAGAAAACAACCTTCTCTACAATCCAAGTTTCCATGATTCCAACTCCTATCTGTCCCAAGTAGCATAGCCAATGTCATGGGACTGTGGGGATAGTAGTATAAAATATCTGGAGAACCTCAATTGCCCACTCCTATCTTACAGTAGATAAAGACAGCAATATCTGTATTTATATTTATACATTGCTCTAATATCTACTTACATATTGCTTTTCTCTTTGCCTAGAGTATGGAGGCAATTCAGGAGGAAAACCCTGTGTCTTCCCCTTTCTTTATATGAGTCATGTTTACTACACCTGCGCAGGCAAATATGACCGTAAAGGGCCATTCTGGTGTTCTACAACTGGGGACTATGATAAGGATAAAAAATGGAGCTACTGTGCTGATACCAGTAAGTGAAATTGAGGACTATTAGATTAGAAGTCATGGTTTATATGGTAGTAAATTAAAACCTTTTATACAGAATATCCCTTTCTGGTTTGAGCTGAGCATCAACAACTATTAGGAACTTGCATGTAAAATAGAACAGAAAAGATTAAAGATACAACTATTTCCATATATAATAAAGCAAATCAAAGGTACAGTACATTTAAATATTTTGGGAGATATAATTTTGTTATCCATCATTCGATAGATAGTTGTGCAGTGTAAAATGGAAGGGTATAATTAAGGTCCTGGTTCAGCCAAAAATAAATATTTTTCCCACTAATATCAAATTTTCCTTAACAGAATCAATGGTATAGGATATAACCTTGCATGCTATTATCCATAGTACTAACAGACTTACCTCTGAGTAGATATGCTGAGGGTTAAAAAAAATACTCTCTGTATTAGTTGATGGACTTTAATAGTATGGCAAATGATCATTCTTCTTTTAACTCCTTCTTCCAGGGCTTGATGCAAATTATCCTACTAGTCCATGCATCTTTCCTTTTATCTTTGAAAATAATCTTTATTCAACTTGTACAATAGATGGAAGATCTGATGGAAGGCTTTGGTGTTCTATTTCAAGTAATTTTGATATTGAGCCTATGTGGGCATACTGCGATCCTTCAGGTAAGCAAAATAGATAATGGAAATAACCAGACAAAGCACGGATGTAACTTGAATCCAACTTTTGTGAAAAAATGACAAGCTTTGGGAAGAAGAATAGTTTAATAGTCAAGAAACAACCCATCTCATCACTGTGGGAGTTGTAGTAAAAAAAAAATCCATTGATTACCATATCACCTCCCTATTATTAAATCTCCCTTCTTCATGTGCTTTGGTTCCAGTGGTTACCTATTTTATATGGCTGCTTTTCTATGCGCTGTAGGGGAAAATTTGAGGGATCCAATTTTGGACCTAAGTATTTGTATATACCGGTAGTATTTAAATAACAATACTGCAATTCAGCAGAAAGCAAGTCAAGTGCTTGAAATTCAAATGCATTAAGGTAACAATATGCTAACAAGTGAAAAAGCTAACCACTAGATTGCAAGAGTAAGCACTAGGAATTGAAGATTTTTAAATAATGACTAAATAACAATTACAGAATTTTAGGCCTTTCGTTTTTTTTCCATAGGAAAGTGGCAAGGTTAACTTATCAATTAGAGTGATATCATTATGGCCTATCTCATAATTAATGAATATTTGTAATTGTCATGTGGCAATTAAATAAAGATAACATCTGAATATATCTATAAAGAGGGTTTGCTATGCCCCCTTCTTTAGGCTTCTCTTTCCTGGCCTTGGGTTCTGAACCTGTCAATAAACAAATCTGCACTTGTAATGTTATTATATGTTGGCTTCTTATTCAAAAATATCCCTTTGGAAAATGCTGTGTTCTTCACTCCCATGCCATAGTATGGAAGGAATGTGGTTTCTAATCCTTTATTTATATTACTTGCTATTTTGTTCCTAATGTACATTTTGTACAGAATTTGAACATTTGATCATTTTCCTTTATACCTGAAAAGAATATTTCTGACTACAGAATGAAGTTAATCCCTCTTCATCCTTAATTGTCACATCAATCCTTTCCTTATATTTCTTCAATCAATGCTTCTTCCTCTTTGCTGGGTTTCCTCTCTAGATCCTGCACCTTGCAGTTTCCCCTTCATATACAGGAACAAATCCTATTATTCCTGCACCACAGATGGGGCTTTATACAATCAGCTATGGTGCGCTACAACCCCAAACTATGATAATGACAGCAAGTGGAAATCATGCTCCTTTCAAGGTAAGAGAGTGAGAAGCAATTTCCTGGAGCACTTGTGGGTGATCTGAAATCCTGTCCTTGTCTGAGAGGAATTATTGAAGAGCCAGTTTAATCATTCGCCTTTCCTTCAGTTGCAGTCATCAGCTCCACTTTTTGCGGCGACATTTCAGTGTGCCATTCTTCCCCAGAAACTCTGCTTTTTACAAAGTGTTAAAGATCTTTACTGGATGTTCTCCTGGACATTGGGATGGGATGCCAGATGGAATGTTTAATGTGTTTCTTGGGTTTGTTGGATTACAAGCCTCAAACAGTCTTTATATTTATATTATTTTTTGCTGTTCATTTCTTATTTGTGGTTTTTTGAGTCAATTAGCCACCTGAAGTCACAAGTATGGGTTGGGTGGACATATGAATTGACATACTAAATAATGATTTTTCCTTTAATCCCTTTCCCAAACTTGTAAGAAGTGGAGGCCTTGTCTCTTGGTGACGTCATTGCATCATATGCCAGGTACTCTTCAGTTCTTGGAGCTTCTCTGCTCAGTTAAAGCATGGAATGTTTCAGTGTGATACTCTTATGATGCAACATAAAGTTCCAGCCCAGAGTTCTAAGTTCTTGCTTTGTTTCCTTTTCTTGGACAACTGAACCAAACTCTCTCCCAGTGTTGCTTTGTCCTCCCTACATTCAACAGAATATGGTGGGAACTCCAACGGCCAGCCTTGTGTCTTCCCTTTCAACTATAAAGGAGAGGAGGTTACCACTTGCATTGATGAGGATGAGAAGAATGAGAAGAATGGGAGATTTTGGTGTGCCACGACAGAGAATTTTGATGTGGACATGAAATGGAGTTTCTGTGCTGATACACGTTTAAACAAGAAAAAAGGCAGGTAGCTCCTAGATACCCAGATAGTAATAAATGGTTGGACTTAGGAACACAGCACAATTTTATTTACATTTACTTGGAAGTAAGCTACCTTGGGGCTGATTCTGAACCCAAAAGACTATTGGTTCGATATTTTATGCAACTGCATTTTCTCTTTACACAGGTGTAACGATCATTCATCTCCACTATATCCTTTCAAAGTATTAACTGTATTTAAGGATTGCTATGTCCAAATCCTTTATAATGTCACATTTAGTCTGATATTCTGAGATAATAGATGAACAAAAAGTAATACTAAGAATGGTAACAGTGGAACTCCTAGTATGCCAAAGGCTTGGGTGTATACCAAATATTTATTCATTCATTTTATTTATTTATTTTGTCAAGCATGTATTAGATAACAGATATAGGTATAAACATGGTTATTAATACTTGAAATGGATACAAATAAAAGGGGACATTAGGACAGGGACGGTAGGCACGTTGGTGCGCTTATGCACGCCCCTTACAGACCTCTTAGGAATGGGGTGAGATCAACAGTCTAAGGTTAAAGTTTTGGGGGTTTGGGGAAGAAACCACAGAGTCAGGTAATGCATTCCAGGCACTGACCACTCTGTTACTGAAGTCGTATTTCCTGCAATTGAGTTTGGTGCGGTTTACCTTAAGTTCGTATCTATTGTGTGCTCGTGTGTTGTTGTGGTTGAAGCTGAACTTGTCATTGACAGGTAGGACCAGGGTGGGTTCCTCCCAGTTCGGACCAGTTCTCCTGAACCGGTAGCAGCCCACTGGTAACATCACGATGATGTCACCGAACCGGATCTGTCGGTGCCGGTCCGTGGGGGCCGCCATCTTTTTTAAAAAAAAAATTTGAATTTTTTTTTGAAATTTTAAAAATTTTTTATTTCCTTCTGAGCATGCACAGAAGTTGACTTCCGGCACTGTGCATGCAGTCGCCATCTTTTTTCGGCTTTTTTAAAAAAAAAATCAGATTTTTTGTTACTGCACATGCGCGCGCGTGCCCAAGAGGCGTGCCCACATGGCGCGGGAGGGAGCGAACCAGCAGCGAGGTAAGTTGGAACCCACCCCTGGGTAGGACATTGTAGTACATAATTTTATGTACTATGCTTAGGTCAGACCGAAGGCGGCATAGTTCTAAGTTGTCTAAGCCCAAAATTTCAAATCTGGTGGCATAAGGTATTCTGTTGTGAGCAGAGGAGTGGAGGACTCTTCTCGTGAAATATCTCTGGACTCTCTCAATTGTATTAATGTCCGATATGCAGTGCGGGTTCCAGACAGATGAGCTGTATTCGAGAATTGGTCTAGCAAATGTTTTGTATGCTCTAGTTAGCAGTACAATATTACTAGAGAAGAAGCTATGCAAGATTAAATTAACAACTCTTAATGCCTTTTTTGCAATGTTGTTACAGTGGGCTCTGGCATTTAGATCATTAGAGATGAGTACTCTAAAGTCCTTGACAGAGTGAGGGTCGTCTACAAGATCGTGTCCACCCAGCTTGTATTTTATGTTCTGATTTTTTTTGCCAATATGAAAGACACAACATTTGTTGGTTGAGATTTGAAGTTGCCACTTGTTTGACCATTCTGACACATAGTCAAGATCTTTTTGAAGGGTAGCAGCATTGTCGGTGGTGTTGAATAGTTTTACATCATCAGCGAAGAGAACGCAGTTGCTTTTAATATGATTACAAACGTCATTTATGTAAAGTATAAAGAGAGTTGGTCCCAGAACGCTGCCTTGGGGGACATCGCTGTACAGGATTTGATAGGGCAGTCTCTATTTTGATCACTTGTTGCCTGTTTGACAGGAATGCAGCTGTCCAATTATGCAGGGGTCCAGAAATGCCATAAGATTTTAGTTTTAGAAGTAGTTTGTCGTGTACCACTGAATCAAAGGCTTTACAGAAGTCTATGTAAATTGCGTCTATTGCTTTACCCTGATCGAGTTGTGTAGTCCATATGTTTTTGCAGTGTAGGAGTTGCAGATTACAGGATAATTTTTTTCTGAAACCAAATTGTTTGTTAGAAAGTAGGTTGTTTGTCTCTAAGTGGAGGGTAATGGATTGGTTAATGATTGATTCCATGACTTTGCAGGTGATGCAACATAAAGGGATTGGTCTGTAGTTTTCAACTAGGCTGGGGTCTCCCTTTTTGAAGGTAGGGATGACCGTGGCTAGTGACCAATCTATGACTGTAGCTAGTATTGCCAGTCTCTGGTGCTGACTCGGCTGCTAAACACTGAAAGCTACAAGTGAATACTTGTAGTTTAAACCAGTTTCAATTCTAGCATCGCCACTTCATGCCTTTTGCTTATTGATTCTACAAAAGAGAAATATAAACATTCTATGAATATTAATTGCCATTTAGGATGTCAGTGTTACAAGCAAATATATTATTTAACTTTCAGCAAACGCTGAGTATAAAATAAAGAAGAACCACCGCAATTCATATCAAAGTTTTAGTTATATGTTAATAGTTTCAGTCTTGAACTAATTACTTAATATTAAGATCTCTGTTTTGTTATTACTCTGTGTGTGTGTGTGTGTGTGTGTGTGTGTGTGTTGTATATGTTGTTAAAAGGAAATAGAGGATAGATGAAACAAAGTTAATACAGTCTGAATTTTAAATTTTGTTTCTTGTTGATCATGGGAAAAAATCACAAAGGAGATTGTGCAGCACTTTGAAATTGAAAGTTAAAAGGATTTTTGGGATACAAATCACCCACCTACATCTCTTTAAAGCAGTCACAACTTTCCCCAAGATTGTACCTTCCTTTGGCATCTGCTGTAAAATTTTTGGGGAAAAAAGATGGTTTAAGGAGTTGTGAATGGAAATTACATTTGTGCCCCCATATTCTCTACAGTATCTTTTTGCCATCAAGTCCTGCACAGCTTTAAGTGAATATAGCATGACTGGAACTGCATTCCTCTGCTTTTAGAGTTTGATCTTATGCTTTTCCTCTTTCTCTCCCACATACATTTGTCTTCAATAATTTTCTGAGAAGATACGGAATCAAAAGAGCCCTGTTTTTTTCCTTTTACCTACAAAAAAAAGGTTTACTCAGCGTGTACAACCGATGGTACTTCAGGCTGGAAACTCTGGTGCTCCCTCACTGCCAATTATAATACAGATTACAAGTGGAGATACTGTGAGCCTTCAGGTAAGAACAGAAAGTTCTTCCTTCTTCATGTGGGAAAAGGCTTCCCACATGAAAACTGGGAGGACACATTTATAATTGCTTTTTGTCTTTATCATTTGCTCATTTCCCTAACTGGGACAGTTTTGTTTCTATGCTTTTCCTTTCTCTTGTTTTCACACAAATTTTATTTTTCATTTAACAGATTTACCAAGTGAAGATCCATGAAGACTGAAACAAGTAACTAATAATCTGCCACTTAGGTAGGTATCAAAGCATTCCTTATTTTATTCTTATTCAATAAGTGTAAAAAAAGCCCTGTTAGACAGGCCAGTGGACCAATCAGTCCAGCAATCTGATCTGATCACACAATAGTAATATTGTGTCCAGCAATATGTATCACATAATAGCAGAATATTCAGAAAATTCCCATCCTCGGCAAAGGGACAAAGATTCTTAGCAGCTGGTATTTAAAATATTAAAGTTGCTTGAAATTCAGAAGCCCTAAATAGCCCGCCAAACTGATGGACATGTTTTTCATGTTTTTCTAGTTCCTATAAAAACTGCTCAATTGGTAGCAAATTCCTGTAGCAAATCCCTGTTTAACTATATACTATGTAAGATGTATTTTTTTTTATTGGTCTTGAATCTTCAGGTGTTTGATTTCAGTGGATTAACCAGAGCTATAGCATGGAGAGAGACAAGGAGGAAAAACATCCAACTTTCCCCAGTTTCTTTAGCGTGTGTGATTTTTATACATCCTCTTCTTTTTTCCAAACTGAAATTTCTAATCACCATAGACATTCCTAACCCAAAGTTTTGGCTTGCAGGTTGCCTTCTGAATGAGGACCATTATAAAAAAAAATCGCACTTGTACATTTAACATATAGAAGGATCAATGGGGCAGAACTTGTTAACCCAACCTGGTACTCTCTAGATATCGATACGGCATCCACAAGGAATCTTCACAAGGTCTATGCGATGTAAGGACAGTCCAGAAAATACAGAAACTCATGCACAGACCTCAGAAATAGTGCTGTGGGCAGAAGTGGCACTCAGTGTCAGGGGAAGGGCAAGTAGGCAGGGTTCCTTTTCTAGAAGGAAGGGACTATTTGAAAAATAGTGGTAGAACGCTGGGATCAGGGGTGGGTTCCTACTTACCTCGCTGCCGGTTCGCTCCCTCCCGCGCCTCGTGGGCGCGCCTTGTGGGCGCGCCTTGTGGATGCGCAGTAGGAAAAAATCCCCCCAAAATTAAAAAAAGCCAAAAAAAAAGATGGCGACCGCATGCACAGTGCCGGAAGTCGGCTTCTGCACATGCTCAGAAGGGAAAAAATAAATAAAAAAAATTCGAATTTTTTTTCGAAATTTTTTTAAAAAAAAGATGGCGGCCCCCATGGATCGGCACCGACCAATCCAGTTCGGTGACGTCATCGTGATGTCACCAGCAGGCCACTATCGGTTCAGGAGAACTGGTCCGAACTGGGAGGAACCCACCCCTGGCTGGGATTACATTTAAGGATGTCATGTTTTTAATGCTTCAGTGCAAAAGGAATGAGAAAGACTTAATTTGGAAAGAAACTAGTGAGGGAAGAGATATTTCTTATTGGCTTTTCTAGGGATCAGTGGAGCCATTTTTATAAATTAAAAAACCAAAACTAAAGGCGCACCCCATCAATTAAATAATAACAACAAAAAAGTTTGGTTTTGTACCCTGAGATCTAAACTCTGGCACTGTATTTAAACATTTCTATGCTCATATCAGTAAAGATGCACATATTTAAACATTTCTCTTTAAATGCATCATGCTCTAGTTCCCCCGCCTTTCCCTAAAGCCTCCTTTGCTTTACTGGTCTTGTCCATTATCTGTTAGATGTGAGTGTATACTTGAGTGTGATTGAAAATTTGCCTCTCTTTCCAGATTACAAAATCATTCAACCAATATCTTGGACATCTGTGATTTCTACTACTGTATTTTAATTTGGCAGCAGGATTTAACCCATGTACTTCTGATTCTAATTTATTTTCATTGATATCACAAGTGAAATAATAAAAACGAATAATAAAAACAAAAAATATCTTGAACATTGGGCGCTATCTAACAAAATGAAATTCAATGGTGAAAAAAGTAAGCTTCTACATTTAGGCAAGAAAAACAAAATGCACAGGTACAGTATATGTGGTACCTCGCTCAATAGTAGTAACTGTGAGAGGGATCTTGGAGTCCTAGAGGACAACCATTTAAATATGAGCCAGCAGTGTGCAGCAGCTGCCATAAAAGCCATCACAGTTCTAGGCTGTATAAACAAAGGCATAGAATCAAGATCACATGAAGTGTTAATACCACTTTATAATGCCTCGATAAAACCACATTTGGAATATTGCATCCAGTTTTGGTCGCCACGATATTAAAAAAAATTGAGACTCGAGAAAGAATGCAGAGAAGTGC
>QLTV01004284.1:16092-28922 GCA_003457575.1 Thermophis baileyi | reverse complement strand
TAAAATTACAAAAGCTTAATTAACATAACAAATATTATTGTTATTTGTATCAAAATGAATGACACCCAGATGCCACACTGTTCATGCATTGATGTCGATGTATATCTAAAAAAAAAAAAGATGAGAGAAGGGATTGCCTAGCTAGACAGATCTGCAAGGCTGCTGTTTGAGTTTAGGACATGCTGCCAGCTAGGGCTTTGCCTATTGCAGCTTCGGGGGCTGTAGTCATGTGGTGAGTTGATGCCACAATAGGTCTGGATAAATGGCAGAGAGGAGAGGTGCTACTCTATTGTGTGTGTATGTGTATGTGTGTGTGTGTGTGTGTGTTTGTTACATATTTTTACATAAATAAAGGGAGACTAGTATAGATTATATATATATATATATATATATAATAAGTAATAATAAAAACATTAAATATCTTCATTTTGTAATAATTCTAATGCAATTAGAACTAATACTATACTTCATTTTGTAATAATAGTAATGCAATTAGACATACTAAGAAGAGTTAAGAAAGCTCTTATGTAGTTTAGAGAGGATAAAATATAAATGCATTGTAACTATAAAAAAGATCAGAAGCCACTTCTTTATGTTGTCTTTTTCTCCTCCTTTCTTTTTTCTTTTCTTTCCTATTCACTTAGCACTTTTTACTTTTACAAAAAGTATTATTTGTACTTTGCAAAAAAAGTTTTTAATTTTTTTAAAAGAAGAGCAAGAAATTGAAACACAACAAAGTCATTTTAGAGACTGAAGATAATGTTTATGCACTGCAAAAGCTAACCAGGGTTGAATTTCACATCCTTTGAATAGTGATTGATCCTCTCTAGTGCATTTTGAGGGGCCTCTGTCTTACTGCTTGTACCTCAGATAAACAATCTCCAGGTTTAATATGTAAGGCAATGCTTATGGAGATAGTTTGGATGTATTGTCTAGCATCCAAGTTTCTCCAGGTTTCTTTGTCTCCACAGATCGCCGTGAGAATGAAAACAGGTGTGAATGTATCATTTTAACCTCATCTATCTCACCAAGCCTTATTGGTTCTGTACATTTAATCCATTCAGGACCACACTGCAATGTTCTGCAAGTCATGTAAGTGTCTTTTGGCCTGATTATATCCTCTTCTTAAAAAGAGTGATGGTTATACGAAAGTAGTTAATTCATCCAGCCATTTTCTCTGTCTTAACTATCAGAGCTACCTTGAAGGATGGGAGGAGAGTCTGCCTGGATCCAGCAGCTACATGGGTCAAGCGCATTGTCCAGGTTCTCCTGAGCAGGGTATCTATCTTAAGTATTCAGGGGAAGTGAATGGGCCTAAAGAACACTTCTAAAATAAAATGACGTTATTGGATTTGATTGAAAACTGATACTTTATCTTCTAAATAAGGCTGAGAAATGTCTTTGTATTGCTCTATGCCAGAGTTACTATCCTATTGGCCTGAGGCACCAGTTGAATTTGGCATCAGAACTAAAGAGAAGTGGTTGCAATAGTTTTATTGATTTTGATTAAACTCCGGCCTACAGGTAGTCCTCTACTTATGATGTTCAGAAACTGTTCAAAATGAAGAAAGAAACTTACAATCCTTGGCCAAAATTACAGCCACTACAGTGGCCCTGTGAACAAAAGTTGAGCGCTTGGCAATCCACCTGCCCTTACAACTGAGTGCAGAAATGCTGCAGCAACCTCCTCACTTACCTTTTGCCAAGACTTGGGCCTGTTTCTCACTCTGCTAAGTCCATGGGCCTGCTTCCCATCCGGCTGGGTCTCACACCCTTCTCCCCACCCTACCTCATAGCTTGGTCCATTTACTTTTTCTGTAGATTTCCTTTCCTCTGTCATGCGGCCTTCCCACATAGAGTAACTGACTAACTCGGGAAGGACAGCTGGCTGATCTATCCCAAGGCTGAGTACCGAATAGAAGCCACATGGTGCTGTGCCAAAAGTGAGTATCATTTTGGAGCGGCCGCAATTTATTGCGGCCGCTTCCAAAATGACACCCACTTCTGGAATGGTGCCATGTGGCCTCCGTGTAAGAAGGGTGTGTGGTGGAGCAGCTGCTTCCTGAAGGAAATCTGTGTAAAATGTAAGTTGTCCAAGCTATGATGAGTAGGGTGGAGAGTGTGGGACCCAATGGAGTGGGAAGTAGGCCCAATGTCTGTGAGGACCCAGCAAGGCAGGAAGCCAAGCACAGCGTGTGGGGATGGCAGGCCACTTACGTGCTGAGCTGGTGCTGCATTGTGGCCCTGGGCCTGTGTAAGGCCTCCTGGGGCCTTCCCTATCTGAGGCACTCTATGTTCCACTTAACAACATGCCTGGCCACTTAATGACCACATTAAGTGGTACTTAAACACAATGAATATAAAGGAATATAAATGATGATAGTAGTTGTGCATAAATTTATGCCTTAGTAACATCTTTATTTTTATGTCCAATATTTATATTTTGCTGTTTAAATCCACAGGAAAATCACTAACAACCTATGCAAAATGGATGTAATGGAAGATGGGAGAAAGAAAAGTTCTAAAAAATTGCATAGAAGAAAGAGCTTTCTGCCTTTGATAGTGTTTGAACCATCAAACACTTTCAAACACTGCTTTCTTGCTTTGCATCATCATACATTAAATGTACAGCAGGTGGCAGCATCTAACTGATCTGGACTGATCTCCGATACTAAGTGGAGCAGTCCCTGATTGCAGCAGGACTGCCTAAGTATTCCAGCGTTGTTAGTAAGAGTAGGAAATCAAGAAAACAAAATACCCCACCACCAACACCCATAGTAGAATAAGGCTATAGTGAAACATTTATGTAACCCTGTTTAGAAAATTGCATGGATGCCCTCATCAGAAGTGGAACTGATTGCTTTGTGTGCATCTTTATCTTTCCTTTTGACATTTTAATAATTACTTCTCTGGTTTCTTTTGAATTGGAGAGGAAAACATATATACAATAAATATATTTTATTCATTTTTCCTAATCCTAATTGGTTGTTTGAGTTTGGGGATATATTTCTAGGAATTAAATAATATGCTAAATAAAAAACTAGAGAAATACTGACTGATACAAGAATAATGTCTTAATATGAAGTAATTAACTAGGATCAGGTGACCGGTAATAACATGGGGAATACTGATGCAACATTTGGAATACTGTAGTGAATTTCAGTCAAACATTCTCCAAAAGTTTATCCAAGAGCAAAAAAACTGCACAGGATAGTTCCTTCATTAAGAAAAATTTTGCTTTAAAAAAGGAGATATGAAAAGACTAACAAGGAAATTGAACCTGAGTGGCTTGGTCAATAAGAGCCATAGCAGGAATAGAGTAGGATGGGGATTGAATGGAGGCCTTGGAATGGGAAATGGTGGGTTAAGGCTAGGATTAGGCTTCTCTCAACTGACAACAAAAATTATAAAACATTGAGTTTTAAAAAGGGGGGATATCTCAGGGAAATTATAATTGCAATTATTAAAAAATTGCCTCTGTTCAATCAGGAGTCTTTAGCATGCAAAGCAAATAATTTAGCCATCGTATTACTGCAGTGTTTAGAGAGGATCAATTACACAGATTAGGGAATCAGAGCTGGGAACAGGTGAGAAAAGAATTTCTCCTCTAAAGCAGGGCTGTCAAACTCACAGCCCGTGGGCTGAATGCGTTACGTGCTAGCCATGCCCAGTTTAGCGAAGGGGGAAAAAGTCTTGATACATCACATGATGATGCGAGTTTGACACCCCTGCTCTAAAGCTTGTTGCTGTGTGTGCATAGGTGTTCAATCTAATGCTTCAACTTTCTAAAAAGTATATCTGTTCAATAAAACCCACCTACAGAAAGTAAATTGAGAATTACATTCCTGGCATGCAGGAGCATTGTCTACTGGCAGCCTTAGGAAATCTAGACTGAACAGCTGACAAGCTCTGCTAAAGTTGTCCAACTGCAGCAGTTGTCTTAAATTGGGTCAAGGGCTCAGCTGACATCAGTATGGGATTAAGGCCAAGTTAAGGGTGTGTCCTTTCCCAATATTTGCTTGAGGCATTGTATTTATCTTCAGAGCAAATTAAAGATTGAAAGTGTCATGCAACTTCACTTCTGAGTAAAGGTGTGTGTGTGGGGTAGCTCTTGAGTTCTGAGTTAATCAAGATAAATGGAGAGAGGTTTTTTTTAAAAAATGTTTTCTTTAAAGCTTTAAATGTTTCCTTCCAACCATTTTTTTTCCAACTTCCTTCTGGGTTCTACCTCTCTTTACCATGGGAATTGGGAGGAGATACCTTGCATTATGATAGACAATTTTAATACTCAAATCCTCAACCAAATCTAGCCTTTTTAGTGCTTTTTTGTTCTAACTCAGTTTCCAGCTTTCTATGTTGCCACTAGAAATAGTACCGTTTTTTAAAACTATCCTGATCCTTATTATAAAAAAGGTTAAAGCACGGTGACTATACATTACATACATCTGCTCAGTACTATATATTCATAGCCATTCAATGGGTAGTTTGAATCATACTAGCTAAATACAAACTTAAATGTAAGTATGTTATTTCTTCAGTGCCTGATTTATGTATAAACATCAAATGTTGGAGAGAAGAAGTGAACTCTGTATTTCTCTACCAGTTGCTCTGCATTAAAGATTAAAAGATGGCTTTTCTCCTTATCTTCCTCTTCTGTGCTCAATTACCTTTGCTAATAACTAGTAAGAATAAGCAATATTTCCCGTATTAGCTTAGCTTTCTTTAACTTCTTAACATTCATAGGATAGACTCATTTATATCCTGAATGGACTACCAGCAAAATCTTATTTTATTGCTGTTATGTCAAAAGAGCAATTTAAGAAGGATATAGTCAAGGCTTCTAAAATGAAGAATGTAGAGATAGCTTGTAGTAACAGTAATTTAGTCCCTTTAAAATGAAAAGGGTAGATTATACAATCTCATAGCTAATGTTTAAGGAAGCAGGCTAGAAACCAGGAGATTGTGAGTTGAAGTCCTGCCTTAGGTATGAAAGCCAAATGGGTGTTCTGCCCCAGTGACGAGCCACCAATAATACGCACACACAAACTGCAAAACACTGTTCGTTTACTAATAATAAAGGTCTCCTAATAACTTCTTAGGAGCCGTTGAAAACAAAATAAAGGCAGAAGAGTCTTTTTCAAACCCCTGCTGTTAATGTATAATCTTAACAGCTGGCTGGAGTCCAAGAGTTAAATGAGCAGGTCTTACTGTATCTGGCAATACTCCCAGAGCTAGGAATGCAGGAAACAAGACCTGTACTGGGACAAGAACCGAGCAGACTGGAGTCACAAAGATCAAGAGTAATAATAAACATTGTTTCCTGCAACGAGACTAAGCGTGGTCAGGGCTTAAAGGGTGTGGCAACTTAGCCTGCAGCTCTACTCTCGAGGAGACCTCCTCCTGAGTAGCCACTCTTGTCTTCTAGCAGCCCTGCGTGCCCGAGCATTGAGAAGAAGAGGCCGGCGCGCTGCCGCTCTCGCCTCCTCCTCCTCCTCACTCTCTGACTCAGGCGGCAGGTGCACGGGCCGATGGTACCTCGTCACAACCGTCTCCTCGTCCTCCTCACTCTCTGACTCAGGCGCCAGGTGCACAGGCCGATGGTACCTCGCCACAACCGCCTCATCGTCCTCCTCGCTCTCTGACTTGGGTGCCAGGTGCACGGGCCGATGGTACCGTGCCACAACTGCCTCATCATCCTTGGGATCCATGATCACCTGCACGGGACGCTGGCGGGCCACAACAATGGGTGATTTTGGGTCAATCATTCTCATCCCAACTAACTTCACAGGGTTGTTGTGGGGATAATAGGAGGAGGAGGAGAAGTATTAGGTATGTCCAAAGCAGATGCTAGTATCCAAGTACACATGATTGAGTTAGTAGTCCAAGAATTTCAATTACTCGTTCAGTGGTGAATGGGTCAAATACCTCTTAGATAGTAAGACAAGGCAGTGCCTCAATCAACTCATATGGATTCATCCAGCTGGAGTCCAATTGGGGGTGGATCTGAGTGACTTTTTCCAGAAGATGCCTAGAATGTTTTTCACTGAAGCCTCCCTCCACAATAGAAGGTGGGTCATCTTGGAAAAGGTTACTGGCTGGCTATCTACAGATGCAATAAAAAGGGAAAATAAACATGATTTGCCATCCTTTTTACCATGATGTACTCCCCCAAACAGAGCTGGTCTCTCCATAATTTGAATAAACTTCAAACATCGATTCTGACTTCCCCATGTGTCCCACCCCCCAGATTCCCACAATATATCTCCCTGCTTATCATGACATCTCTACCAGAGGTGGATTCCTACCGGTTCTAACAGGTTCTTTAGAACCGTTAGTAACTCGGTGATGATGTCATGGAGCCAGTTCCATCGGTGTCTCCGTGGGTGCTGCCATCTTGAATTTTGCTTCTGCGCATGCGCAGAAGCTATTTTTTGATAGCACGTCCCTGAGCGAACCGGCAGCAAAAGGATCCAGAACCCACCCCTGATATCTATCATTAGTCTTTCCCCTCCTACCATTCTGAGCCAGAAGTATTGCCCATCAGAGTATTGGATAATGGAATGTACCATCTCATCATCCCAGTTTTATTCCTGGCCTCTTCTGGTGCATTGCTTTGTTTCATTCTTGCATTGGACAGTAGCTCATGAGGGAGCACAATTCTGAGATAGACAGACAGAAAGAGACAGATTCCTTACCTCCCTTAACACTACAGTGTAGATGTAAATGTGAGCTCAAAGCTGTGTATGGTCAAATTTACTTTCAGTATTTCTGTCAACATTTCAGGCATCACCTCTGCCATTTCATCTCTCTAGTTCTTTGGTAAACCAATACTGCCTCCTCCAGATTTGGGGAGCTCAGGCTTATTCCAATCAAGTACTCTGATTATCTCAATATTCCAGAAATCTACTGAGCACTTGACAGAACTGCCTATCAAGTTGCTGGGGAAATCTGCAAGAATTCAATAGAATTCAGTAGGATTGAAAAGATATCTGGGAAGGACCATTTTGATGGTTGACTCATACTTTGGAGTTTTGGAGTAGTGACTATTCTCAATTGTTAAGAGGTGAACTAATCATAGCAAAAGACCCACCACAATGTTTTCCATCTTTAGATCAGCTACCAACTGCTCTGAGACGAAGAGAAATTTCTAACAAACACCTTTGTGACTAAAGCTTACACAAGCCCATCCTGGCATAGGAGTTATGAATTTCTGAGACCCTTGGAAGCCCCCATTGAACATAATGATTGAGAGATAACAGAACTAATCCTGTGATGAACTTACAGGATTAGTTTTAGAATTTACAATAACAATATTTTAGAATTGACTATCAACTGTAAAGGAAAAGGCAGTAAAAAATTAGATCGCATACTAGCACCTGACAAGGTATCCATGAAGGCTTTCAAAAAGGTATTCAGAGGTCTTAATGCATCTGTTACTACAAAGATCAGAATACCCAGGCAATGATTTTACTTGTGACAATTTTGTGGAAGCAAAAGTTGGAAGCAAAGTGAAAAGAATCTTAAAAGTTTTTGTTGAGGAAAGACAAGAATCAGATGGATTACCAAGAAAACAAACTAATGCATCACAAAGCAAATTTCAGTAGAAACTCAAATTGCCAGAATCAGATGATTATATTTGTGATACATTATTTGAAGACTTAGTTTTCTTGAGAAATTCATAATGCTGGGAAAATGGAAGGAAGGGGAGGAGAAGAAGAAGAAGACAAATAATAAGGTGGAGAGATTTGATTACAAAGGTGCAAACTGTTGATTATGCAACAGTGTTGCATAATCTAAGAGGTCAGGTTGAGGCTGAGTAATGCTGGAGAAAGTATTATTTGTTTCTGAAAAATCAATACTAACTTAATGGTATATAATAATTCACATATAAAAGAAACACAATAGAAAATCTAAATATTTACTTTTCTAAAAATGCTTTTCACTATTCAGAGGCGCATGTTTTCCTTGGCAGAAAAAAGAAACAGTTTGAAATGTTTTCCTTCCTTTCTGCAGGCAAATATTAATCAATTCAACTACATTTTTAAAAGCTATTTATCTCTTCAGGCCAGATGACAGAAACTCCCTCTCGACATCTTTGTTCACACTTTCAAATCGTGTCCAGCTTCCTTGAAGTTCTCCCTCTCCTAGAATGACAGATGACAAATGGGATGGTATGAAGGGAACATCTCTCCTGCTGCTACAAAGCTATCTAGAAGCAGGATGCCTTCTTTGTCCAACTCCTGTCAATGGCAGAAAGCTGTTGGAGGGTGGCAAAACAGGTAGAGCAGTGTGCTTTTCAATTCTTCCTCAGACACCAGGCACAAGAGGAAAGGGCCTAACCAGTGGCATGGCTGGACATTCATTTGGAGTGGATTGGGTTGGTTGCAGTCCTAGGACTTTTGAACTGCACTTAACTTGAGTGAGCAGGCTGGATTTTGGAAGCATAGTTCAGCAGGCTGGGAGACAGTCTTTTGAATTGCTCAGGTTTTTTTTTTTACTCTTACTCTTACTCTTACTCTTACTCTGCAGTAACCACTATTGTTGCTTGTAATGCCCTCCTTTATTCCTCTGCTGATGCTTCTACTTATGCACTCAGACGTCACTGAGAAGGGGGCAGAAATATATGCAACTGTTGGTTCAGCCAGATTGGAGCAGGAGAACACGAGAGATCATCAGCTCCCGCAGTCAGGAGATTGTTGCAATTGTCAAACTGCAGAGAAGGAGGGAGAGGTTTGCAGAGGGGAGAGTAAATGACAATTATGTGTCATGAAAAGGAGGACTATTTAATGAAAAGAAGGATTAGAGATAACATAATAGTAGTGTTCCAAGGTCTAAGGTTGCTACCACAAAGAAGAGGGGGTGGGGGGTTAATCTATTCTCCAAAGCACTTGAAGGCAGAATTAGAAGCAATGGATGGAAACTAATCAAGGAGAGGAACCAGCCTTGAAATAAGGAGAAATTTCCTGACAATTAGAACAATTAATCAGTAGAATGGCTAATGTTCAGAAGTTGTGGGATCTTCTGCTTGAGCATAAGTAGAAGACCTCCAAGGTCCCTTTCATCTCTTTTATTATGTTATTCTGTTATGTTGATGCTATTCCCAATTTATTATAGACATTTTGGGCAGAAGGATTTGGGGGGGGGGGCGGGGGGGACGACTCCCACTTGAGTGTCACCTGTTTTTTTGAGTCCCAGTACAGCTACATAATTTTTGACTACCTTAAACCAGCCAAATTCAAAATAAGCAACCAGGATAAATGATGTATATTTGGGTGATTTTGTTGGAATAGAGAACAAAGGAAGATCAATTTCCAAACAAAAATATGAGAGATAAGTGTATAGTCTGAATGATTGGGGGGGGGGAGTGAAAAGGGACAGCAACCTATCCTGATATACAGTTCCTTGTCCAAATAAATGTAATAGTTACAGTATTTTCAAGTAAACAATTTGTGCTTTCTTCTATTTTACAGTGGCCTTACCTTCAATACTACTAGATACATTTATGCATTTTTAAATAGTTTAACTGTCTCATTTGCTCTCTTCTTCCCTTATTCACACTTATTTACTATTTTTCCAAATATACCAAATATAAAATACAAAGAAAAATGAAAAAGTAGTGGAAGACTAAGAAGAGGGGGAGGGGAAAATATAGTGTAAAGGGAGAAAAAGAAAGAAAAAGGCTGATTAAATGGAAAGAAAACTTTCTGATTAATCCTTCCAAATAGATCACTTTTTTCTGTCAGCCAGTGTTTCTGCAGAATCCATCTTTCTGGTCCTTTGCTATTGCAGATTTCCTGTCCTCATGGAATCCTCTTTACAACTCTCCTTGATTCATCAGCACTTTTAATCCACACAACATAGATACAACTCTAATAACCTTCTCTTTTGTTTTAGGGATCTGCCCCTAACATATTTTCACCAACAGGCAGATGTCTGCTCACTGGTGTTACACAATTAGTCTAAGAACCTTCTTGCTGTCTACCTGACTCTTTACACAGAGTTGGGAAATAGATAAAAGTCTTAATTATACCTATACCATATATTCATTAGGATAGTTAGAATTGGCTGAGATCCTCAGAAAGAGGAAGGTGAGAAATGTAAAAAAAAAGTCAATATACATATTAATCTATGGATATAGGAAAGCAAGGACAGAGAGCTATAGCGAATATTGTTGGTGTAAATTAAATTTAGCTATAGTTTCTTTCCTCTCATGTCTTTAATTTCTGATGGCTTACAATGGTGTGCCACAACCACTAATTATAACAGGGATAGTAAATGGAAAGTATGTGTCAATGAAAGTAGTTGATCTGTTAGTACTGTGTTATATAAGAGACTGGGGTATATATTTCCCCAGTCTTATATTTTTTGGGGCTCCAAAATAAGCATTATTTTCAGAGAAACATGAACACAATATCAAGGTGATCAGCTGGCTGGGTGCCCCACCCCACGATGCGCGCACAAGAGGCAGCAAGTGCACGGAGGGTGACAGTGTCTGGCAGCAGCTGCAGCCCACCAATCCCTTAGTTGGCGCACTCTGGGGCTGCTCAGCCCATGTGGCGCAGGTGAGTTGATTACCTGTTCAAGCAGCAGATGGAGACAGAGGCGCAGTGGGGAGAAGAAAAAAACAACAACCCACATTTCTTTAAATATACTAATGATTCCTGCAGAGTTCTGCAACTTCAAAATTCCATGGTTTGCTACATCTGGAATTTGATCTTCCATGGTTTATGGATTGATGGAACTCCAAAGAATGAAATACTTACGAATTCTTCTTTTTCTAGAAATTGATTGTCCTGGAACAAAGCAATAGAACTTAGAATATTGAGGAGAACTGGTGAGATTCAGTCTCAAATCTGCACTGCATAACTATGCCACTATTTCTTAATTTAACTTTTCTTGAATAAATTGGTGTGTGTTAGCGGTAAAATCTACTTACCTTCCCTACTGGTTTGGAAGTGCGCGCTTTGCGCGCACGCTTTTTCACCCTCGCTCCGCTCACACACATGCTTTTTCACCCTTTGCGCATGCACAGATGGTTAAAAACAAGAAAACGGCGATGTCTGGGCAGGTGGGCGGAGCCTCGTGCTGCCGCCACTACCAGTTCTCCAAACCACTGGCGGCCGCCACTACCGGTACCCCCGGACTGGGCCAAACCGGTAGCATTTCACCCATGGTGCAGGGGTGAAATCCAGCAGGTTCTGACAGGTTCTGGAGAACCGGTAGCAGAAATTTTGAGTAGTCCGGAGAACCGGTAGCGGAAATTTTGAGTACTGTGGCGAACCGGTAGCAGAAATTTTGAGTAGTTCGGAGAACCGGCCAATACCACCTCTGGCTGGCCCCAGAGTGGGGTGGGAATGGAGATTTTGCAATATCCTTCCCCCAGGAGTGGGGTGGGAATGGGGATTTTGCAGTATCCTTAACCAGCCAGGAGGGGCACGGGTCCCATAAACAAGTGGAGGAGCTCATCGCTCCAATAGCCTTGTCCACTTTCTCAGGAGTCACAGGCTCAAACTCCTCCCACAGTATCCTTCCCCTGGAGTGGGGTGGGAATGGAGATTTTGCAGTATCCTTCCCCTGCCACGCCCACCAAACCACACCATACCCACCAAGCCACGCCCACAGAACTGGTAGAAAAAAAAATAGGATTTCACCACTGCCCTGGTTTGTGTGTGTGTGAGGGAGGACTATGTTATCACTTTGAAGGGCTGAAGGAAAATAATCCATGATCAATCAATGCCTTGCTGATCAAATTAAATGGCTAAACTATCAGATGTAATGAGCACTACCAGCTTTATATACAGTAAGATCTCTCATCTTGATTTTTGTGTGCCTCATATCTATAGAATATGAAGGGAATTCCAATGGGAAGGTTTGTGTCTTTCCCATCATCTACAAGGGCTGGATATTCTTTACCTACACTATTGAAGGAATGTCAAATTGGAATTTCTGGTGTGCCACAACAGGGTCCTATGATGCAAATAAGAAATGGAGTTACTGCACTGATACAAATAAGATCATTGGAAGGCATCCATTTAGAGAGCTTATCACAACGTGGGACATTTGCATCTTTGTTTGCAGATAATCTTAGGCAAATATTTGGCACTCCTCCCAATTTTATTCTCAGAGCAATCATATGAAGCGAGGCTGTGTTTATTTAAAGGAGAAACATTAATCATCTAGTACATTTTACAACCAAAGGAGATTGATAAAAGGGCCTAGCTGTTTTTAATCTAAATATTTGCTTGTTCTCATTCGATATGGACTTGGAAGAAACTTATCATAAATAGAGTAAAACAGGGGTGAAATCCTCCCGGTTCGGACCGGTTCGAGAGGACCGGTAGCAGACATGTGGCCTGGTTCGCCGAACCGCCAGCGACAGCTGGCTGGCCACGCCCCCGAACCGGTCCCCCGGTCGCCTCTTGCTTGCCCTGCCCTGCCCCGCCCAGTCTCTGCTCTGCAGCTTGCCTGCCTGAAGCGCTGCACCCTGATCTGCCTGCCAGGTAAGCCTGCGAAGTCGCGGCCTATCTAGCTGCCCATTCCCCCCCATCCCACCCTGCCTTCCCTACTCCATTCCCCCCCCACATGCTTGCCCGCCTTCCACGCGCCCTTCCCGGTGTCCCCGTGGCCAGCTTGCAAAGGCTGCTTCAGGCAGGCAAGTTGCAGAGCAGAGACAGGGCGGGGCAGGGCGAGCGAGCGGTGACCGGGGGACCGCCTGCCCTGCCTCACTATGGCTGCAAGCCTTCCCTGCACGAGCGGTGGAAGTCCGGTACTCTGGTGCACTCGTCTGTTTCCCTCTATGACTGGCCTTGGAAAAGCCTGCCCGCAAAATC
>QLTV01004283.1:501-13996 GCA_003457575.1 Thermophis baileyi | reverse complement strand
CTCCTCCGCTCCCCCTACATTAAGGAGAGAGTGGGTCACCCTAAATAGGGCAGCTGGGCGCGAATCAGCTGATGCAATAAGTGCGGAAAAATGCAAACATTTTGCCGCCTGTATCGCCACTAAATAAGGCTTAATAAAGGCTCTTAAAAGTGTTCGGTCAGATTCTGAGTTACTGGTCCTCCAGCATTGCTCTAGACGTCTCTTCTGGTGTTTCATCTCCTGGAGCTCCTCAGTAAACCAGGGCGCCTTCCTGGATCCACTGCCATGGAGAGGTCGCAAAGGCGCAATCCGGTCCAGTGCCCCAAATGCCGCCTTATTCCAGGCAGCCACCAGGGACTCTGCCGGATTGTGGACAAGGGAGTCAGGTATCTCCCCAAGCTCCTTCTGGAACCCTTCCAGGTCCATTAGACGTCTGGGGCAGAACCATTTAATTGGTTCCACCTCCCTGTGATGGGGGAGTAGCGTCCTGAAGTCTAACCTCAACATTAAATTACAATCTAAAAGAAAAATTTTATAAGATGGTATCGTTGGTATTTAACACCAGATAAGTTATCTAAGATGTATAAAGGTATGTCAAATGAATGCTGGAAGTGTAAAAGTAAAGAGGGGACTTTTTATCATCTGTGGTGGACATGTGATAAAGCAAAAAAGTTTTGGAGTATGATTCATATTTTAATACAAAAAAAAATTGAAAATGAAAATAAAAATGAAACCAGAACTTTTCCTTTTGGGTTTAATGGAAAAAGAACTAGAGAAAAAATTTGGAACTTTGTTACTATATATGTTGGCAGCAGCAAGACTATTGTATGAGCAAAAATGGAAGGACACTTTGATTCCTACTATGGACGAATGGTTGCAGAAGTTGATGGAGTTGGCTGAAATGGCAAAACTGACCACTTTGATTAAAGAAAAGAAAGAATAAGTACCGGTACTTTTGTTCAGGGGTGAAATGCTCCCGGTTCGTTCGTGCCTGTCGGTCGCCATAGAGCCGGTTGCCAAGGTAGCGCGAGGCTCCGCCCACCCGCCCGGACACTGGCGTTTGGGTTCTTTTACCCTCTGCGCATGCACAGAATGCTTTGCGCATGCGCAGAGGGTAAAAGAACCCAAATGGCGGCGTCCGGGTGGGTGGGCAGAGCCTCGTGCTACCTTGGCAACCAGCTCTATGGCGACCGACAGACACGAGCGAACCGGGAGTATTTCACCCCTGCTTTTGTTTCCACATGGGGACGGCTTCTGAACTTCGTGCTTGATGTGGAGAAGAATGAAACTCTGACTTTGGGATTTACTGATTAGACTGTTAGAAGTGGCTTGTTCATATTATTATGAAAAAGCAAAAAGTTGTGATTTGATGTTAATGCCTTATTTTACTGTAATAGAGTTTGAAGTCAATGCTTCTTTTTCTTTCTTTTTTTTTCTTATCTTTCCTCACCTCTCCTTCTCCTTTCTCTCCCCACTGCTTTCCTATTTACTTTGTATTTTGCATTTTACATTACTTTATAACTCAATAAAAATGTTAATGGTAATTTAAAAAATAGCAAGAGAAGCCTATTATATATTAAGAATATGAGTGAGAGAATTGATTACACAGATTACATAAACTTTCAATGACACTTTTACATCACAAGAGCAAGCTATACAGTGCTTCAATAATAATGGGAAGCAAGACCAGAGTAAGAAAAAAAAACACCCTCCATCGTAAGGAAATCGAAAAAAAAGAAACTGTTCATGAAATAATGTTATCTTTGCCTTCATAGAGTAACTTTGCTTTTCTAGCTTGCATTCACTGCCTCATAAACTCTCCCTGTGCCTGAATTCATTAACTACCTGCACCAATCACAAATCGCTTCAGTCTAATTGTGTAATCGTCAATCCCCTGTGTGTAATCTAAATAGCATTCCCACCCTTTTCAAGATTGTACACAAGAACATAATCAATTGAGACTCAGGTGAAACAGGGAAGTTGCCAAGATATCCATAGAAACTACACAAAGTAACCTTATAATATAGATAGCCACAAAGAGGGGTGAGTCAATTAATTTTTTTTTAAAAAAGCCACATAATTAGCATTCCATACAGAGGTGGGTTCCTCCCGGTTCAGACCGGTTTGCCCGAACTGGTAGTGACCCGCTGGTGATGTCACGATGACATCACGGATCCAATTCGGTCAGTACTAGTCCGTGGACACCGCCATCTTTTTTTCTGATTTTTTTTTGGGGGGGGAGGGGATTTTTTTCCAGGGTTTTTTTTTTCTTCTGCGCATGTGCAGAAGCCAAGTTTCCAGCACTGCACATGCATCACCATCTTGTTTTTGGCTTTTTGGAGGGGGTATTTTTTGCACTGCGTATGCACGCACCCAGAAGGCATGGCCACGCGGAGTGGGAGGAAGCGAACTGGCAGCGAGGTAAGTTAGAACCCATCCCTGATTCCATAATGCTAAAATTTGCACCAGACAAATGTGTCAATCTTAACACTGAATCTTTTCAGGGATGCCCTTTTTTAGCCAAGATGCAGATTTAACATATTTTGAAAAAGATTTTTATTTAGCAAAAAGCACACAATTCTCATTCAATAATTTTGAACTATTCAGCTAACAGATGAATCAATCTCTTCGAATCTTTCAGGGACAGTAGTTTTCACCCACACTGGTAATCTTATACTTCCATTTTTGAACTACCACTCCTAATTCCTTCTCATGCAGTATCAATCCTTCCTTCTCTTTACCAATTGTTCCTTCTTATTTAATTCATGATGTATTATAATAATGTAGCATTTGGGAAGGAAAATACAACTCAATAAACCAAAAGCAGAGGCTAATATGGAGAAAATCTCCACGGCTACCATGAATTTCCCCTTGGTGCTCAAGTAGGTGGGAATGAAGGATATCCAAACACTGCAAAACACCAACATGCTGAAAGTGATGAATTTGGCTTCATTGAAACTGTCAGGCAGTTTCTATTTTTTAATCTACTTTGGCTTCTTTAATTAATTGACCAATTTGCTTATGAGTAACTACCATGGATGATTTTTTTTTTTTTGAGATTCCATTGACTTTGTTTCCTGCTTCCCCTCTGTTTCTTTCTCCAGGAATGCAAAGCATGGAGTGAATGTGCCACAAGGTAAACAGCATTGTAGATGCCGTAGCTACAAACAGGCATGCCAGGGGCGGGCTTCAAAATTTTTAGCAAGGGGTTCTCTGCCCGGTTGCTGGGTGGGTGTGGCCATGGTGGGTGTGGCCTAGTCAGCCTCGTGCACCATGGCAGGGGGCTTTTTGCCCTCCCCGGGCTCCGGAGGCTTTCCTTGAGCCTCCACGAGGGTGAAAAGAGCCTCCCCAGGCTCCAGAGGCCCTCCCGAACTTCCGGTAGTCCCGTTTTTCACCCTCCCCGAGCCTCCACGCACGCCCTGCACTTACCTGCATCCAAAATGGGCGGTGTGGGGACTCCTGAGAGGGGCAGGGTGGGGTGGGAGGGGCCAGCCAGGAGTGGGGATTGGGGGTTCTCCGAACTGCACAGAACATTAGCTAGAGGTTCACCTGAACCCCGTGAACCCCCAGCAGCCCACCCCTGAGACATGCCCATTTCAAACAGAGAGTCAGCGAGGCTCTCCAACTTCTCTTCCCCAGTGCAAATTTTTCTTTTCTGCATGTGCAGACTGTGATCCTTGAGTGAGTAGGAGAATGTTGATGTCCAAAATTAAGTCTGATGTCTAGACTTAAGGGGATTTATTGATTCAATAAAATTTGAAATCCTGGCACCACTTTGTATGGAGTGAGAATCTACAGGGTGCCATTGTAGGTTTTTGTTCTAAGTCCTTTTGAAGTGTTCAGAGCAATGAAATCCCATTCCCATATTGTGAATAGGCTTGTTATCGCAAATTTTTACTGAAGATAAAGCTACTTGTAATCCCTCCAGAGACTGAGTATCTCCATAACAATGTACACATTGATTTCACCCTGGGTGACAGCAGAATAAATTGTTATGATTTGTCTCACAAGTATCTCTCTTGATAAATATAGAGATATTAATGGTATTAATTGTATCCAAGCTATGCAAATATTATGTTGCAAGCACTTGGATCTCAGAGTTCGAAGAAAGTTTTTGCTATTTTCATCATCTGAAATGAGACTAATCCAGTTCCATCCAAAATATCTCAGAAGTTGAACAATCCCCGTGTATTGAAGAGCTTCATTGGAGACCATGAAGTAAAAAGGAGGCAAACCAATTTTGCGTCCCAAAGGAGCCATAATTAGCCCGGGGGGGACATTGTAAGTCAAATAAAAACATTTAATTTTGTATAAACTTTAAAAATACCTATTAATATTCCCTAACAAATGTATTGAATATTCTAGAAATGTTAGTATATTCATTGGTAGGTGGATGGACTTGGCAACATATTCCATGGTGCATCTTTGGAAGACCTGAAATATCATGTTAGAGAAATTTCCTTTTTAACTGAGTATTATGTAATATTCAGTCATTTTTTTGTGTGGTGGACAAATATGCAAATAGGATAAATAAATAAATATCTTATCTATGTGGTTCCTAAGAGTCAACACTAACTTGATGGCACCCAATCAAACAAAGCAAATCAATCAATCAATCAATCAGAGTATTTAATAAGGGAATTGTAAAGAAGTTATGGAAGAAATTTGACTTCTCGAGTTTATGTTTTTATCCTTCCAGCATACAAAGTGTAGCTTCTTAGTATTTCTTTCCTTGAGAGGGAATCATCATAGCAGAGGTGGGTTCCTCCCGGTTCGCACCGGTTCTATAGAACCGGTAGTAAACCGTTAGTGACGGCACGGAGCCGGTTCTGTTGGTGCTGGTACGTGGACGTCACCATCTTTTTTTTGGATTTGGGGGGGGGGAGTTGGGGGGGTTGCTGGTTTTTGCTTCTGTGCATGCGCAGAAGCTGAGTTTTTGGCACTGTGCATGCATGGCCACGCACGCAAATCACGCACGTGCCCACGTGGCATGGCCACGTAGTGCGCAATGCCACCTGGTGCGCAATGCCACACGGCGCGGGAGGAAGCGAACCGGCAGCGAGGTAAGTTAGAACCCACCCCTGCATCATAGATGTAAACACTTTTTAAACTTTTAATAAAATGCAGATTTAACATATTTAGAATAGAATAGAATAACAGAGTTGGAAGGGACCTTGGAGGTCTTCTAGTCCAACCCCTTGCTTAGGCAGGAAACCCTACACCACTTCAGACAAATGGTTATCCAACATCTTCTTAAAAACTTCCAGTGTTGGAGCATTCACAACTTCTGGAGGCAAGTTGTTCCACTGATTAATTGTTCTAACTGTCAGGAAATTTCTCCTTAGTTCTAAGTTGCTTCTCTCCTTGATTAGATTTTGAAAAAGATTTTTATTTAGCAAAAAATACACAATTCACATTCAATAATTCTGAACTATTCAGCTAACAGTGAGTCAATCTCTTCAAAGGGACAGTAGTTTTCACCCACACTGGTAATCTTATACTTCCATTTTTGAACTACCACTCCTAATTCCTTCTCAAGCAACATCAATCATTATTTTTCCTTACCAATTGCTCCTTCTTATTTAATTCAGGACGTATTATAATAATGTAGCATTTGGGAAGGAAAATACAACTCAGTAAACCAAAAGCAGAGGCTAATATGGAGAAAATCTCCACGGCTACCATGAATTTCCCCTTGGTGCTCAAGTAGGTGGGGATGAAAGATATCCAAACACTGCAAAACACCAACATGCTGAAAGTGATGAACTTGGCTTCGTTGAAACTGTCAGGCAGTTTCCTGGCAAAGAAAGCCATTGTGAAGCTGACGATGGCCAGAAGACCCATGTAGCTCAGCACAATGTAGAACATGATCTCTGAGCCTTCATTGCATTGCACTACGATCTCACCCACTTGGGAATGCTTCTCTAATTCTGGGAAAGGGGGCTTGTTCACTAACCAAACAGCACAGATGACAATCTGAATCAAAGAACATGGCACAATGACCAAGATTGCTAGCCTCTTTCCCATCCATTTCCTCATCTTACTCCCTGGTTTTGTAGCCACAAAGGCCAGAACCACAGTGATTGTTTTGGCCAGTACACAGGAAACAGCAGCGGAGAAGGTGATGCCAAACACGGCCTGCCTTAAAAGGCAAGTCACCTTACTAGGTCTTCCAATGAAGAAGAAGGAACAGAGAAAACATAGGAGCAAAGAAGAGAGCAGGATACATGTGATGCTCCAGTTGTTGGCTTTCACAATGGGAGTGTTTGAATGCAACCTGAAGATCACCATCACAACGAGCGTGGTCAGAGAAAGAAAAAGTGCCAAAGATGTCAGAGCTGCTCCCAGGCCTTCTTTATAGGACAGGTAAGTCATTACTTTGGGAATGCATTCCTGCTGATTTGTGTTAGGATACTGTTCTTCTTGGCAAGGCTCACATTCATCTGCATCTGAAGATCACAACCATAAATTCAGTATTAGAAGTTTCTACTAATATTTTTTCATATTTTCTGCTCTTTATACATGATGGAGAAAAGGTAATAATGACAGGGCTGTCTTAACGCAGGGCCTGATGGGCACTTGCCCATGGGCCCCATGAGCATAGGGGCCCCATACTAATCAGTGTATGTTAACCCTTCAATGCGCCTTGTATCATATAAATACAGAAACATACTTATTACACTTTACTGCATTTTTTAATTAATACTAACATACAAATATATGTTTAATTTTATCCACCATTTACATTTTTTTTCCTGTGAGTAGTTGTCGTAGGGGCCCCAGTACACTGCTTTGCCCGGGGGCCCATAATGCTGTTAAGATGGCCCTGAGTAATGAACTCTGAAAGTCATTTAAAACAGCAGTCCCAAACCTTTCTGGCTTTGCGGACCAATGGCAGTTCCAGCAGCGGGGGAGGGGATGGTTTCGCAGAAGCAGTGGGCGAGCACGCACAGCTCCATTTGCACGAGCAGCAGGTGAATGAAGCTCGCACAAATGTAGCTTCCCACGCTCACATCTGCACTCACACACCACTTGCAAGTTCTGGTTCCGAGCTGGCCATGGCCCAGGGGTTGAGGATCCCTGGTTTAAAAGCACAAATCAATGCAAGAATAACCTTTGAATATGCAATTCAAGAACATAAATTGTAATAAAGTCACTAGACATAGATAAGGGATAAAGATGTCCACAAGCACAAAACAGAAAATTTCTGGGTGTTCTCCTAGATAGATCTGAGTTCCTTCACTTACCCATCTGAGTTGAGATCCTCCTTGGAGGACACCGAATACAATCATAACAACAGATTTGTTTCCCCTGCTGAATTAGTTTGCTCTGTCCAGGATGGCAGCTCTCAACACAGGTAGATTTTGGCACCATCTGTTAATATTATCCAGAAAAAGAGTCTGTACAACAAGAAATACTTTTCTCCTCTCACTGCTAATTCAGAATTACATATTATTGGAACAGATAGATTTTAGAAATTATGAATTATGAAGCAGTTTATTGATATCTTAGAAAGATTCCTAATAGCACACTCTTTCTGTGTTTTTTCTTTTTCTCAATATATTTCCCAAATTCAGCTCTCTTAACAAATCTCCTTGTCATTCTCCAGATTGTGCGTGTTAAATACCACTCAGATGATAGTGATATTAAATATAAGAAAATATAATAGTTCCAACCTGATGAAACTTGGGATTCCACATAATGGCACTTGCATTAATGGTGAATTCTTTTCCAAATCGAACATTGGGATCGATTCTTCCAACTTGGACTCTCTGGAAGGATTCATTGGGGAATGTCACCAAATTGATGAGGTCATAGCCTATTGCTAAGTCCCTATCTTCATCAAGAAATATTTCATCTCCAACGTTATTGTTAAAGCGGACTCGTCTCAAAAATGAATTAAGCTAGATGGAAACGGGAGAACTAGGTTAATGTTCTAACGAGAAGTAAGTGTCACTTGAAACAGTAGTGATGTGACATTTAAACTGAGATTTGGTGCAGTACTGAAAATTAATATTTTCCAAGTACACCAAGAATTGAAAAGTTTTTATCCAAAGAGAACATGGATGGTTAGTCATAAAAGCAATATTTTTCACCTGAATCTGAAACCATCCCACTCTATCTAAACCATGTAAGGTGACAGAAAGGAAACAGATTTTTGCTTTTTCCCTGAGAAACTACAAATCTGCCTATCAAATTCATTCTCCAGAGACTCACTTCTCCCATTTTTGAATGATGTGGAGAAATATTTTGCTTCAATTCGATAAGGAGGAAACTCAGAATCATCCATTCTTCCCTATGGTGCTAAATTTAGCATCAACATTCCCTTCTCTCAACATTCTTCTAAAAACAGTCATTTGCTTTCCTTTGCAAGTTCAAAACCTGACTGTGTTTACTAGCTGTTGTTGCATCATGTATGCTTTTGTTTTAGTTCTATTTTGATTTCTAAATTATTTTGGTTTTAATGAATTGACTAATCTTCTTGTGGGTACCTGCCAGGGAGGAACTTTTTGAAGATTCCATTGGTCTTGCTTTCTCCTTCCCCTCTGTTTGTTCCTCCAGGAATGCAAAGCATGGAGAGAATGTGCCACAAGATACACAGCATTGTAAATGCTGTAACTCCAACCAGACATGCCCATTTCAAAGACAAAATCAGGAAGGGTCTCCAGCTTCTCTTCCCCAGTGCAATTTTTCATTTTCTCCCCATATAATACATGGATATTGAGTGAGCAGAAGAATGTTGATGTCCAGAATTGAGACAGGAAATAAAATGTAGACTTCAGAGGATTTATTTTCTCAAGAAAATTCTGAAATCCTGGCACAACTTTGCTATGGAGTGAGAATGACAGGGTGCCATTGAAGGATTTTTTGCTAAATCGTCTGGCAGGATTTTGAGCAGTGAAATCCCATTCACATGTTGTGATCCACACCTTCTCCAGAGGCTGCTTAAGACCAATTTCCATTGAGTATAAAACCATCTGTAATCCCTCCAGAGACTGACCATTTCCATATACAAGGAACACATTGATTTTACTTTGGGAGATAACAGATTGAATTTGAAGGATTTTTTTCTGAAGTATCTCTCTTAACAAAAAGAGTGACAAAATTGGGATTATCTGTACCCCATCTATGCAAATATTATTTTGTAACAGCTTGGGTCTCAGAGTTCGAAGAAAGTTTTCACCACTTTCATCATCTGAAACAATTAGACTAATCCAATTCCATCCAAAATATTTCAGAAGTTGAACTATCCCCATGTATTGAAGAGCTTCATTAGAAACCATACGATAGAAAGAAGGAAAACCAATTTTGTCTCTCAACATGGGGTCAGATGACCCATAACTAACCTGGGGGGAAACATTTTAAATCAAAGAAAAACATTCAATTTTGTATAAATTGTTTTTAAATACCTGCTCATATTAGATCCAAATTTACTGGATATTCTTAAAAATACATTTTAGTATATTATTTGGTTGGTGGATAGACACGCTTACATTGTCGGTGGGTGGTCCTTTTGAAGATGAGAAATACCAGTTAAGTAGCTTTCATATCTATGTGGTCACTAAGAGTCAACATCAACTTGATGGCACATAGTCAGACTATCAATCAATCAATCAGTATATTTAATTAGGAATTCATAAAGAGGATATGAAAGAAATTTAATTTCTCAAGTTTACATTTCAACCCTGCGGCTATCTAAGTGTAGTTTCTTTCTGGAGTTAGAAATCACCATAGATATAAAATGATAGTTTAAACAATAGAAGAATTTACCTTTACCACTGAGACTTAACAGTTATTCTCCTTTTCCTTCTATATACCTATTTCCAAGGACTTACCTGTGGTACCTTGTAAGTACTTAAGATGTTGGCCATGTGAATAGAATTTTCTGAGGTGAGTCCCCCAATGGTGGCCATGACTTCCTCTTCCGTGACACAGTAATAATTGAGTTGATCCCCTTGTCTAAGAAAGAGAAGATCCACAGTGGTCCAAGTGGTTCTCCATGAATTGTAAGCATTGTCATAAATCTTGGACCCTAAAGTGTTGTTGGGTAACAGATCAGGATTCTCGTTGACTTCTTTAATGGCGAAAACAAAAGCAAGGACATGCTGATAGTTTTTAGGGATTAGACTGTCAAGAGAATTTTGAGTGTTAGATTTTAAGGGCTGATAATTAAGTGACTTGTAGCTTAGATCCTTGCTTGCCCATAGAGCTCAACTAAATGTTGTTCTCTATATAATGGGAAACTATTTCTGATATAAATGGTCCAGATATTCCCCTAAAGCAAACTGAATAGGCTTCTTCCTTCTCTTCTGTCATTAATGCACATATTATATGTGTGTCTATACATTTTAGGTTTCTTTTTAAAAATTAGTACTGTTTTCTTTTGTACTTTATTATATATCTCAATTGTGTAATTCATACAAGTCTCAGGTGCCGTAAAGAAACTAAGCTCTTAAATCAGAGATGATGGGGGAAGACAGGAAGGCAGATAGAGAGGATCTTATCTTCCAGGTACAGCATATAAGGATATACAAAATTTTGGATGTATACTTTGGATGTACAAAATTGCTTCTCTTTTCACTCATCCAAACTACATTATTAAATATAATACAAAGGTTTCTTCCTTCTGTTCTCTCGCTTTTGCATACTATATATGTGTGTACATATTTTAATTTCCTTTTTAAACTTCTTAAGGTTTTCATTTGTTCTTTATTATATACTTCGATTGTGTAATTCATACAACTCTCAGATGTTGTAAAGAAGCATATGCTATTAAATCAGAGATAATGGGGGAGGCAGACAGAAGACAGAGAAGATTTAATCTTCCAGGTAAAGATTACAAGTGTGAACTTTGGATATACTGTATACTTTGGATATACAAAATTGTTTCTCTCTTCACTCATCCAGGAAACATTATTAAATATAATACATCCATAGACATACTTTGTAAGTCAGAATTCTTGAAAGGAATTAAGGATGTCAGAATTCCTAATCACCCTCATTCAACTTGCCAAAGGTACTATATCCTAGAATCAAACAGTATCTTAAAATTAATATTATTTCATCTTATTATTTATTCCTTATTGTCTCCCAGGGGATCTAAATTGTACAGAGAGAACCATTCGGGCTCTTAGCAAATCCATCTTCACACACAATTCAGTAGGCTATCTATGTGTTTTCAATCAAAAGTTAATAACTGAAACCTGCCCCCAACTCAATTTCTGCTATAAATGTGCTTGGCATATAAAATGTCAAAAAAAATGGAGAAGATTAGAAAACAGAATAAGAGATGTATCAATAGTTAGAAAGAGTCATTTATATGGTGAAAGTAAGAATGATCATCAGACCCCAACAGAATTTTCCAAGAATGAAAAACCACTTAAGGTTTTTTAAGGAAAGAATTTCATGGGGTCAGAGACAGATAAAAATGAAGAATTACTTACTAAGCTTGTGTTGATGAAGAAATTGGGTATTCCCTAAACTTCTGTTCCCTATAATTGCCAAGTGTCATGGATACAAATTCTCCAATTATAATTTCATCTGAAGGATTTGAGGGATGTGTGGAAGCTTTTCTCTGGTAAGGATCCTTTCTCGAGGAATCACTGAGCTTTACAAGCAGGAAGATGAGAAGACGAGTTGGGAGCTCCTGAGATAAGCCCCATCCCAATCTTACCATCATGATGAATAAGCACCCACCATCTTGATCCGAAATTCAGGAAATAAAAGAAAATAATTGTGCTGTTGTCAAAAGCACATCAAAGAGTGATGCAAAAAAACACACCCCTTTTGGCTGGGCTTTTATGCACTAAGCACAACTTGTCAGAGCTGAAGTGACTTTGCAGCCATTGTTATTCTACCTCTCACAAATTTCTTCCACTAATCATTATCATTATGGCGGTTGCAGGGCATCAGATCCCTGTTGACAAAGATGATCTCAGCACAAATTTTGTATTGGATACCATCCAGCGTCACATTTTTTGAGTTAGATGGCATATTTATTTATTGATTTATTGATTGATTGATTGATTGATTGATTGATTGATTGATTGATTGATTGATACCACATCTTTATATCTTTTCTCATAAGCAACTCAAGGGGGCAGACATATGCAACATACCATCCTCCTCCTATTTTCCCCACAACATCAACCTTGTGAAGTGAGTTGGGCTGAAAGAGAGCAACTTGCCCAAAGTCACTCAGCTGGCTTTAATGGCTAAGTCTGGACTAGAACTCATGGTCTCCTTGTTTCTAGCCTGAGGCCTTATCCACTAGACCATACTGGCTCTTATAAATTGAGTAAGTTAAATAAATCAGCAACAAGATGCTTCTCTTCCCTCATTCTTCCACTGTGAGAATTAACAAGTCTTTCCATTTTTATCCATATATGAGTCTTGCCACTGTCAACATATGTAATAACAAACTTCCATTTTTTCCCAAGTTCTTCATCCAATAGTCCTAAAAGAAAATCTGCTGCTTTCACTTTTATATAGTGGTACTATGGTACTCATCCTTAATTGGTTCCAGTGAGTACCAAACAATGAGTACCAAAAAAAAAAAATTTCATAAGGTGAGTCACAAGGCAGCTGACACTAACAAGTTCTAGCTTGTGCATTGAGTACCAAACGATAAATACTGAGACAACATTTTCACATCAAAAAGTGTTGAGTACCAAATTTGATGAGTTTTAAAGGAGTTGAGTTCCAAGGTACCACTGTATTTGTTTTAGGAATCTTGTGAATTAAGACAAACATCTGGCCCCAATATTTTCTTTGCTTTAACACAAGTCCACCAAAGGGGATAATGAATATCTTTTTTGTATTGTTACATTTTCAACAAACATTTGAAACATCTTTATACATCTTTTCTCAAGTGTTATGTACTATATGATACATTATTTTATAAAAGTTTCTTTCTGATTATAATTCAATGTAAATTTCAATCCATTCATCCACATATTTTCCCAAGCATTATATTATAACCAAAGTTTTTGACCCCTTGAATTATACAGCATTTAACATATTCATTTTCCAGGTTCAGTTTCAACAACATTTTATAAACCTTTGCAATAATGTTTTCATCATCAACACACAGTGAAAGTTCAAATTCACTTTTTGTAAATTCAAAACTATAATTTTTCTTATCCAATGTACTCCAATTATTTTGTCTTAAAATGAAGTTTACTTTGAATAAAAGATTATGTCACCAGAGGTTCACTAAATTGGTTTCACCATCCTTTATTTTAGTATATCACAGATACGTATGCCATTCAAATTTCAATTCATGGTCCTCCAAATCTTTTTTTTTCTTTTTACAACCCTGTAGTACCTTTTATCGGGGTGAAGTTGGGGTAATTGAATGCAGCTGATGCAGTGGTGGGATTCAAATTTTTTTACTAACGGTTCTGTGGGCGTGGCTTGGTGGGCATGGCTTGGTGGTCATGTGACTGGGTGGGCATGGCTTGGTGGTCATGTGACTGGGTGGGCGTGGCTTGGTGGTCATTGTCATGTGACCGGG
>QLTV01004282.1:473724-488528 GCA_003457575.1 Thermophis baileyi | reverse complement strand
GCCCTCCCTGAGCCTCTGCGCGCACCCTGCACTTACCTGCATCCAAAACAGCCCACGTGGGGACTCCTGGGAGGCTCCGGAGGCCCTCTGGAGGCCGGAAACAGGCCCATTTCCAGCCTTCCTGAACTTCCAGTAGGCCCGTTTTTTGCCCTCCCTGAGCCTCCGCGCGCGCCCTGCACTTACCTGCATCCAAAATGGGCCGTGTGGGGACTCCTGGGAGGGGCGGGGTGGGGTGGGCGGGGCCAGCCAGGAGTGGGATTTGGGGGTTCTCTGAACTGCACAGAATCTTAGCTAGAGGTTCTCCCGAACCCCTGCAAACCCCCAGCAGCCCACCCCTGCTCAAAAGGTTAAGATGGCAGCCAGGATTGTGCAACTGACATATCTGCATCACACATTAAAAAACACATTAAAAAAAACAAGCAAACTGTAATTTGTTGTAATTGATTGTTATAAGTGCTGTGCAAAGATGCAATCAGGAGACTGAATTTGATGGTGTTGAGGGGAGTGCATTAATTCCTTCTGCCTCTGGGGAACTCAGAACAGGATAGTAATCCAGCCAGGTTGCCCATGATAGCAGAACTGAGATTTTTTCCTCCCTCTCTGCTGTGGTACCTACGTTTGGAATATCTTTTCCCCACCTACACCTAAATCAGATTATTTGAACAACTCCCACCAGTGATAAATGTGCCATTCTGGGCAGCTTCAGCACCAGGCTGGAGACAGATAGCAACACTGGGTTGGAGTTCTTGGGAGGAACGAGTTGGGAAAACTAAACAATAACAACTTGCTGAGCACAACCTGGGCATCACTATCATAATGTTCAGACTTGCAAACAAGTACAGGTAATCCTCGACTTACGACCACCATTGAGCCAAACGTTTTGTTGCTAAGCGAGGCACTTGTTAAGTGAATTTCGCCCCATGTTACAAACTTCCTTGCCACTGTTGTTACGTGAATCACTGCAGTTGTTAAGTTAGTAACACAGTGGTTTAGTGAATCTGGCTTCCCCACTGAGTTGGCTTGTCAGAAGGTCGCAAAAAAGGGGATCACGTGACCCCGGGACTCTGCAACCGTCATAAATATGAGTCAGTGGCCAAGCATCTGAATTTTGATCACATGACCATGGGGATGCTGTAACAAGTCATAAGTATGAAAAATGGCCATAAGTCATTTTTTTCAGTGCCATTGTAATTTCGGACAGTCACTAAGTGAACTGTTGTAAGTCGAAGACTACCCATACCCGTAAAGAATTTGGATGAATCCAAGGTCCAAACACTGGCACCTACCTGACTATGTCATAGTATGTCAGCATAATGTCAGGGTTCCAAGTAACACCCCCAATGAAAGAAGACTCCGAGGCTAGGCATTCCTCAAAGTTCCATTTTATTAGAGATGTCATATTGGCACATCTGGGAAAACCCGAATCTGAAAGCTTCCAGGTTTTCCCCACCCAAAAGAAAGTCCAAGTCCCTTCCCCTGCACCCACATGTCCATCATATGGTCCAATCAATGCACCATCCCAACTGGAGATGCCTCCCAGCCACACCCCTCCAGGTGCAGGGCAGAGCGACTTTGACTCTCGGAGAAAGGAATGTTATTATGGCTATATATCTCCCCAGCTCCCTACAATCCTCCCTCCCAGTTTCCCACAGCACTAAATGTGGCAGGCCTGAAGATCCAAGGTCCAAGACATCTTCCAGGCCTGACACATATCCTTAAAGACATCACCAACACCCTGGCCATGAGAAGTGCTGAAAATCTGATCCAGTCCATCTACAACCTCCACGCAGCTCCCTTGCACCATAAGCAACCAAGGGCAGTCAGATTATCATTTAACTCAGAAGACTGCAAAGCCCAGGCGAAGTCCAACATTTCCAAGATGTGCTTACTGAAAAACTCTCCAGTAATTTACCACTTGTAGGAATTTCATCCTGAAAAGGGCATGTAGTTCAAAGTTGTCATCACACAGACTGCAAACCCAAGTGTGCCAAGGCTAGTTGGATGAAAACCATGAGACCATTTGAGCAGCCCTCCAGGCCAAGAACAAGGCCTATGCAGAATGGCGGACTGACCCATCCTCTGTCTCAAAGAAAGACAAGTTTAAACACTTGATGTCCAAAGTACAGGCGGAACTGCGAGAAATGCAGGACAAGTGATGGCAGAGAAAGTCTGAGTAGATGGGAAATTAGGCAAGACCTGCAAGCCATCGGAAAGGTTTTTTTCAGTACAGTTAAAGCAGTTTATGGTCCTTCTAAATCAGGATGCTCCCCCTTGCTGTCATCGGATGGATTGAGCCTGATCAAAGACCAGGAAGGACTGAAAAACCACCTGGGCTGAACACTTTTCCAACCTACTCAATAGGCTGCCCACAGTTGATCCCGATGTCTTGTAAGATATGGCAGCTGCGTTTATCATTTCCTGTGGGATGAAGCAGGATGGTGTGCTAGCACCCCAGACCTGTTCATTTTGTTCTTCACCTGCATGTGATCACATATTGCCCAGGGTCTGAAGGAGGGCATATACCTCGGGTACCAATTGCATGGCTCTCCCTTTGATCTTCGCTGTGAACAGATGAAAAAGCCTCCACACAGCCATTCAAAAAAAAAAAAAAAACCCTTTACTGCTGACTGTGCATGCCTGGCATACAAAGACAGTAATCTGAGCCACGGTGGCGCAGTGGTTAGAGTGCAGTACTGCAGGCTACTTCTGCTGACTGCCGGCAGCCTGCAATTTGGCAGTTCGAATCTCACCAGGCTCAAGGTTGACTCATCCTTCCATCCTTCCGAGGTGGGTAAAATGAGGACCCGGATTGTTGGGGGGCAATAGGCTGACTCTGTAAACCACTTAGAGAGGGCTGTAAAGCACTATGAAGCAGTATATAAGTCTAAGTGGTATTGCTATTGCTATCTACAGTTCATGCTGAACAAATTCTCAGATACTGCTAAGCTCTTTGGCCTGGCTATCAGACTGAATAAGACTGAAGTATTTTACCAGCCCATGTCAAATATCAAACCTGTAGAACCAAAAATCACTGTTGATGACACCCATGTAAACAGCTTCAAATATTTCAGAAACATCATGATGGGTTTTTGGACAAAGAAATTGACTCCAGGATCAGCAAGTTCAGCCACGTGCTGGGGTGTCTGTGTACTAGAGTGCTCAATCAACACAACATCCATATCTCCACAAAGATGAAAGTCTATGGATCTGTGGTTATGGATGTGTACTGATGACACATCAAACAAATGGAAAAATTTCAAAGTGCGTTCTCTGTTCCATCTGTGACATTTGTTGGAAAGTTCATGCCTCCAACTTGAAAATCTTGGATCATATGAAGTCCACTAGCATTGAATCCCTGATTATCACAGCTCAGATGTGGCGGATGGGACACGTCATCAGAATGGCCAACCACTGCCTGCCTCACTAGTTGCTCTATGGCAGGGGTGTCAATCTCAATTTCATTGAGGGCCACATCAGGGTTGTGTTTGACCTTGGGGGGCCAGGTGGGTGTGTCCAGGGTGGGCATGGGCAGCTCGACATCACTCATGTTGGGGGCACCTGTGGTGGCCCAAGTGCTCTGCTAGGGAAAACGGAGCTCGGGAGGGGATTTTTCTTAATCAAGACAAGAAAGTTTTGAATGTGCCACTGTAATGAATCAAGTAACGCTAAATATCATGGCATAAAAAGAAACATCACTGTTGTAAATAAGAAGCAGGGCTACTAACGTGGTGATGGTGACCATACTGACTTTTTTGACACGGCGCCTTGCAGATAGTCCTTCAGCTACTAATGGTAGATAAAATAATTGCTCCCTGGATAGGGAATATTCAGCAATCATGGAGATAGGAATATGGTCTTTGAAAAGAACCTCTTCTCCCCTCAGTAATTCTTGGATGTAAGCCTCATCTATCACTTCTATTTTGGCAGCTGTCTACAATATCTCCATATTCATCCTGCCCTGCATTCCCAGAAACACAAATCAGTTTAATTGTGCATTCTGAAAGATGTGGGAACTGAGGAAAGTATCTCACCTAAGGCTATTCCGCAGTTGGCTCCTGCAAACCAAGAACCAGGGTAGTTCACCCTCCTACATATTCTCCATTCATGTTACCTCTTTCCACACTCTTTTTGACCAAGATATATTGTTCTGAGAAATTCTTCTTAACATCTTTCAGCTGGTAACTATAAAACTCAACAGGCTCAGCAGTCAGTTTTGAGATTAAGAGACTCATTCCACAGACACAATGGCTGCCAGAAGCCTATTTCTCCTCCTGTCTTCAATACTTCTGTCTTCAATCTTAGCAACCGGTGAGTAAGACTTTATCTCAGAGAGAATAGAAAGTTGGGAAAGGGGAGAACTAAAGCGGGAATAACAAGACAGAGATGGAACTGGTGACTTGTCAAGGTCATGTCTCACTATTAATACCTCTGCTTCCTCATTGAAATATGCTGCTGATGTGGTTTGAGAATATTTGGAAAAAGAGGTGACTAACTTGCATGTGATGGTTACTTCTGAAAACATTTCTTCTTCATTTAGAAGTCTTCAGATTCCTTTTCTGCAAGGTTCAAAATTTGCTGCTTTCTAGTAAATCTCAGAATTGGCTCTAGTGTGCTTTCTAGCCAACTTTCCCTGAATCAGGACTGCTCTAAATAGGTAATCATCTACGGCCATCATTCACTTCCATGAATCCTGGGTTCACCTTCTTTATCCAGAAGTTAGAACTGAGTTCTTATATCACTCTTCATAATCCTAGCTTCTTCCTACAGCCTTTATCCCAATACTGGACAGCTATCAAACTAGTCAAGATTCGGACCCAACAGTGTGATCCAACTGCACCCTTTCTATATGCACGCAATGTCACCACATCGACAAAAGAGGAAGGGCCTTGATAGCCATGCCATGACCATAATTTTGGTTGTTTTGAGCCCTCTTGATGGATGCCATTCCATACGGCGGAAATAATATTGAGTAGAAGCCTAGAATTTTGGCTTTTGCCACTAGATGTGAACTTTAAAAGAAAACAATTTTTGTTGCCTTATCCATAATTCGCATATATGACAAGGCCTATGTCAGGGGTGTCAAACTCGATTTCATTGAGAGCCGCATCAGGGTTGTATTTGACCTTGGGGGTCGGGTGACTGTGGCCGGGGTGGGCATGTTGGGGGCACCCCTCCCGAGCTCCGTTTTTGCTGGCAGAGCGCTGCAGGAGGCCGTCACAGCTGAAGACAGAGCTCAGGAGGAGTGGCCCCAAAATGAGTGACGTGGAGCTGGCAGAGGCACCGTAGGCTGGTTCCTGGGTGGGCCAGATCTAAGCACCCCACAGACCGGATGCGGCCCGCAGGCCTTGAGTTTGACACCCCTGGCATAGATAATTTGTAATAGGTATTTTACCTTCTTTCATCCTCTTCTGTTTGCAGTGACACCCCTAAAATGCCAATCCTGTTTTGCGTCCGGAGAAGAATGTAGAAATGAAGATATGAAGACGATGGAGTGCAAGGGAGAGGAAGACACTTGTGTTTTTATCATGGTCCGTACTAAGTGATCACATGTTTCCAGCAAAAGACCCGTATTCATCCTGTGGCATTTGAGATCATCCAAACATGGCATGTGGGTGCCGCTGGGAAGGGGGTGGGCTCCCCTTTAGGGGATGATTTCAAGTATTGGATGCTATTATTCTACACCTCAGTTTTCACATCTAGGCCTTCAAAAACAATATCAACAAGGGCATTCCAACTGAGGAGGCAAGATAAGTTATTTCCTCATTTGCTTGAATTGCTAGTTTCTAGTACTATTCCTTTTTTCACAGCTACTCCTCCACTTAGAGTGACTTTGAAGAGATGCCAAAAAACCAAGGAATGCTTTCAAGGTTATTACACTATTACTTCGGTGGATGGCAGATACCAACAGGAATATATGTCCTGTTGCCAGACAGACAACTGTAATGCACCAACCATGCGTAGTAAGTTTCTGTGTTCAAATGCAACCTTCCATTAAAAAACAAGAACAAACACATTCAAGAGAGAAGACACATCTCACTAGGTAAAGCACAGCATTAGACTCCTGAAAAACAGCGGTTATCAAGTTAGCATACCTTGAACCCATATCTGTATCGATATAGTAGCATTTAAGGAGCAGGGTAATCAACTCAGTTATTGTTTGGAAAACCTTAAAATTCCATTTTTGATAGTGTCTAGAGATTATCCAAAAAGCTGCAGTGATCTTTGCCTTAGGTCTTAGGGAGAACAAAACATAAAGATGTCAAAGAACTACACCAAATTTGATGGAAATAAAATGTAGCTAATAATGCAGAAATCACTAGCTAAAGGAACTGGGAGTTGATGCTGTGGTGGCGCGATGGTTAGAGTGCAGTCCTGCAAGCTACTTCTGCTGACTGTTGGTTTCCACTAGTTCGGCAGTTCAAATCTCACCAGGCTCAAGTTTGACTCAGCCTTCCATCCTTCCAAGGTGGGTAAAATAAGGACCCAGATTGTTCGGGGCAATATGCTGACTCTGTAAAACCACTTAGAGAGGGCTGTAAAGCACTGTGAAGCAGTATATAAGTCTAAGTGCTATTGCTATTGCTATTGATAATATCAGGTTGGGGAGGGGCACCAAAGAGGCATTGAAGAGACACTGAAGGGGGCATGGTGGTGAGAAACCATTTGCTAACTGAATGGTTGGTTCCTTCAGTGCCTTGGCGTCATGAGCTTCTACCCAATGGGTTACAATGTCCAGGATACTTTGAGGATAATGCAGATTCTTGTGAAGGCACCCAGCCAGTGCTCTGCCTTGGAAATGAGAACCAGTGTATCAGTTTGTCTGTTAACCTACATGCAGGCGAGTAATCTAGTTGCAAGTGAGTAGATTTGTTTTTATTTTATTTATTTATTTAGAAAATTTATATTGCTGCCTACTCGTACAGGGCGATTCAAGGCGGCTTGCAAAAATAGAAAAACAACATCATATAAAAAATAAAAATAAATGAAAAATGAAAAATAAAATAATAACCCTCCACCACCACCCCACCACCCTGGTGACAACATACGTTCATACTAACCATCCCCCTCTGGGTTCCCCAGGCCCGCTGACAGAATCCCATCTTCAGGGCCTTCCAAAAGAGTGTTAGAGTGGGGATGATGTTCCAGAGAGAGGGAGCCACCACAGAGAAGGCCCTTCTTCTGGGTCCCGCCAGATGTATCTCCTTAGGGGATGGGACCCACAACGTTCCTTGCCTCCCCGCTCTAGTGGGTTGGGTAGATGTGACCGGCAAGAGACGGTCTCCTCAGATAATCTGGCCCCAAACCATGCAAAAGGTGACAACCAGCACCTTGAATTGCACCCGGAAGCAAATCGGCAACTAATGCAGTTCCCGCAGGAGAGGTGTTACATGTGGACACCGAGGTCTGCACAAAACCATGCGGGCCGCTGCATTTTGCAGCAACTGAAGCTTCCAGATGCTTTTCAAGGGCAGCCCCATATAGAGTGTGTTTTTCTTCCTTGTTTGCTTGGTTTCTTTCTCTCTTTGTTATCCTGATTGGATAGAAGGAGTGACAGATAAAAGTCGTGCCCTGTGCCTTAAAATTCTATCCTATTCCAGCATAAGACCATTCTCTCTGGAAGGAAATGCGTGATGTACTAGAAATCTAAAGGCAGCTTTATTGACTTTATTCATCTTTATCAAGGGTGTCAAACTCGATTTCATTGAGGGCCGTATCAGGGTTGTGTTTGATCTTGGGTGAGTATGGGGGCGTGGCCAGGATGGGCGTGGCCAGCTCAACATCACTCGTGTTGGGGGTGCCTGAGGTGGCCCGAACACTCTGCCAGAGAAAACGGGCTCCCAAGCTTCGTTTTCGGCTGTGATGGCCTCCTGCAACCCTCTGCCAATGAAAATGGAGCTCGGGGGTGCCACACGCGGTACTCGCGAGCTCTGTTTTCAGCTGTGATGGCCTCCTGCAACCCTCTGCCAGTGAAAATGGAGCTCGGGAGGGCCGGTCCTTCACTGTTTCCAGGGCGGCCCCGCAGGCCAGATCTAAGCACCCCATGGGCGGGATCCAGCCCCCGGGCCTTGAGTTTGGCACCCGTGATCTATATGGTGCAGGGGGCTGATCAGAGCTCTGTCTTTAGCTTTGGGGGAAGGAAGAAAACAACCACGATCTTGAAATATCTGCAAGGGAAACACTTCCCATCTACTTACTTTCTTTTTATTTTATTTCTAGTGGGAGCCATCAATCAGAAGTATTCTTTGCAAGGATGTACAACCGAAAAGTCATGCGCTTTTCCCGTGGGAGAGATTCAAGTAGCCAGTGGTTTGTTTCGTGCAAATGTACCAGTGTTTCGAATAATGTGAACAATGGCTAGGATAGGACAGACCTTCTTTCTGACGTATGCCATAATTTGTAAAAAAAAATAATAATAAGAGAGGTTTGTGGAAAATAATGAGAATACTGATGACCGAGGATCAAATATTCTTGAGTTTGCTAATGCTGGAAATTAAGAATTAGGATTCAAGCGTTTAAATATTATGCTAGATCACTTGTGCAAAAGATGCGGTTTGCTTTGGAATGTGATTCTCATTGAAGCATGATGAAAATAAATGGCTCTCCAAAGACCTCTGTGTTATACATCTTAATGGGTATTTAATGAACTATTTAAGGAACAATATTTAAAGCACTTGGTCTCCTGCCTTATGTCACCCATACCTGAGTAATCACTGCTGTACTTTTACATATTCATTCACTCACTCACTCACTCACTCACTCATTCATCCATCCATCCATTCATTCATTCACTCACTTGCTTGCTCGCTCACTCGCTCGTTCACTCACTCATTCATTCATCCATCCATTCATTCATTCACTCGCTTGCTTGCTCGCTCACTCGCTCGTTCACTCACTCATTCATTCATCCATCCATTCATTCATTCACTCGCTTGCTTGCTCGCTCACTCGCTCGTTCACTCACTCATTCATTCATCCATCCATTCATTCATTCACTCGCTTGCTTGCTCGCTCACTCGCTCGTTCACTCACTCATTCATTCATCCATCCATTCATTCATTCACTCGCTTGCTTGCTCGCTCACTCGCTCGTTCACTCACTCATTCATTCATCCATCCATTCATTCATTCACTCGCTTGCTTGCTCGCTCACTCGCTCGTTCACTCACTCATTCATTCATCCATCCATTCATTCATTCACTCGCTTGCTTGCTCGCTCACTCGCTCGTTCACTCACTCATTCATTCATCCATCCATTCATTCATTCACTCGCTTGCTTGCTCGCTCACTCGCTCGTTCACTCACTCATTCATTCATCCATCCATTCATTCATTCACTCGCTTGCTTGCTCGCTCACTCGCTCGTTCACTCACTCATTCATTCATCCATCCATTCATTCATTCACTCGCTTGCTTGCTCGCTCACTCGCTCGTTCACTCACTCATTCATTCATCCATCCATTCATTCATTCACTCGCTTGCTTGCTCGCTCACTCGCTCGTTCACTCACTCATTCATTCATCCATCCATTCATTCATTCACTCGCTTGCTTGCTCGCTCACTCGCTCGTTCACTCACTCATTCATTCATCCATCCATTCATTCATTCACTCGCTTGCTTGCTCGCTCACTCGCTCGTTCACTCACTCATTCATTCATCCATCCATTCATTCATTCACTCGCTTGCTTGCTCGCTCACTCACTCGTTCACTCACTCATTCATTCATCCATTCATTCATTCATTCATTCACTCGCTTGCTTGCTCGCTCACTCGCTCGTTCACTCATTCATTCATTCATTCATTCATTCATCCATTCAAATTGTATAGTTCCTTATTTCACATTAACAATGGGCGATTCACTTAACTAAATCATTACAAAACAAAACAAAAATCACAAAAGCAAAACAATGCATCACACTATTAAAACCCAATTAAAAACTATAAAACATAATCAGTGGGAAATTATAAGTCAAACATCAATCAATACAACCATGTCACATTTTATTCTAAAACCCTTTCCTCTAACCTCTAATTATCCAGCCACAATGACTTACTACCTTTTTCCTTTTTTCTGAAAAAGTTAAATTTGTGGCAAATAGCACCTTTGTTTTTCATTAAATGAACAAAAGTTAAACCAAAAAAAAAGGAATTCTGTTTACTGTTCTAGTTATGAGGTTGTGGGATTTCATCTGACTTCAGATCCAGTCCAAACCCTCCTCATTCAAATTAATATTAGCATTGTTGCAATATTTGTAAATATTCCAAAACCTATCTAAGAATACTGTAGTTAAGGAAAGCTTAGGCCACTGACTGCAAGCACTTTGGGCTCAGCGTGTCAAAAATTCAGGAAATGCCCAATTTGACTCTGCTAACCAGAAATAGGGAGGCCGTGAGTTCTAGTCCAACCTTAAACAGCATGCCAGTTCCTTTCTCTCAGCCCTGAGAAGGAGGCAATGGCAAATATTTCTGGAAATGCTGCCAAGAAAACTGCAATAACCTATCCAAGCCAGTGCCGAAAAACAAAAAAAGCTACCAAGCAATTGGAACCTATATGGAGATGTGAACCAACAACCAACATGTCCTACCATCCTATTCATTCTTCATGTCTATTGCCCTCATTTCATTTCCCATTCTTGAGCAAAAAGATAATGCTCTAATCCATGTGAAATTTGGCTGTCATTGATATCTGATAACCAGTGGAACCACTTGCCTCCAGAAGTTGTGAATTCTCCAACACTGGAAGTTTTTAAGAAGAGATTGGACAACCATTTGTCTGAAATGGTATAGGATTTCCTGCCTAAGCGGGGGGGTTAGACTAGAAGACCTCCAAGGTCCCTTCCAACTCTGTTATTCTATTCTATCTACCATTCAACCTACTCTTCAACACATACTCTCCAGTAGTCATAGCACATCTGGAGAACTTTTGCCTTGAAATTTCCAAACATTATTTTCTATAAATTTTCAAAAATTCTTCCTTCCTTTTCCCGAGCAGCTGCTCTCTGAAATACAAATTTCAATTCTCACAATTTTCAGCAAATGGCCATGTTGGCAGGGGAATTCTGGGAATTGTAGTCCATAGGTTTGCTCAAGGCATCATTGAAAAAAATTGTTGCAAAGGGATATTTTAATTTCTGTTAATGATTATTTATAGCATCATACATTGGTCCAAAACTAAGTAGATGGGACACTTGTGTATAGCAATAGCAATAGCACTTAGACTTACAGTATATTCCACTTTACAGTGCTTTACAGCCCTCTCTAAGCAGTTTTACAGAGTCAGCATATTTGGGTCCTCATTTTACCCACCTCGGAAAGATGAAAGGCTGAGTTAACCTTGAGCCTGGTTATTCGTATATAAGCGAATAAAACTTGATTTTAAAAAATGGTCTCACTCTAATCAAAATCAATGATTGGTGACCTGAATATCATCAACCTCCATCCCTTTGGCTTCCCTTTTCTTCTTCAAACATATCACAGCTATAGAAACAATTTAAGATACCTACTAGCAAAAAAAATGAAACTGATTTTGAACTTCAAAAACAGGATGTTTATGATTCAATTAGCTGGTCCTATGCTACCTATTTTCATTCCTTCCCCGCCCCCTCCAAAATGAGGATATAAAGATGGTAGAAAGGGGGGGGTGGAATCCAGATTACTGGTCATCATCTGAATATATTCAGCCCTATCCTCATATCTTTACATTTATTTCATATACTGCGTTTCCATTGCTTGCGCTCTGAAATATCAAGGGATAGGTTGGAATGGAAGGAAGTCTCGTGGTGCATCCTGTCATCTTCCTACCTTCCCCAAGGATGTTATTCAACCTTTCATGAAAGACCTCTTCCTGAAAAACCTTTTGCACTCAACGAATGAGAATTTTTGACTGGGAGGGAGGAAAATGCTGCATGTCCACTGCTCTCCCTTTAGGTCAGGGGTGTCAAAATCGATTTCATTGAGGGCCCCATCAGGGTTGTGTTTGACCTCAGGGGGCTGGGGTGGGCGTGGCCAGGGTAGGCGTGGCCAGCAAGACTTCACTCATGTCGGGGGCGCCTGTGGTGCCCCAAGCGCTTAGTCAGCAAAAACAGTCTCCCGAGCTCCATTTTTGGCTGCAATGGCCTCCTGCAACCCCCTGCCAGCGAAAACGGAGCTCGGGAGAGCCACATTTGGCCCTCCTGAGCTCCGTTTTCACTGGCAGAGGCACCGCAGGCTGGTCCTTCGCTGTTTCCAGGGCGGCCTTATGAGCCAGATCTAAGCAGCCCACGGGCCAGATCCGGCCCGCAGGCCTTGAGTTTGACACCCCTGCTCTAGAGCCAGTCATTACAAACCAACATCTTTCTTTAGATTTAGGGCACAGTGATCTGGCAGAAGCCAAGACGCAGATTATGTAATCTGGGCCGTCATATCATGAGGCAAATGTCCAATTATATGCATCATTTGCATACTGATGTCATCTTGCCTACATTACCGATACCAATAACTGGGGAGAGAAGCTGATATCTCTATTTTCCAAAAGTGTCTTTCCACGGCAGTGGTGGGTCTTGTCTGGGATGACAATGAAGATGCTTATAGGGAATAGGTGAAGGCTCTGGTGGACTGGTGCAATAAAAGTAACCTGGTTCTAAATGTTAATTTAAAAAAAGGAGATCATCGTAGATTTTAGAAAGAGCCGGCATGGTCATACTCCACTCAGTATCAAGGATGCAGCTGTAGAGGTGGTCAACTGTATTAAGTATCTGTTATAACTAACAATCTGAACTGGTCTCTCCACACATCATCCTTAGTGAAGCATGCAAACCAGCGTCTTCATTTCCTGCGTTGGATGAGGAGAGCACATTTTTCTCCTTATGTCCTGGCCACTTTTAACACAAAAATAGTTTGTCGCGAAAGCGACTGCCTGCGAAGACTTCCGGATTGGGGTTGAAAGGTGAAAGCGGAAGCAGTATGCTCCATCCCATATTTGAGTAGACCAGGTTGCCCTGATAAAAAACACTTAAACATCACCGTTGTAAATAAGAAACAGGGCTATTAACATGTGGTGATGGTGACCATCCTGACTTTTTTGAAACGGCACCTTGCAGATAGTCCTTCAGCTACTAATGTAGAGGTGGGTTCCTCCCGGTTCGAACCGGTTCACCTGAACCGGTAGCGACCCGCTGGTGATGTCACAGTGACATCACGGATCCGGTTCGGTCGGTGCCGGTCCGTGAGCGCCGCCATCTTTTTTTTTTTTTTTGACTTTTTTGTAAAGTTTTTTTGGAAAAAAAAATTTGAATTTTTTTCTGGGTTTTTTTTTTTTCTGCGCATGCGCAGAAGCCGAGTTTCTGGCACTGCACATGCATCGCCATCTTGTTTTTGGCTTTTTTGGGGGGGGGATTTTTTTCAGATTTTTCGGCACTGCGCACTTGATCTGAAATATCAAGGGATATGTTGGAATTGAAGGAAGTCTCGTGGTGCATCCTGTCATCTTCCTACCTTCCCCAACAATGTTATTCAATCTTTCATGAAAGACCTCTTCCTGAGCACCTTTGCACTGAACAAATGAGAATTTTTGACTGGGAGGGAGGAAAATGCTGCTTGCCCTCTGCTCTCCCTCTGGAGTCACTCATTACAAACAATAGCAATAGCAATAGCACTTAGACTTATATACTGCTTTACAGTGCTTTTACAGCCCTCTCTAAGCGGTTTACAGAGTCAGCATATTGCCCCCAACAATCTGGGTCCTCATTTTACCCACCTCAGAAGGATGGAAGGCTGAGTCAACCTTGACCTGGTGAGATTTGAACTGCCGAACTGCAGCTAGCAGTCAGCTGAAGTAGCCTGCAGTACTGCACTGCGCCACCTCGGCTCTTTTAACCAACATCTTTCTTTAGATTTAGGGCACAGTGATCTGGCAGAAGCCAAGATGCAGATTATGTAATCTGGGCTGTCATATCATGAGGCAAATGTCCAATTTCAACAGTATATGCATCATTTGCATACTGATGTCATTGCCTCATCTTGCCTACATTACCGATACCAATAACTGGGGAGAGAAGCTGATATCTCTATTTTCCAAAAGTGTCTTTCCACGGCAGTGATGGGTCTTATCCGGGACGACAACTAAGATGCATATAGGGAAGAGGTCAGTGGTGAAATCCAATTTTTTTACTACCAGTTCTGTGGGCGTGGCTTGGTGGGCAGGGCTTGGTGGGCGGGGCAGGGCAGGGGAAGGATACTGCAAAATCTCCATTCCCTCCCCACTCTGAGGCCAGCCAGAGGTGGTTTGCCGGTTCTCCAAACTACTCAAAATTTCCGCTACCGGTTCTCCGAACTACTCAAAATTTCCGCTACCGGTTCTCCAGAACCTGTCAGAACCTGCTGGATTTCACCCCTGTGTCTGCTTCTTATTTGTGCCGATTTGGTTTGGTTTTCCTTACCTCACAGGCCAATAGACTTCAAGGAAGTTTTCTAAAAGGAGAAAGGAGAAAAATGAGCCCTCCTCAAGTATTGCCAAACATAATCTTCTGTCATTTCTCAACTGAATTGACTGCCTTGAGCCCAGCCCCCAAAGTGAAAGAAAGAAAGAAAACCCTTTCTCATTTTTGTGAGGAGATTATGAGGTTGTAAATATATATATATATAGGCACTTTCAGCCCCACTTTGCTGAAAAAGTTTGAGGAACATTGCTCTATTCTTTCTCCACTGCTATACTTCAAATCATGCTTGATTTGTGGAGGCAGCCACTTGAGTAAGATAAAGAATAAGCATCCTGAAGAATCCATCTTACAGCTAGATAAAACAGTATTCTGGGAAAGGAAAGGAAAATAAT
>QLTV01004282.1:443387-456477 GCA_003457575.1 Thermophis baileyi | reverse complement strand
GTTTATCAAGCTTATTGGCGCCACCCAGGGATTGAGCTCTGCATTTCATCCAAGCACCAACGGGGCAGCCGAACGAGCGAATGCTATGGTGGCACGCTATCTGAGATGTTACGTCACGTATCAACAAACGGATTGGTCAAGTCTCCTACCGTTTGCGGAAGTGGCCTACAATAACACGGTACATAGCAGTACCAGTTTCACCCCTTTCCAGGTTGTGAATGGGATGGAGTTTCTGGCCATTCCCGAATGGGCCCCAGAATCACAACCACAACGAACCCCGAGGGAGTGGGCAGAATTAATACTGAAAGTGTGGGGGGCGGTGAAGAAGGCATTGGAAAGAGCGGCAGACCAATATAAAAGCCAGGCCAATAAAAAGAGAGCAGACATGAAACCGTTACAAGTAGGAGACCGAGTGTATCTGTCTACAAAATATATTAAATTACGGATACCGTGTAAGAAGTTAGGTCCAAAGTACCTCGGACCCTTCACTATTAAACGAGTCATCGATCCAGTAACCGTAGAGCTGAAGTTGCCACCCTTACTGGGTCGCATACATCCAGTCTTTCATTCACTCTATCTCTCTCTCCATTTCTCTCTCTCCCTCTCCCTATAAACAAAAAAAAAAGGGGGGGGGGCAAGAGAAAAGAAAGAAACGTTGGTTGTGAAGGATTTTGAGAGTTTATCAAGCTTATTGGCTCCACCCAGGGATTGAGCTCTGCATTTCATCCAAGCACCAACGGGGTGGTCGAGCGAGCGAATGCTATGGTGGAACGCTATCTGAGATATTACGTCACGTATCAACAAACAGATTGGTCCAGTCTCCTACCGTTTGCGGAAGTGGCCTACAATAACACGGTACATAGCAGTACCAGTTTCACCCCTTTCCAGGTTGTGAATGGGATGGAGTTTCTGGCCATTCCCGAATGGGCCCCAGAATCACAACCACAACGAACCCCGAGGGAGTGGGCAGAATTAATACTGAAAGTGTGGGGGGCGGTGAAGAAGGCATTGGAAAAAGCGGCAGACCAATATAAAAGCCAGGCCAATAAAAAGAGAGCAGACATGAAACCGTTACAAGTAGGGGACCGAGTGTATCTGTCTACAAAATATATTAAATTACGGATACCGTGCAAGAAGTTAGGTCCAAAGTGCCTTGGACCCTTCACCATTAAACGAGTCATCAATCCAGTGACTGTAGAGCTGAAGTTGCTGCCCTTACTGGGTCGCATACATCCAGTCTTTCATAGCAGTCTGTTAAAACCGGTAGGGGAAGGCGATATTCGTCCCATACCTGAGCCACCAGGTCCAGTAGTGGCAGATCATTATGAGATAGATAAAGTTCTAGATTCCCGCTGGCATAGGGGGAAGCTCCAATATCTGGTGAGATGGAAAGGGTTCCCAGAAAGTGAGGCTTACTGGGTGTTAGCTAGGGACGTTAATGCGGATAGGCTCTTACGCCGATTCCACAAACGGTTCCCTGGCATGCTGGGGGGGACTGAACCCAATCATTGTTGCTAACATACCTCTACTCTGTCTTACAGGTGGACCCCTGGTAGAGGGGAGCTGCCTGTCGAGCCCGATCCTGGGCTCGCCATTTCCCTGACGTCATACAGCCACGACAAGCCAAGTTTTCCTCAGGGCCGAACAGATGCTGCCTCCATTCTGATCTTGGATGCCGGCTACAGATGAGCTGTTGCCAGCCCTGACAACCCTGATAGCAGCTCGTGGGGGTGGCTGTATTGAGTCCTGATATGATATGAATGGAATGTAAATGTACGATGCTCAATCTTTTGGGAGTAGAAATACCGGATGTGGGATGGTGGCTTAAAGGATGGGGGGTGGAGGTGAGCGTATAAAACAGCACAGGGAGGCAGTTGCTCCCAGCACTGACTTAAACGAGCTTTCGGACTACCTCAGTTGTTCCGTTTGATTAATTGCTGAGAGATTAAACACAGATCCAACTACACAGAGTTTGTCTGGTTTGTTTCCAAGAAGCGAATCGCAGGACAAGCTGAGACCCAGTGCCTGCAACCGTTCTTCATATGTTTTAGCCTCCAGTCCCCTAATCATCTTTGTTGCTCTTCTCTGCACTCTAGAAAGAGACTCAACATCCTTTTTACATCGTGGCGACCAAAACTGAATGCAGTATTCCAAGTGTGGCCTTACCAAAGCATTATAAAATGGTATTAGCACTTCATGTGATCTTAATTCTATCCCTCTGTTAATGCAGCCTAGAACTGTGTTGGCTTTTTTGGCAGCTGCAGCACACTGCTGGCTCATATTTAAGTGATTGTCCACTAGGCCTCCGAGATCCCTCTCCCAGTTACTACTATTGAGCCAGGTGCTTCCACACTGCCTGATCACAAGTGTGGTTTCCTCCTGAAATGTTACCATAATGATCTCAACCCAATGGTGATTTTGATCCTCATTTCTTACCCCATCAATAGATGGGCATTAGTGACACGCAAACCTTCTGCTAAACATGGGCCCCACATCATGAACTGGAAGAGCACAAATCAAGTTTTTCTTCACCATCAATATGACAAACTGCCTTGCTCATCTTGATGGATTCTGTACAAGTTTTCCCTTTCCCCAACTTCTTGTGTAAGTTGATGTTGCTCTACTCCTCTGTGTGGGTTTTGATTGTCATCCCAAACTCCCCTTCCACCTCCTCAGCAGATTTCTTCAAACTCATCCTCCAAGGTAGGCATACTCCAGGAACTATAAAAGTCTCACCCTGCCTTCACTAAACACAGTCGATCCACACTGTTGTCCTAATGTCTGCTAGAATCTTTGTCCTGTGCCTCCTCTCTTCAGTCATCTCAACAGGTAAGTAACGCCAGTGGTAAATATGGGAGGGAAGAGAAATCTGGAAGAATTTTGACTAAATTGTGGTTAAGGATTTGTCTAAAGTAAGGAAAGAACTTTAATTGTGGGTTGTCTCAAGGAATCTCTATATTTTGAATGATCATCGGAAGTTGAGGACTACCTGATAATTATCTCATTACAGATTTTGAACATTGCTAGAACTGCAGCATGACTGATTAGAAATTTCCTTCCTTCCTTCCTTCCTTCCTTCCTTCCTTCCTTCCTTCCTTCCTTCCTTCCTTCCTTCTTTTTCTTCTTCTACCTGCAGCGGCATCTTTAAAATGCCAGGCCTGTTTTGCCAGCAGGGAAGAATGCAAAAATGAGAACATGAAGTTGGTGGAATGCAGACCGGATGAAGAATATTGTCTTTCACTTTCTTTTCGCAGCACTATGTGTGAGTGAAATGCACTTTCAGTCTTAATGATGTTTGCCATGTTCATCCCTTGGTCCCCAGAGCCTCAAGGGGTAACTTATAGGTGTTGGTGGGAGTCACAACAGACATTTCATCATACCTGGGCTGTTTCCTATGTCTAGTTGCCATCAATCCAGGAACAGAACAGCATCTGTTAATCTCATCATACTGCACCTCATTCAGCTCAAAAGAATGGAAACATTTCCTTTCTCCCTGGTGAAGTCAAAGGTGTTAGAATGCTCTCCAATAGCAATAGCACTTAGATTTATATACCGCTTCACAGTGCTTTACAGCCCTCTCTAAGCAGTTTACAGAGTCAGCCTATTGCCCCCAACAATCTGGGTCCTCATTTTACCAACCTCGGAAGGATGGAAGGCTGAGTCAACCTGGAGCCTGGTGAGATGCGAACTGCCGAAGTGCTGGCAGCTGGCAATCAGCAGAAGTAGGCTGCAGTACTGCACTCTAACCACTGCGCCGCCACAGCTCTTTACGGCACCTCTCCATTATTTCCATTTCATCTCAGGATATCTGAAGGGAGCAGCACGAGATCTATGCCCTCCCTATCCTCAACTGAAACCCTCTCCACTAGTTAGAACTCATCATCAGAAACATCTGAATTTAAACCTTTAAATTGGAAAGCTTGATGTCTTTATTTCTCTGTTACCTGCCACAATGGTGTTTTGTTGTCTTTTTTCTCTGATTAAATTTTGCAGTCCATCTCCCGCTCTCCTTTACTTCCAAGGCATGTGCAACAGCTAACCAATGTTCCGAAGGTTATTATGACTTCACGTCGCTAGCCGGCAAATACCAGCAGATGAGAATAGCGTGTTGTGAGAATGATGGCTGTAATACAGGACCTCTTCCTAGTAAGTAATCTGAGATTAAAATGCCCGTTCTAACAACCAGCAGACTCTCCATTTGAAAGAGTAGGTTCTCATCGCTTTCGGCACCCTATATGTTTGATGCAGTGGTGGGTTGCTGCTGGTTTGGACCGGTTCGCCCGTACCGGTGGCGGAAATTTGCACCCGCTCACCAAACCGGCAGTGATGGCCGGCTGTCCACGCCCCCGAACTGGTTTTCCGGTTGCCGCGGCTGGCAAAGAACCCTCTGCGCATGCACAGAGGCTTCTGCGCATGTGCAGAGGGTCATTTGCGCTAAGTGACTTTCATCGCGATGTGAACCGGTAGGGAAGGTAAGTGGAACCCACCCCTGGTTTGGTGGCAGAGGGATCAAGTAGCATGAAAATCCTTAGAAAGAACTTGTAGCTAAAAGGAGAACAATATATTTAGAAAACACCCTCCAGCATCAGATCTGGGCCCTTCTGACAGAAATCAGAATGAGCAAGAGGGGAGGAGGTTAAAATGTTATTTTGCATTATTTCTAAAGACCTCACTATGTTCCTTGAAGTTAAGAAATCGTGCATTCTAAATTTCACATCCTACTCCAGTATGAACACAAAGGGAAAACAATTTTTTTTTTCTGACTGAGAATGACAAGAAGCGTAGTCAAAATGCTTAGAGGGCACTTAGTTGGGCTATCAATACTTCAGAAAGGATTGTGGTTGTTAAAACTATTTGCTAACTCTGAAGCTTCCTCTCTGCAGTACCAGGCCGTGACCTCCTTAAACCCAATGGGTTTGTCTGCCCAGGCTCTTATGAACAAAATGGTTCCTCTGAAGAAAGTGGACCCGTCTTGTGTCTCGGTGATGAGGACCAATGTTTCAGTGTAAAACTCACTAACTGTGCACGTAAGCACCTCATTCTTTATCAGTTTGGGGAGGAACATTTTAGAAACAAAACTAAGCATACAGGAAATGCTATCTAGCTAGCTATCATCTATCTATCTATCTATCTATCTATCTATCTATCTATCTATCTATCTATATCTCTATTGAGAGAGAGAGAGAGAGAGAGAGAGAGAGAGAGAGAAATATACAGGTTATGAAAGAAACATAAACAGTACAAAGTAAAACCAATAGGAACTCATTATTTGAGAGAATATTTCGGTCTTTGCCAATGTTCAGTTCTTTTTCTTTTTCTTTTTTCTTAAGTGCATAAAAGAAGAAAACAACAAGAAAACCTTTCTATTCAAAACTTGAGATAGATCCCCTTAGTCAATCAACTGGGGCCCAATGTTGCTGGATTTAAAACAGCTTTTTGGTAATTTGGGGGTGGTTGACAGAGTGTGGGGTAGGATATGCCTCAGGGGAGAGACTGTCCAAGACTATGGGCTACCAAACATCTCATCCATTCCTTATTTACCTCACAAGGAAGGAGAATGCTCATCAGGCCTTGTCTAGATGACAAGGTACAGTTACATACGTTTGTTAATGTATCTCAGTGCTACACCATGAAAAGTGAAGGGGAAACTAAGAAAGGTTTCCTAAATGCTTCCATTCTCCCCCTTTTCTTCCCCAGTGTCAGCATACAGTTCAACAGTCACTGCCCAGGGATGTACAAGAAAGAATGGCTGTGCCTACCCAGTAGGAGACACGGAACAAGGGCATGGATTACTTCGTTTCAGTGTTGAAAAAATGGAGTGCCAGAATCCTGAGAGACTGGAAGGATGGAATAGCTTTTCAAAAACCGTTGGGTGGGGATGGAATTAAAGGCTTAATCCAAAGAGCAGTAAGAATTTGGGATCAAAGATACTCAAGTTCGAGATTACAGTTTGTGATTTGAGTTGGTGATGGGTGATGGGTTTTAATTACTATGCTTTGATATTCTAGCTCGCTGTGTGGTTCTTTCTTAACTTTCAACTGTCATTAAGCTATCATCAAAATAAACTAAGAATGCAAATAATTGAGTCTTGTGTAGTTATTCAAGTGGTTGAACAAGTGGCAGGAGTGATTTATTTTAATCGCTTTTTACCTCATCTTTATTATTTTTGTAAATATATAATACTTCTTTCTCCTCCTATTTTCCTCACAACAACCACTATGTGAGGTGGGCTGAGAGAGAGCGACTGGCCCAAAGTCACCCAGTCGGCTTTCATGCCTAAGGCAGGAGAAGAACTCACAATCTCCTGATTTCTAGGATGGAAGTTGTCTCTCATAACATCCATGTCCTTCTTGTCATCCTCCATCTTTCCTGAGTCTTCACATCGCCCGGTTTCGGGCCGATGTTCGGGGCTCAGGACCCCGGACAGCACCCCGCAGCTCAGGGGAGCTGGTAAACTTTTTAAAAGAGATTTGGGTTAATGTCAGGGTTCCAAGTAGCACTCCCAATGAAAGAAAACTCCGAGGCTTGAATTTCCTCAAAGTCCCATTTTATTAGAGATGTCATATTGGCACATCTGTGGAAACCCGAATCTGAAAGCTTCCAGTTTTCCACACCCAAAAGAAAGTTCAAGTCCCTGCCCCAGCACCCACATGTCCATCACATAGTCCAATCAAGGCACTGTCCCAACTGGAGATGCCTCCCAGGCACACCCCTCCGGGTGCAGGGCAGAGCAGGGCAGAGTGACCTTGACTCTCAGAGAAAGGAATGTTATTTTGATTATATCTCCCCACTCACAGAATCCCCCCTCCCAGTTTCCCACAGCACTAAATGTGGCAGGTCTGAAGATCCAAGGCCCAAGATGGTTTCCAGGCCTGACACCATTCTTAAGTATTCATATAAATAATCTCAAGGAACTTTCCTTTGAAAGACCTCCCACAGTTCACCCTGCGGGAGTCAAGAGGGGGATAAAGGTACTTACCATACCTTGGGTAATCTGGTATGCTTATTGAGATAATTTATATAGCTTCCATTCTCTTAATGTCTCTGGATGTTTTACCAACATTAAATTAAAAATCTGTTGGAGGTAGCAATTTGTGTAATGCAAGAACTAGTAAAGCAATTAAAGCAAGTTAAAAGAATAAGGGTTGTTAAGGAATTGTGCAGAGTAACCTCTGGGCCCTGAAGGTTTGCACAGTTCACCGTAATGTTGCAGTAGATATGAGTAATGATTCAGTCAATACACAGATACGTTAAAGTGTATAAAAGTAGTTTACTTAAGAAATAGCACAGTCCAAATAACAGTCCGAATCATACACGTTCTATCAGTCAGTATTCAGAAGTACAGCAGTCTTCTTACCAGTCTTTCTTTGTCTTAATCATCAAACAAAGATTCTCTCCTATCACAGATAGTTAGCTACACACAGAGCTTAATTGCAGACACGAAGTCACTCAGCAATGAATCAGCAAAAAGAGAGAGAGCACTAACCATGTTCTCTAGCTCCCTCTTATGGCCGTTACTGCCAGTCAGAATGCACCAATGCATTTAAAGCAATATTACATATACATATAAACAGTGATTTGTGGCTTGTTTATATTAACCAACCCAACCGTTTGGACAGAGTCCTAACATTGGTGAACATCATCAGAAATATGCTTGGAATGGTCACACGAGAGTTCCATACAATCAATAATCAAACCCAAGTCAAGAATCAGCAGCTCGATTGGCTAAAAATGCAGAAGAGAAAATGTCGCAGAGACCACTGTTATAAATTATTCTTTTATTGCTGGTTTTTTTTATTGTAAACATCTTTGAAGTATTCTAAAAGCAGTATAAAATAATTGAACTAAATAAATATTGAAAGGAAGGCAGAAGTGAATAAAAATTGCCTGAACAGCAGTGGCAATACCTTTTAAAGCTTATTTTCTTACAGCCACAAAAAAGAAGGGTGAGGTAGGGTGAGACGAGATGTAGGGGCAATAGTAATTGGGCTTCCTTTTTAGCAATAGCAATAGCAATAGCACTTAGACTTATATACCGCTTTACAGTGCTTTACAGCCCTCTCTAAGCGGTTCAGAGTCAGCATATTGCCCCCAACAATCTGGGTCCACTTTTTCCTCTATCCCTTCTCCTTTGAAATGTCCAATGGCTGCCTTCACACAACAGGGTTAATCAGGTTCATTACAAACTTAAATCAGCATTCTCATATGTGTAATTAGTATTTAAATATGGCTACGGTCTAGTCTAGACATCATCTCTGGAATTCCCCAATAGTTTTCCACAGCTAGCCTTGTTTCAACGTCACCAAGAATAGACAGAGGCTACCATTTAGTGCAACATTTCTCAATCTCCGCAACTTTAGAATGTGTGGACCGACTCCCAGAGCTCCCCAGCTAGCATGCTGAGATTGAAAAACACTTGAAATTGCTGTTGAACAACACTTAAAGTTGTTTTAAGAGAATCTCTTAAAGTTGCAGAGGTGGGGAAACTCTGATCTAGTGAGACACTAGATATCTGGGCTATAAGCAAAATATGATGTATCAAAGGGCAGGGAAAATAGCTTTTGTTGCCCTACAGAAAAAGAAGAGGCTACAAAAGCTGCAAGGAATAACTCTGGGTCAAAGTGGTGACTGAAGAATTCTTGGACTCACAATTATCTGTCAGAGAGGAGGAGGAGGAGGAGGAGGAGGAGGAGGAGGAGGAGATGATCCAGTGGATGTTTTCATGTAGGTTTAACTATGTCACCTGTACTAACAACCAGGTCTGGTTAGTTTCAACATTGGATAATTGTGACTTGGTGGCCTACCATATTGCACAAATCCATTTGATTAGCCAATATTGCAGTTGTGCAAACAAAGCAAATGGAATAACCATGTTGTGAGTAAATACAGCTTGTTTCTCATAGCTAGGTAAAGAGTTGAACCTGGTCCATTTCCAATTCTTTATCCACTAAAGAGGAGGGTAGAATTTCTTAAGTGGCTGGCTGAAGGCTGCAGTGCAAAACATGAGTGGGGCTAGGGTGCAGGTATCAAAATACTCAAATTGCTCCTCCATTTATATTCCACACTTAAATACAGGAAAAGCTTGGCAATGATATTCAAACCCAGTAAAACCACCCTGACTTCCTCTACTCACAATTGGCCAATCTATCTCTTCTGGAAGAAATGAGTTTGGGGACCCTTCACAGGGCAGAAACCTTCCCTACTGACCAAGACCAAAGAAACAGGAACTGGGTGCACAATTTGATTCAGGGGTGGGCTGCGGGGGGTTTGCAGGCATTTGGGAGAACCTCTAGCTAAGATTCTGTGCAGTTCGGAGAACCCCCAAATCCCACTCCTGGCTGCCCTGCCCACCCCTCCCCTCCCAGGAGTCCCCATGCGGCCCATTTTGGATGCAGGTAAGTGCAGGGCGCGCGCGGAGGCTCAGGGAGGGCAAAAAAACAGGCCTACCGGAAGTTCGGGAAGGCCAGAAACGGGCCCGTGAGCCTGGGGAGGCCGTTTTCACCCTCCCAGAGGCTCGAGGAAAGCCTCTGGAGCCCGGGGAGGGCAAAAAACCCCCCACGCCATGGTGCAGGAGGCAGGGAGGGCAAAAACGTGCCCCCCCCCCGCCGTGGTGCAGGAGGCCGACTAGGCCACGCCCACCATGGTCATGCCCACCCAGCAACCGGGCAGAGAACCCCTTGCTAAAAATTTTGAAGCCCACCCCTGATTTGATTCCATGTCCAACACCTTCCTTCAGGTTTCAGGCTGGGTATCTAGCCTGCCACCCAGCCTTCTCTCTAGTAAACTAGTACTAGAGAGAAGGGTTTGCCAGCCTTTCTTAGTTCTTTGGTAAATCAAAGTTATAACAACTTGTCTGAGAGGGGAGATGAAAGCAGACCAACACAGTAGAAGAAGAAGTAGGAAGGGGCCATAGAAGATGACCAGGCAGGCAATGCTGGGAGTTTGTAGGAAAACTCAGAAGCAAATATCAAGAATGAGCAGCCCCACTAGAAAGGACCAGACCAAGCTGTGTCGAGAAACAATTCCTGGTGCAAAACTGCACATGTTGGTTGCGACTTCCACGTTACGGCCAGCAGCAAACAATGCCACCGCTCCCATGTCGCACAGGTTCTTGGTAGCACATCCTGTGAAGGCAACCTGTTGGTCCTTGAATGCTTCTATATTGGAAGGATGGGAGGGAAAAGGATTAGTCAGGTTGAATGAATGGAGCTATCTCCACAATTCTTCTGAGAATAACGGTGAGTTTTTGATTCTGCTGCACTTCCTTATATTTATCAACATGGTTGTAAATTCACTTTGAGAAAGGTTGAGTCAGGAGCTAGTCCTTGACTTACAACCATTCATTTTGTGAGTGAAGTTACAATGGCTCTGGAAAAAGTGACTTATGACCGGTCTTCACACTTACAACCATTGCAGCGTCCCCACAGTCATGTGATCAAAATTTGGCTGCTTGGCAACCGACATGCATTTATAACAGTTGCAATGCCCAAGGGTCATGTGATTGCCATTTGTGACCTTCCCAACTGGCTTCCAACATGCAAAGTCAACAAGAGAAACAGTATTTGCTTAATAACCATGTGATTTACTTAGCAACTGCAGTGATTCACAATTTAACAATTGTGGCAAAAAAAAAATGGGTGCAACTTATTTAACAACTGCCTTGCTCAACAACAGAAATTCTGGTCCCAAATGTGGTTGTAAGTTAAGGACTACGTATTGACAGTAGAATTCCAATGGACAAAAGATGGAGCTATCTACTTACCTTTCCTTGCACGGGTGGCAAAGTGGATGCAGTGTGTCATGAGACCTGTGCAGGCCACCTCCGTCTTGTTAAGACACAAATCTGTGCCATGGGCAAAGCATGAATTGCAACGGATTCCATTCCGATTCTGAGATGCTTTTTGAACTATGGATGGAGAGACCCCAAAAAAGAACCTGAGAATCTCTACAAAACGAGACGATTTTGTTCAAGTGATTAGACTAAGCAAAAATAGGCTTGGGTCATTGGTGGTTATGTATGTTGTCTTAGCATATTGGATGGGTGTACTGGAGTCTGCCAAATTTACACTGCCGTTATTTCCTTCCCGACACCAACAGCAGCACCTCAATGAAATTGACTAAAAGAAGAAGAAAAGGACTTCCCTCTTCCCACTTCTTTCCAATGCATCATCATCTCCTTTTAATGACCCCATAATCCCTTGCAGGGTGGAATCAGGGCAACTGAATGGAGCTAAGTGTTTACTGGCCGGATGCCCTTCCTGTCGCCAATGCGGAGTTTTGTTCAGCAGATATATTCTCATTGTGCCCAGAGAGAGAAATATCTGCCTCTACCTAGGATCGAACTCACAGCCTCCTGATTGTGAGGTGAGAGCTCCACCTCTAGGCCACCGCACCACTCACTTCTTTCCAATGCATGCTTGTATTTAAAACAAGTTTGGCATCTTAGACAAATCACTTGTGGATAATGCCCTATGTGAGACCATGGATAATTTGGAGCAGCTCTTGAACTGAACTTGAGAGCAGATGTCACATCTTTATGGTGTGTATTGCCTGTCTTCAATGAGTAAAAGGAAGAGGGAAGGCTCAGAACCAATTTTTGCTAAACTACAATGTAGATGAGCCTTCTCCGGATGTCATTTCTCGAGAAATAGCAACTGTGAAAACTACACTCTACAGAACGTAGAAAAGTTTCCCTGTGTTTCAAGAGCTCGGGTGCCACCTCCTGGTACTTTACTTCAGATTAAGAACCATTTCCCACATTTTGCAGATTTTTGTTTTCCATTCCAAAGGGTTTACAGATATTCACGGAACAGGGAAGGAACTTGGTGGCCATCCAGATGACTTTGGAATTCATCTCCCCAGAGCCACCGCAAAGATAAACCATGGACTGGTTAGAATTAGAAATGCCTCAAGGGCTTGCCAGAGAAGATCGCTGCCTTTGTCGGAAACGTGCTTGAAAAGAATCGTTAACACGCTGCTTAATCCAACCCAGATGGCTTCTTTGATCAAAACAACCCCAGTTCTTTACCGGTTATTTCCTCAATATTACAGCGGTCAGCACGGCAACAGCTGGAATTCCACCGCATGCGAAAATCCCCTGCCACCAAGCCATAAAACTGGTTGCACAATCGATCGTCGGAATTGCACTTCTTCTCATAAACTGGGTTTTCTATGTCCTGGATCCCTGGGGATAGAAGTCAGATCAATTCCTGAAATATGAATGCTTGTCCTTTTTTTCCTCTACGGTTGTCCAAAGGATAGGTCATAAATCAAGGACTACCTGTATGCCAGGCTGGTCCAGTGTGGGTTGGTAAATAGATTTTTTTTTTTTTTTACTTTCCAATCTGACTCTCTTCTGCATGTATTGTGACCAATTTGCTTTGAAATCTTTTTGAAAGCAATAAAGTCTCCTCCCTCCGGCAGGGGGTTGGACTAGAAGATCTCCAAGGCCGCTTCCAACGCTATGATTCTATATTCATAATGACCATGTATGTTGGGCATAATGCTGCATGGTGGCGAGATGGAGTCTTGGAGCTCAGCATGGGCAACCCTAACTCAGGGACAGTTTTTGTGCCAAAGGTCCCACGTCCTATCTCTGTATTCCGAATCAAGTAATGCATTTCAGCTAGCAGTGTGGGGAAAGATCACAATTTCGAAGCTTACAAACCTCAGAGAAGAATTGTTGGAAATAAATCTCTCAGCACGTGCTCCTACGCTAAATGCAAAACCACCATCTGTCCTCCAGAGTATGACATAGATAGATGATAGATAGATAGATAGATAGATAGATAGATAGATAGATAGATAGATAGATAGATAGATAGATAGATAGATAGATAGATAGATAGATAGATAGATAGATAGATAGATAGATAGATAGATAGATGATAGGTAGATAGATAGATGAGAGTGAGAGAGAGATGATATAGAAGATGATAGATAGATAGATAGATAGATAGATAGATAGATAGATAGATAGATAGATAGATAGATAGATAGATAGATAGATAGATAGATGAGAAGGTGAAAGGGAAGATAGGATAGATAGCAAGAGGATAGATAGATGAGAAAGAAAGAGAAGGTAGGCATG
>QLTV01004282.1:410719-422954 GCA_003457575.1 Thermophis baileyi | reverse complement strand
AGAGAGAGAGAGAGAGAGAGAGAGAGAGAGAGAGAGAGAGAGAGAGAGAGAGAGAATACTGTTCTTTTGCATCCCATTTTTCCCTTCGGGAAAGAGAATTGTGGGTGCAGCTCAGTGGTAGGTTGCTACCGGTTCGGACCGGTTCGCGCGAACTGTTGGTGGAAATTTGGCCACGGTTGCCGAACCGCTAGTGAAGGCCGGCTTGCCACGCCCCCGAACCAGTTCCCTGGTCGCCGCTGCTTAAAAGCGGCTGGCAAATAACCTTCTGCGCATGCGCAGAGGGTCAGTACCCGGATGTGACGCGTGCACTTCTGACACGACGTGCGTACTTCCGAACTGGTAGGGAAGGTAAGAGAAACCCACCCCTGGTGCAGCTCCAATTTCATCCATTACCCACCTACATATATGCTCACACAACTCACCTGTGACATTCACACACTTGGTCTGCTCCCCAACACACTTGACATGAGTCCAGTTTCCATGGGCACATTCACCTTGGCCTGAATCGCAGCAACTGGCACATTCCAAGCCATTCTCAGGCTTCTTCTTGACTCCTGGAGAGCAATCAATCCATCAGTTCAATCAATCATGTGCAGCAGGGGTCCCCAACCCCACGGTCTGTGGATCAGCACTGGTCCGTGGCATGCCGGAAACCAGGCCACGGAAACAAGCAAAGCTCATCCACGGGTTGCGGGCAGCATACGAAACCACGCCCCCTCCGGTCCACGGAAAAAATCTCTCTCCATGGAACCAGTCCCTGGTGCCCAAAAGGTTGGGGGCCGCTGATGTAGAGGCATTAGCACAATTTCAGAAAGTGAACTGAGTAAATCTTTATACTCATTTGAACTGCCTGAATATCCTGATTTTCCCATTGCTTGACCCCAACTCATATCTCAGGGTACTTCTCATGATGGATAACAAGAAAGCTACCTTGCTCTGAGAAATGGCTGCAGATGCTTTTAAGGCCAGGTCGCCCATCGTTACAGAGAGGGGTAGAACAGCAGCTGATCTCCAGTCTCCCCGAGAGTTCTGGCATCATATACTGCCGGCGGCACAAGGTCTCCAGGGCACATGTCCGATACGTCATTTTCCAGGCGCCATTGATCACTAGGAATCAAAGAACATGATGGAACACAATGCATCAGACTGTAGGTAGGGGACCTCACCCAGCTCCCCAAACATGACAAACCCTCTGTATTTAAATCAATGATTCCTTTATTAGGAGCGCCAGCAGCCCCAGCAAAAAAGTTTCTCTCTCAACGCAGGTTTACAAGTCTGTCTGGCAGGGGAGATGAATAGTTGTCTGCCACATCTATTCATCTCCGCCCCCTGCCTTTTATCCCCAGAGCTAGGGTGGGGCTTCGCTAGCAGCGGTGGCTCTTCTGTCCCAAGGACTGGCCCATAGATTTCCACTGCTCTCCTCTCCTCTGCCTTCTGCACATCCACGCGTCAGGCACTGGACCCAGCTGTTCCTCCTCTTCCTCATCAGCCACCTCCAGACCTGGGGGCTGTTGACTCTCCATCTGAGGGCTGACGGACGGCCCACGCTCCGCCTCTTTCTCTCTCTCTCTCTCTCTCTCTCTGCCAGCTCCATTCCCTCTTCCCCCTTGGAGCTCTCAGTTTGCCTTGATGCTGACCCTGACTCCCACGCCACCTCCTCATCTGATTCGGCTGCTGGAGGGGCCGGCGGCCGACAGGCCACAACAGGACCTAATTCAGGGATGAGGATGTTCCTTAGTTATAACTCTCAGATGTGATCGGCTAGCCTGGTGATTAGCAAAGCTGGAATTTATGGTTCAGTAAGATCTGGAATCCTACATGTTCCCCATTCATAACTTCATTGTTTCATGTCAAGAGGGAGAGTTCAGGTTTCAGCAACCCTGTAGGCCAGCCTTGCCCAATTTGAGTATCCTCCAGAAATGTGGACTTCCACTTCCGGAATCTCCAGGATTTGCCAGTTAGCCTAGTCATTGTTGAAAAGTTTAGGAGTTGAAGTCCACATTGATGGTACTCAGCGTGTCTTAGGAGGAAACTGCAGGCTACTTCAGCTGACTGCTAGCTGCAGTTCGGCGGTTCAGATCTCACCGGCTCAAGGTTGACTCAGCCTTCCATCCTTCTGAGGTGGGTAAAATGAGGACCTAGATTGTTGGGGGCAATATGCTGACTCTGTGAACCGCTTAGAGAGGGCTGTAAAGCACTGTAAAGCGGTATATAAGTCTAAGTGCTATAAACTGCATTGCACTCTTCTCTTGGCCATGGTGCATCTCTCTCTCTCTTTCTTTTATCATCTCCCCCTCATTGCCTCTCCTATTTCTCCAACCTTTGTTTCTTCAGCTTCTTCTGAATTGCACTGTGCTGTCTAGTTTATTCACGTCTAGCTAGCGGACAATCTTAACTTGCTAATCTGTGTTCACCTTCCAAACAGATGGGTAGAAAGATCACAGATATACTATTTCATGTATCTGCACTCAGCAGTTCTTCAGTCCCTTTAATATCATTCCTGAACGTATTCAAGAAACATCTCAGTTTACCAGTAAAATCCATGCACTGATTCATATCTCCTAAACACTTGACCCGAGTAGCATTTCCTTGAGCACAGTCCCCAGTGCCACGATCAAAACAGCTGTAGCACTCCATGCCATTGGCTGCTTGAACAGTGCTGGCTGGAGCTGGGAAAATAGAAGAGAAGGGTATTGCTGGTCATGGTTCTTTAAAAATACATTTCTTTCATTATTGCACTTGTTTATATAGCATGCCTACCCCACATTTTGGGGTGTTTACATGCATCAAAAATCAATCATAAAAAAAACCAAAAAAAAAACCTCATTATGCCTAAAAATACAAATTCTAGTCCATAACATCATATTTCTATTAAAAATTGGTGAACCATCAGCACTAAGTCCCAAAGGTGCTTTTTCAGGAGGCAACTGGGCTTTCTAGTTTTTCTTTGAAGCCAAGAAGGCTCCACACCCATCTGCACTACTCAGGTGACCCTGAAGACACAGATAAACCTCCAAGTGGCCTCAACAATTTGCTAAAAGGATGCAAATGGCCAGCTGTCTGCAAGGAGTATAAATCCTTCCATTCCCCACCATTCAGTCACAGCTGAAGAAGCTTCTTGGATGAGAAGCGAAACATCTTCAACGAAAAACAAGAAAGCTCAGTCGCCTCCTGAAAAAGCACCTTTGGGACAACCATGACCTGGATGACTGAGAATCTCCATAGACACTAAGATTCAAAATCCCACCACAAACAAATCAACTTTACTGGCTTGCAAAACATCAAACATGAGTGAGCCAGGAATAGTTCTGGAAAGATGTTCTAAAATATCAAGGCCATCACAGAGAAAATCTGCCTTCAAGTCCATGTCTCCTTCACCTCTTGAAAGATCAGAACTTTAAGGATCTCCTCCCTAAGGGATCACATAAGATGAATAGAATCCATTTGCAGGAAGGTTATTTTAAGATATCCTAGAACCATGATGGCGAACCCATGGCACGCGTGCCAGATGTGGCACGCAGAGCCCTCTCTGCTGGCACGCATGCCGTTGCCACAGGTCAGATCTCCATGGCATTTCTTTCGTGAGCTTCTGTTTCCCTGCAAACGACAAAACAGAAGCTCACGAAAGAAAAAGTTCTTACCTCTTGCCGCGTGTTGGGATGCCCCGCCTCCCGCCGGCCAGCTGGTCTTTGGGTCTCTGCTGCGCATGCGCACGCACATGTCCGTGTGCATGCACCTGCATGTCCACGCACATGCCCGCTCATGCACCTGCACATGCGTGTGTTTGCGCATGTCCATGCATGCATGCATTTGCGCATGTCCACGCTTTTGCGCATACCTTTCTGTTTGGGCATGCGCAAGTGCGCAGTTTGGGCACTCGGTGTCTAAAAGGTTCACCATCACTCTCCTAGAACGTCAGCATACAGAGCTTTAGAAGATAAAACCAGCCCTTTGATTTGATTTTTGGAAGCCTTTTGCTAACCAGTGAAGTGTCCAAAATCACTTTGCGCTTCAGAAAAGCTAAAACTCTTCAGCTTTAATGCATTTCTGTCAGGCAGAACCAAACTCCAGTAATTCTATTTTCTCTTCCTTGCTTCAAAGAGTTGGGAACTGGGAGGACATCACAAACCTTCCTGTCCTCCCCCCCATTTTTCTCCACAATAATATTGCCAGATAGGTTGGGCTGAGACATTGGCCCAAAAAACACTTACTGAGCTTCCATGGCTGAGAGTAGACTAATATTTAAGTCAACCCAAGTCCCATAATCATAGCAAAGCTGGAAGGGACAAGGAATTGGTTCCCTAGTCCAACACCTTAAATGTTACATCACATTGGTTCTTATTGGTTCTTACGCTTCTCACTTGCTCAACAGGTTGATGTTCTAACTTCTTGTACTTACCACCTGTGAACCGGATGTTGCAGAGATTAGAGTCACAGTAATACGTGTTGTGTACTTCATGATCATCTTCTGAATAGACGTTAGCTGTGCGATTGGATACACTTTCCCCTGAACAGCCTTTCATCACATACTCAGCGATTTCTAAATCTGGGGTTTAGAAATACATGGAATTAAGTAGGCCAAGAAAATCAGTTGAATTCATGTTGAAGCCATTCCATTGTGGCTTAGAATTATGTGAATTGGGCCATTATAATTTGATTAACAAGCCATAACCCTAAAACTCTAAGATGAACATGATGGATGAGGGCAGTCAAAGATAGCAGAAGATGAGCTAAAGTCAGCCCCATAGAATTTCTGTAGAATTGATGCTACAAACTGATTTTTCTGCCTTAAAATACGTTTACTTTTCTCTAAACATTTATTATTCTCTAAATATTTATTATTTGTAAATAAAGCACAACAATTACTATTTTCATACATGTTTAACCAAATCAGGTAAACATTGGAGTTTTATGTGGCTTAAGGCACATACAAATTCAGTCTGTTTTCTTTTGTCCTTGAATGGGGGTCATTTTCAGTTCTGGCCCATCTTCCTCTCATATGAAATAAATTAAGAAAGTTGCTTGTGAGCATGTGTAGAGGGGATTCCAGCTTCATGGTTAAATAGTCACAATCAATCAACATACGGATTGGTGTTTTTAAAATTAAAAAGTTCCCTGTTCAGGTTGAACCTTGTCTTTCTGGATCAAAATTAATAAGTGCCATCCAACTTAAAGGTAAAGGTTCCCCCGCACATGTGTGCTAGTCGTTTCCGGCTCTAGGGGCGGTGCTCATCTCCGTTTCAAAGCCAAAGAGCCAGCGCTGTCCGAAGACGTCTCCGTGGTGCCAAAGGTGCACGGAGCGCTGTTACCTTCCCACCAAAGTGGTCCCTATTTTTCTACTTGCATTTTTTACGTGCTTTCGAACTGCTAGGTTGACAGAAGCTGGGACAAGTAACAGGAGCTCATTCCGTTACGTGGCGCTAGGGATTCGAACGGCTGAATTGCCAACCTTCTGATTGACTGTCTTAGCCACTGAGCTACCACGTCCCACCGCCATCCAACTTACCTGGAAGCAAAAATACTCCTGTATAGTTGTTTGAATCTGGAAAAGAATGGGATCCACAAGGTCAGTAAAGGATGCAGGAGTTCGTCACACTCAAAATTCAGATATTGTAAATGTTCCCAAATTGGCCATGTTGAGCTAAAAATTCTAGGAATCAACGTATGGGAAGGATTCCAGATTGGGGAAACTGCAGTTCTCCAGGTATTGTTGGGCTCCAGCATCTCTCAGACCCAATCAATCTTTGCTGCTAGTGACTAAGAATATTAGGGTTCAAATTAAATGCATGTAGAAAACTATAGGAACCCCATCCCTCAATTATGTAACATCTGACTAGCCTTCCCATGGGATGGTGAAACAGCCATATTATGCTGGAGGGACTCCCTGGCTATAAGAGGTCCTGAATCCTCCAGCCATTCTTCTTTCTTGGAGAAGGATCCGTTAAATAATTTGTTTTCAAAAGCCCAACCATCTCCAAAAGTAATCACTGTTGACAAGAAAGGCCACCCTCTCCTTCATCTCTTCAGGAGAAATGGACCAGAGTTTTGCCAATTTCCAGGGATTGACCAAAAAATGAATATACAATTCCCATCAGCTTCAGGAGAGTCTGCACTAGAGAAAGAAGCATTCAGAAGAAACCAGGATGAGGACTTCTGAAGGACAAAATGGTAGACTGAAGGTGTCTCCATGAAAAGCAGAGTTGATGACTGCGGTGGAAGGAAGAGCCAGTGATTAGACTGGTTCTTCAAAACCTCTATGGACAAGGAGAGGGACTTGAGATCACCCACAAGTGTTCCAGACAGCTACTCCTTGCAAGGAGACTGCAAGACAGCAATCTCTGGCAGGTTTAGAGCTCTGGGAGACAAGGGAATAGTCATCTTGGTCAAACTGCAGTCAACACTTTTGAAATGACATTAAGTTTGAATACTTTGTTTTCTAATTATTTTTTTAATTGCTTGTTAACTGCTAACAAATTTTAGGTCATCCCCCTCCCTGTGGAAAGCATTGAGCCATTAGACTGTACTTATTGCAAGCAGACAAAAATGGTCCATTTTGAACAGAAAGGTGGCTATAATTGCAGTAAATAAGGGCCATAAAAGGTAACGGTAAAGGTTCCCCTCGCACATACGTGCTAGTCATTCCTGACTCTAGGGGGTGGTGCTCATCTCCATTTCAAAGCCGAAGAGCCAGTGCTGTCCGAAGACGTCTCTGTGGTCATGTGGCCAGCATGACTAAATGCCGAAGGCGCACGGAACGCTGTTACCTTCCCACCAAAGATGGTTCCTATTTTTTCTACTTGCATTTTTACATGCTTTCGAACTGCTAGGTTGGCAGAAGCTGGGACAAGTAACGGGAGCTCACTCCATTACGCGGCGATAGGGATTCGAACCGCCGAACTGCCAACCTTTCTGATCGACAAGCTCAGCGTCTTAGCTGAGTACCATAGTAGGTGCATAAAATTGGGGGAGTCTCCTTACAGAAAAGTTTGATGGTAGATGAGAAGCAGGACCGATCCCTTGGCGTACACAATTGCTCTGATTGGACACATTCATGGAACATCCCCACACACTGGTAGCACCGCAGGCCACTCACTACAGAAAAAGAAAACAATAGATAAATGACAATAACTGTTGGGAAACTGTCAGCCAACCTGGAAGGAGGGGTCAAGCGAGGACCTAGCTTGGAATCCTTGTGCCATCACAAGCAACAGAACCTTGACTTCCCTCAAGACACCTGAAACCTTATCTGGTCATTCCCAGGAAAAGAGAAGAAGGCTGGTAAGATTCTTGTAACGTAGTTGGTAGATGATAAAGTTTTGTTATTCACAAGTGGCTCTGGTTTCTTGCACCTGACAATAACATTTTGAAAGCCATCTGTCAAGTGTGGCCACTGCCTAACACACAAAGCTCTTTTTCAGGTAAACATGGAATGCATCTTGTACGTGTGGTTTTTTTTCTTAGTTTGAATTTTTACGTACCAAAAGCCATTTCAATTTAACCTGTCACCTATCTTATGTGATTGAGAATTTCCCATTACCTGTTTTCTTATTTTAATTGCATTTCATAACTGTTTGTTGTGACCTTCCAGCTAAATTAGAAGAAACACCTCTCAAATCAATCAACCTCTCACTTTGGTTAATTTATATCTCATTCATTTCAAGGGGAGATAATTAGGACTAGCTGGCTATGCTGACACAACAGGCTTACGCTGATTACTAAATTAAATGGTGGTGGGGGTTTTGTTGTTGTTGTTGTTGTTTTGGAGTTGCACAGTTAAGAGATTGAATGACACTTACTTACCAACTAGTAAGTAGTTGGTTCATACAATACCCTAAACTACTCCTCCCCCCCAAAAAAAAAACAGTTTAAACATAACTGGAGCTATGCTTGCTACCTTGGAGTTTCATCAAACCTTGAGGTTCACCATTTCCTCACTTTTGTCCTTCTGAGTTTAATGGAGATTATTTATCTAACTGATTCTGCTAAATATTTACATTGTATTGACCCATAAAGAGGAAATGTGGGGCTCAAAATCAGGAGAAAGCCAACGTTTTTCCCTGTGTCCGTCTAGTCTAAATCTTGAAGGACATCTTTCCTGAACAGTACATGGTTCTCCCTCATCCCACTGAGCAGCTCACCCATCCCGACAGGTTCATTCTTACCTGCATCCAATAGGCAGAAGACAAATGTGACGGTCAGCAGCATGCTCTTGATCTGTTGGCAGTATTCTTCCCACACTGCCATCTTCCTCATATGTTGGACACCTTGTAGTAAGAGTTGGTGGAATAAGCAATCTGGCGAGATTTGATTTACAAACTTGCTCAGCTGGCAAGAGACAAATGAGGCAATCTACTATCCACAGACACCGTGTTTGGCTGAAAAAAAAGGATGAAAAAAAATGTTCTCTGTTCTTCTTGAGAAGTTGGCCAGCATTCACTGGTGTTTAGTTGGCCAACAGTAGCAAGATTAACCAACTGACAGCATACGTGCAATTGTGTTGGCGGTGGTGATTTATGGCTTATTTTGGGTATGTTTTGGTTTTTGCAACACAGAGTTCAGATTCTGGAAATATGCTCGGGGCAGTTTTCCTTCCACCTCTGGAATAACCATCAATCACCTGTAAAGAAGAAAATAATTTTCATTACAAAGGAAGGCAAATATACGTGTCCCAGGATAATGATGCAAGATCGAATTTGGGTCGGTCACCGGGACCAGAGGTTTCATTGATCAAGAGAATGCCACATCAAACCGGTGACATTTCCGTATATCTGGAAAAATATCTTCCAGATATTTTTGTTTTGCTTTGAAAATGATGGTTTGTAATTTCCTGGTTGAGTCTCCAGCTGCAAAGATTTCCATTTCAGGGAGCAAAAATAGCAATAGGCAATAGCACTTAGACTTATATACTGCTTCATGCTGCTTTACAGCCCTCTCTAAGCAGTTTACAGCAGTGGTTCCCAAAGTGGGTGGTACCGCCCCCTGTGGGGGATGACTTAGGGGGGCACTAAGAGGCAAGGGGGACAGCAGGGGGGGCGCTAAGAGGCAAGGGGGCAGCAGGGGGCGCTAAGAGGCAAGTGGAAGGCAGGAAAGCATGTCAGGTCGGCAAGGAAGGGAGGTAGCAGCCTACGCCCTGTCAGGGCGGCAGAGAAGGGAGGTAGCAGCCTACTCCTTTCCCCGCAGCCCATACTTGGCGGCCTTCCACGCGGCCTTCCCAGCGGTCCCCCACGCCCGCTTGCCTTCCAAGGTCGGTGTCCAGCCCGGCTGGACAGTGGGTGGGCGGGCAGCCCTTGGTGGAAATGCAGACGCTGAGAGGGGTAGCGGAAGGGCAAGCGGATGTCCCGGGGCTGCTGCACAGGCGCCCGCCCTGTTTCTGCAAAGGCAGAGCCCCCCCCCTTGCAGGGCGATCCAAAGAGGGGAGGGGGATGAAGCAGAAAAGGCCGACTTCCACCCATGGCGGCTCCGCGGTGCTTGGGGCTCCGAAGCAGCCCACTGGCTTCTCACCCGGCCACCTGCCTGCTCTCTTTGTGGATCGGCCCGGCTGACCACCGGCGCCACTCTGGGAACTCGGCCCATGGCGCCAGGTTGGAAGCCAGTGGGCTGCTTCGGAGCCCTAAGTCCCGCGGAGCTGGCACGGAAGGCACGGGTGGAAGGTGGCCTTTTCTACAGCATCCCCCTCCACTCTTTAGATCGCCCTGCAGGGCTCTGCCTTTGCAGAAACGGGGCGGGCGGTTTGTATGGAGGATTGGCGGGGGGAATGCATGGCCCTCCGGGATGGAGAGCGGGGCAAGAGAAGGCACAATAGACTGCACTGCCCCGGCCACGCTCAACCGCGTTTCTTCCAGCCCATCTACTCCACGGCACCGTGAATGAGACAATCGGCCGCGCCTCCCTGCCTGGCCTTCCTCGCCAGGCATTGCTGCACCGGCAGCTCCGCCCTGCCCAGCTCCGCCCTCCGCCACTTCCCGCAAACTTCCCGGGAGACGGACAGAGCGAGGGGCGGGCAGGAGCGCATGGGCCCGGCCGGCGCTCGGCTTACCTTCCTGGCAAGGCTCAGAGACTTTAAACTTTACAGAGTCAATATATTGCCCCCAAACAATCTGGGTCCTCATTTTACCGACCTCGGAAGGATGGAAGGCTGAGTCAAACTTTGAGCCAGTCAGGATCGAACTCCTGGCAGTCAGCAGAATTAGCCTGCAATACTGCATTCTAACCACTGAATAAATACTTACTCTAAATACTTAGCTCTGTAGTTGTGCAGGTGTGTGTGTGTGTGTGTGTGTGTGTGTGTGTGTGTGTGTGTGTGTGTGTGTGTGTGTGTATATATATGTTATATTTTTACATAAATAAAGGGAGACTAGTATAGATCTATTTCAAGCTATTTAGCTCTCATCAGCTAGCCACACCCTTATGGGATTAGAACCTGGTGTGGCTAGCTGATGAGAGCTAAATAGCTTGAAATAGATCTATACTAGTGAAATAGATCTATACTAGTCTCCCTTTATTTATGTAAAAATACGAAACGGAGAAACGGACTGTCGTTTGCAATTAACTGTCTGGATGGCCCCTGGAGGGGCCGAAAGGCAAAAAGGAAGCAGTATGCTTTCTCCCATATTTGGGGATACCAGGTGATTTAACAGAGAAAATATAGATAGATAGATAGATAGATAGATAGATAGATAGATAGATAGATAGATAGATAGATAGATAGATAGATAGATAGATAGATAGATAGATAGATAGATAGATAGATAGATAGATAGATAGATAGATAGATAGATAGATAGATAGATATAGATATATAGATATATATATACATACACAAATATATACTTGCTTGGCCATCATTACCATTACCATTTCATCGACATGATATATTCTCCAACGTGCTGCCTGACATTCTTTACAACCCAGAGAAATTGGCCAATGCTATGTAGGGGAAGGAAACTTTGCTAGTAATGGAAAAGCCTCATGAGCAACGAAGCAAAACGTGACCTTGGATACCAGAGAGATATTTCTAAAGTTATGGGTCATAAAAATGAGCCAGAGGCTGAACCCATCCAAGGCGTGCCTTCTCTAACTTTCGGCAAGCAAATTTTTCCACTCTGCAAATTTATGCACCCGTTTCCAAAGTGTTTTCTAAAAAATGTGCTGTGAGTACCGCGGCTGTTACTGCATGCTATTGGGAATGCATTTATTAGATTTTTTTAAAATTCTGCCTTTATAAATAACTCAAGGCAGCAAACATACCTAGTACTCCTTCCTCCTCCTATTTTCCCCAAAACAACAACCCTGTGAGGTAGATCAGGCTGAGAGAGAATGACTGTCCCAAAGTCACTCAGTTGGCTTTCATGCCTACGGCGGGACTAGAATTCCCAGTCTCATGGTGATTGGCCCAAAGTCACCCAGCCGGCTTTCATAGCTAAGGCAGGACTAGAACTCCCAGTCTCCTGGTGATTGGCCCAAAGTCACCCAGCCGGCTTTCATAGCTAAGGCAGGACTAGAACTCACTGTCTCCTGGTGATTGACCCAAAGTCCTCCAGCCATTTTCCATGCCTAAGGCAGCACTAGAACTCACAAGTCTCCTGATTTCTAGGCCAGCACCTTAACCACCGCACCAAACTGACTCTCTATGTGTTTGTACTACCCGAAAATAGCATAAGGAATTCTGAAAATGTGATGTATAAATTCTGCAAGTACCGTAGCCACTGAACTACTCAGCTTACAAGGTTTAATACCAGCATTTAATGCCGAATCGTTCTGTCCTTAAAGTTGGTCAAAAGCATGGACCACAAAGCAGAGAGGATCAACTTGTTTTCTAAAGCACCAGAAGGCAAGACAAGAAACAATGAATGGAAACTAATCCAGGAGAGAAGCAACCTGGAATTAAGGAGAAACTTCCTAACAGTGAGAACAATTAACCGGTGGAACAGCCTGCCTTCAGAAGTTGTGGATGCTTCATCACTGGAGGTTTTTAAGAAGAGGCTGGACAGTCACTTGTCTGAAATGGTATAGGACAGCGGTTCTCAACCTGTGGGTCGCGACCCCTTTGGGGGTCGAACGACCATTTCACAGGGGTCGCCGCGCACGTTAGCCCGCCATCTTGGTGCCACTGTCACTTGCAGGCGTGAAATGCTCCCGGTTCGGCCGTGCCTGCGGGTCGCCGGACAGCCGGTAGCGACAGAAACGGGAGACTTCGCCCACCTGCCCGGACACCACCATTTGGGTTCTTTCACCC
>QLTV01004282.1:383427-401620 GCA_003457575.1 Thermophis baileyi | reverse complement strand
TGGGTGGGTGGATGCATGGATGCATGGATGCATGGATGGATGCATGGATGCATGGATGCATGGATGGATGCATGGATGGATGCATGGATGGATGCATGGATGGATGCATGGATGGATGCATGGATGGATATATGGATGTATACCGGTAGATGGATGGGGTGATATGATGGATGGATAGATGGATGGATGGATGGAGTGGCTGGATGAATGGCTGAGGACTATATGGATATATAGATGGATGGGGTGATATGATGGATGGAGGGATGGATGTGTGGATGAATGGCTGGAGGAATATATGGCAATATAGATGGATGGGTGGATGATGGATGGATAGATGGAAGGATGGAGTGGATAGGAGTGGCTGGCTGGCTGGCTAGGGTAGGGTAGATAGGGAGACACTGCAACTATGATAAATACATGCCAGTTACCAAGCACCTATATTTTAATCATGTGATCATGGAGATCCTGCAAGAGTCATAAGTGTGAGGACTGGTCATAAATCACCTCTTCAGTGCTGCTGTAATGTAAAACAATCACTAAACAAATGGTCATAAGTTGAGGGCGATCTGTATGGAGATGTTTTTCCCACTCTTTCTCTGTCTTTTGTATCAGCTCAATTTGTAAGCCTTCTCTTTACCTCCTTTTACGATACGGACACACCGGTTCATGGCTCCGGTGCACTTCAAAATCTGCCGTTTCTGGAGGGTGCGCTCTTCACGGCCCGAATCACGATAACTGTAGCACTGTAGCCCATTGGGCTGTCCAGTAAGGATCTCTGCAGGTAGGGAAAAAAATAATAAAGGAGCTGATCATGGTTTCTACCAATGACAAGTGGAAACTGGGATACTGCAACCAATTTTAGTCACCGTACTGCAAAAAAGATGTTGAGACTTTGGAAAAAGTTCAGAGAAAAGCAACTAAGATGATCAAAGGCCTGGAGACTTAACCATAGGAAGAATGGCTGCAGGATTTGGGTTTGGCTAGTCTAGAGAAACGAACAATTAGGGGTGACATCAGAGGTGGTATTCAGCCGGTTCGGACCGGTTCGGGAGAACCTGTAGCGGCGACTGTGGGTTGGCCAGCCCCCGCCCACCCGCCCGGACGTAATGCCGTCCTATTTAGCCACGTTTTCGAGCCCAGACGCATGTGCGAAGGCGCATGCGAGAGTAAAGCGCATGCGCATGTGCAGAGGTGGCGCATGTGAGTGAAGCGAGCGTGCACGCGCACTCACATTTGCAAACCGGTAGGGAAGGTAAGTGAATACCACCTCTGGGTGACATGATAGCAGTATTCCAGTATTTGAGGGTCTGCCATAAAGAAGAGGGGGTCAACTTATTCTCCAAAGCACCAGAGGGCAGGACAAGAAACAATGGATGGAAACTAATCAAAGAGAGAAGCAACCTGGAATTAAGGAGAAACTTCCTAACAGTGAGGATAATTAACCAGTGGAACAGCTTGCCTTCAGAAGTTGTGGGTGCTCCATCACTGGAGGCTTTTAAACCCCCAGGTGGCCACAAGAGCTCTCAGCCTAAAAAAAATGAAGAAAAAAAGCCAAGACAAATGAGATAGATTACTACCAGCATTAGCACCAGGGGTGAAATCCAGCAGGTTCTAACAGGTTCTGGAGAACCGGTAGCAGAAATTTTGAGTAGTTCGGAGAACCGGTAGCGGAAATTTTGAGTAGTTCGGAGAACCGGCAAATACCACCTCTGGCTGGCCCCAGAGTGGGGTGGGAATGGGGATTCTGCAGTATCCTTCTCCTGCCATGCCCATCAAGCCACACCACGCCCACCAAGCTACGCCCACAGAACCAGTAGTAAAAAAAATTGGATTTCACCACTGGTAGGGGGCTGTACTAGAAGACCTCCAAGGTCCCTTCCAACTCTATTCTATTCTAAACCAGGAGGCCTGAAGGAAAGCAGATGAAATGGAAGAAGTGAGAAAGTTTAAAGTAGTTAAATAGTTTGTAGAGATTTTACTTGTGGTCAGTTTATAACTGATCCTAGTAGAAAGCTGATCTTTATTGTCTTCATTCATCCATTCCCACATTTTCTTTTCAAATAACTTTAGGTGGATTGATAAACTAAAATGCACAAATATACAAACACAATCACATAAAGGTGCCGCAAAAGATTGCCTACAGCCAATTAAAATGAAGCAAAACCAAAACCATGAATTTGCTTTCTAGGAAAATGTTCTAAAAAACGATGCAGTTGCTGCTTTTCAGTACAGGGAGTTCTCAACTTTAGCAACCATCCAAAGTTTCAACAAATCCCCCCAAAAGGTACTTATAACACGGTTCTCGAGTTTCAGAATAACAGAGTTGGGACCTTGGAGGTCTTCTAGTCCAACCCCCTGCTAAAGCAGGAAGCGCTATACCATTCCAGACAAAGGGCTGTCCAGTCTCTTCTTTAAAACCTCCAGTGTTGGAGCACCCACAACTTCTGGAGGCAAGTCGTTCCACTGATTAATTGTTCTCACTGTAATTGTTTCGATGGGCCAGGTCACGTCCCTATTGTCATGTGACCGTATTTTGGATATTGCCCATATTTTGGGCCAACCCATGATGATTTACAATATTTTTTGCCAAAAACTGGCATTTCCTTAAACTATGTGGAATTGAACTGTCTTTCTGCCTCTATTTTTATATCTTTTCCATTAAAAAAAAAACATAGTTTAACAATGACACAGCATATATAGATATATAAACAGAGATACTCATTTCCCTCTTCCTTTACGATGATTATGTCTTATTATAATCCTTTTTTTATTCAAAGTAAAGGCACATTTTCCAAAAAGACATTATCTGTAAATAAATTGTTCATTGCTGAGATTGCACAATCGTTACTCCATCTGACTTTAGTAACGATTCTGGGCAGAGTAGATTAAATTTGTGTTTCTCAACCTTGGCAATTTGAAGATGTGTGGACTTCAACTCCCAGAATTCCCCAGCCAGCATGGAATTCTGGGAGTTGAAGTCCACGGTTGAGAAACACTGGAGTAAGTTATTAATTCATTATATTTCCATACCTCTTTACTGCCATCTCGTGGTGGACTGGATAGGGTGGGGTAGCTATTTATATTTACATTTATTCATGCCTCTATTTCTATATCGCTCCAGTTCAAAAGATTCAGGGCACTTGACAATATGACAGAATCAGATGAAAAAAGAAGGACAATGACTTTGTTGAACTTACCTGGAAAACTTCTATTATTGCAGTTGGATTGGCCACAGACTTTTTGGTCAAGGAAAGCAAAGTCTCTTCCAATTTGGTAGACCACCTGCAGATCTTTGAAGGAGCTATTTCCACATCCCTTTATGATGGGTTCTAGCTGTTCTCCTGAAGAGGACAATCATCCAATGATTCTTATGCACCAGGATCACAATTTATTATAGTCTATTCAAAGTGATTTAGCAATACTTGTAGAAGATAGAATAAGGGGGTTGGAAGGGAACTTAATATAGATCTTCTAGTTCAACCCCCTGCTCAGACAGGTTACTTTATATCAGGGGTCTCCTACCTTGGCAACTTTACGACTCGTGGACTTCAACTCCCAGAATTCCTCAGCCAGCATGTGCTGGCTGAGGAATTCTGGGAGTTGAAGTCCCCGAGTCATAAAGTTGCCAAGGTTGGAGACCCCTGCTCTATACCATTCTGGATGAATGGTTGTCCAGTTTCTTTTTGAAAACCTCCAGTGATGGAGCACTCACAACTTCTGGAGATAATCCATTCCACTGATTAATTGTTCTCACTGTCAGGAAATTTCTCCTAATTTCTAGGTTGGATCTCTCTTTGATAAGCTTCCACCCATTACTTCTTCTCCTACCCCCTGATGCTTTGGAGAATATGTCGACCTTGCCCCCTCTTCTCTGTGACAGCCCCTCAAGTACTGCAAGACTCCTATCATGTCACCCAGTGGTGGGATTCAAACTTTTTTACTACCGGTTCTGTGGGTGTGGCTTGGTGGGCGTGGCCTAGCTTGGTGGGCATGGCTTGGTGGGCGTGGCAGGGGAAGGATACTGCAAAATCTCTATTCCCACCCCACTCCAGGGGAAGGTTACTGCAAAATCCCCATTTCCTCCCAATCAGCTGGGACTCGGGAGGCAGAGAATAGATGGGGGTGGGGCCAGTCAGAGGTGGTATTTACCGGTTCTCTGAACTACTCAAAATTTCCACTACCGGTTCTCCGAACTACTCAAAATTTCTACTACCGGTTCTCCAGAACTGGTCAGAACCTGCTCAAACCCATCTCTGATGTCACCCCACAGTCCTTCTTTTCATTAGACTACACATACCTAATTCCCTCAATCATCCATTTTACAGTGTGACAGAATGGGATGGAATGTAGTCTGGATTCCCAGGAGGGAGGGGCTGCATTCCAGAGGAGCAAGAGAAAACAGTTTGTGTGAGAAAAAGCGGGTGAAGACGGCACCTCCCTAATAGTTCCCAGAGTACTATGATGCAAGAAGTCTGCTTTAATTTGGGAAGATTTCCATAACCATTCAACTAAAAATAATTCCATCTATTCTTCTATTATATATATTTAACTGGCCAACCTGTGAATTTACTTACACACACACACACACACACACACACACACACACACAGGTTCAGAAGTAAATTCACAGGTTGGCCAGTTAAATAAAATGAAACCTTGAGTTCTTGTACTTTTAATTAAAAGCTTCCTGCTAAATTTGTTCTACTTTTTTTTCAGTGTGGCTAAGGGATTGAACTGCTTATAAGCTACATTTATGTAACAAATCGTTGCACCTTAAGGCAAACTCAAGGCCTGCGGGCCAGATCCGGCCCATGGGGTGCTTAGATCTGGCCCACAGTGTCGCCCTGGAACAGCGAAGGACCGGCCCGGGGTGCCTCTGCCAGCGAAAACAGAGCTCAGGAGGGCCGCGCTCCGTTTTCGCTGGCAGAGGGTTGCAGGAGGCTGCCGCAGCCGAAAACAGAGCTCGCGAGGGCCGCACGCAGCCCTCCTGAGCTCTGTTTTTGCTGGCAGACGGTTGCAGGAGGCCGTCGCAGCCGGAAACGGAGCTCGGGAGCCCGTTTTTGCTGGCAGAGCACTCGGGCCACCACAGGCGCCCCCGATACGAGTGACGTCAAGCTGGCCATGCCCACCCTGGCCACGTGCCCCTCCTGCCCCCCCCCCGAGGTCAAACACAACCCTGATGCAGCCCTCAATGAAATTGAGTTTGACACTCCTGCCTTAAGGGGAGGGGTTTCTTTTAATTCTCTTATTTTTTTTTCTTCCAATAGGAAAATAGCTATTTTTCACAATGGTAGAAAATTCCAAGCGACAAACAGAAACCATGAATAAACCCCCCTGTCCACCAACTGGAACAGAGAAGGTGGTGTGTTTTGTCACACAGCCCTGCCAAGTTATCTCACATCGACACTCGCTTGTACCTGGAAGGAAACGCTGGGAAATTTGCACGCACCGATCTGCACTCCCGTAGCATTGCTGTGAAGGGGCCGTAAGGCCACATTCGACTGGGTTCCCAATGCAACTTTGGCACACCAGCCCATTTTGCAATCCATCTTGGTTGACTGTTTGAAATGACAGGCAAGGAGAGAACTCACTCAATTCACTCATTCAATTCCATCATTGGGAGCAATCCAAACACCCCCCAAAATACGGGCAAAGGTACTAGATAGCAATAGCAATAGCACTTAGACTTATATACCGCTTTACAGTGCTTTACAGCACTCTCTAAGCGGTTCACAGAGTCAGCATATTGCCCCCAACAATCTGGGTCCTCATTTTACCCACCTCGGAAGGATGGAAGGCTGAGTCAACCTTGAGCCGGTGAGATTTGAACCGCTGAACTGCTGAACAGTCAGCTGAGTCTGTTAATATTTAAAGTTCTGATCCCTTCAGGATGCAGGAAAAAGTAAGAGAAAGTGATAGAAGCCCCACAAATTAGCTCCACATGGTGTACAGGTAGTCCTCGACTTATGACCACAATTGAGCCCCAAAATTTATTTTGTTAAGCAAGACATTTAAGTTAATTTTGCCCCATTTTACGACCTTTCTTGCCTCAGTTGTTAAGTGAATCACTGCGGTTGATAAGTGAGTAACCAGGTTGTTAAGTGAACCTGGCTTCCCCCTTGACTTTGCTTGTCAGAAGGTCACAAAAGGGGATCACGTGACCCCAGAACACAGCAACGGTCATAAATATGAACCGGTTGCCAAGAATCTCAATTTTGATCACATGATCATGGGGATGCTGCAAAGGTAACTGTGAAAAACAGTCATAAATCACTTTTTTCAGTGCCGTTGTAACTTTGAATGGTCACTAAATGAATTGTTGTAAGTCGAGGACTACCTGTAGTAAAAAAAAAAATCTCACGATGGTGGCCATAGTTGGGTGGTCAAAACTTTGCCTGTTCTGCACCCCTGGGCATACCCTCAAATGGATAGCAAATAACACCTATAGCAGCGTTCTCCAAGTTTTGAAGCTTGGTGCCCCGGCTTGGTGAGGGGAGAGGGGAACTAGGTCATGTGAGAGGCAGGCTGGTGTGCGCACAAACCAGCGGTGGGTTGCTCCCAGTTCGGCCCGGTTCTGCGAACAGGTAGCAGTGGCGGCGGGAGGCACCGCTCACCCACCCAGGAGGCTCCGCCCACCCGCTCGGGACGCTTCTGCGCATGCGAACCGGTAGCAACAGGATTTAGAACCCACTACTGGCACAAACGCAGCTCAACTTGCACAAGTCGAGCTGTGCGTGCACATACATGCCAGTCTGCTGTTCATGCGAGTTGATATGCACACATGTGCACACCGGACCACCACACACGCAGCTCGGTTGCAAATAGGCCACAGCCCGGGAGTGGTTGGGGAACCCCTGACCTACAGCATCTTGAACTGAATTTGTGTTATTTCACTGCCACCAAAGTTCACATGTTCTATTGTAGGTCTCGTGGTCCCCAAATCATTGTGCTATAAAGTCACAAACCCACAACCCGCCTAGACTTCCTCAGGATGTCAGGGTTCCAAGTAACAGATCCAACGCAATCAAAACTCTGAGGCCTGAAGTTTCCTCAAAGTAAGAGTTTATTAGGAATGCCATATTGGCACAGCTGGGGAAAACCCGACTCTGAAGGACCTGAGGTTTTCCCCACCCAAATCAAAACCCAAAGTTCTTGCCCCCCAGGTTGGCTCCCACGGGAAAGAATGTTATTTTGGCTACACATCACCCCAGCTATCTCTATCTCCCCCCTCATGTTCCCACAGTGCCAACCGGCCTTGCTGTGGCAGCCCTGAAGATGCTCCCAAAATGGCTTCAGGGCTGACACAGGAAGTGTTGCATTCTGGGTTCCAGACACGCTTCTGTGGCTCTCCCCTTTGACGTACCAGGCAAATGGATGGGTTGGCAAAGATTTGAAGAACAACACCACATTGTTCGGAACAAGGAGCCCGTCGTGCCCATGGGGTACCTTCGGCAATCATTTGAGGATCCACAGCCCTGCTTTGCTGTATCTGCGATCACTGCAAGGAAAATAATAAATTACGAGGTTACTTACCATCAGGTGGAAGTATTTTCTGAAGAGTCTATTTGGAGTTGCACAATCATCTTGTATACTTGGTTGCAATCAACGACGTGACTTACTGGGTCGTATAGGTAGTCCTCGACTTGACAACGACTGACCCCAAAATTTCCATTGCTAAGCAAGACAGCTGTAAAGTGACGTTTGCCCCGTTTTACAACCTTTCTTGCCACAGTTGTTAAGTGAATCACTGCAGCTGTTAAGTTAGTAAGATGGTTGTTAAGTGCATCTGGCGTTCCCCATTGACTTTGCTGGTCAGAAGGTCGCAAAAGGGATCAGATGACCCTGGGGACACTGCAACAGTCATAAATACATGCCAGTTGCCAAGTGTCTAAATTTTGATTGCGTGACCATGGGGATGCTGCAACAATCGTACGTGTGAGAAACAATCATAAGTCACTTTTCTCAGTGCTCACTGTAATTTTGAACAGTCACTAAATGAAGGTTGTAAATCAAGGACTATCTGTAATAGTATGTGGGGATGACCTCAAGAGACAGAAGGAAGAGCCATAGACTAGATAAGAGTCAGATCAAAAGTGCAGCCAAATAGCCACAAACAGTATTTTTGAGCTCTGTATAATCTTTAAAGAAGAGCTGGTTTGGTGTTGTGCTTAAGGTACCAGGCGAGAAACCAGGAGATGGTGAGTTGCTTACTAAGGTGTGGCCTTAGTAAGACCACACCTGGAAGACTGCATCCAGTTTTGGTCACCACATTACAAAAATCATGTTGAGACTTTGGGAAAAGTGCAGAGAAGAGCAACTAAGATGGTTGCAAAAATTGGGTATGGCCAGTCTAGAGAAAAGAAGGACTAGGGGTGACATGAGAGCGGTATGCCAGTATTTGAGGGGCTGCCACAGAGAAGAGAGGGTCAACTTATTCTCCAAAGCACCAGAGGGCAGGACCAGAAACCATGGATGGAAACTAATCAAGAAGAGAAGCAACCTTTGGAATGAAGGAGAAACAGAACAATTAACCAGTGGAACAGCTTGCCTTCAGAAGTTGTAGGTGCTTCATCACTGGAGGTTTTTAAGAAAAGACTGGACAGCCACCTATCTGAAATGGTATAGGGTCTCCTGCTTGAGCAGTGGGTTGGACTAGAAGATCTCCAAGATCCCTTCCAGCTCTATTTTGATGGATTGAGTTCTAGTCTGACATGAAGCCAGCTGGATGACCCTGAACTAGTCATTCTCTCTCAGCCCTAGGAGCAGCAGTGGGTTGCTCCCGGTTCGGCCCGGTTCTCCGAACCGGTAGCGGCGGCGGGAGGCTCCGCCCACCCGCCCGGGATGCTTCTGCGCGTGCGCAGAAGCATCGCACGCGTACAAACCGGTAGCAAAAGCATTTAGAACCCACCACTGCCTAGGAGGAAGATCTGAAATCTCCTCAGGAAGACCCCAGGAGTCACAAACCGACTCAAGAGTTCCCCACACAGAGACACAACCCTTTGAAGAACAAGACTTACATCCATGGTACTTCTTGATCACTGTGAAACAGGCATCTTGGTTGGGCCTGCAAACTTGCACTGGAGCCTTGGAGCAGTTCCCTTCGTTAATTAAGCACTTATGGCACTCCAAGCTATTAGCTGAAGAAAAAGAATCAACATTCCACCGAACAATGTAATTTCACAATCTTTCCAAAGTGATGTTGTCCAGATACGGCGGGACTGGACTTGCAAGAATTCCTGGCTCGGTTCTTCATTATCTGCCCTGCGTAATCCGGTCTTTCCAAAGTCAGAATTTTAGGAATGACAGTTCCCCATACTTTCCTACCACACCAATTTGGAAGAATGCAACAGCCCCTCTTAAAGCGGTGATAAAATTCGTAGGACGTGTTGCTAAATTGTGCATTTAGCTTCTCAGGTTTGTTAGTTAAGAGGTGGGCAGCAAATCAATTTTTATAAATACGTAAATATAAATAAATAAGCTGATCATACTGTCATGCAGGCTTTCTCAGCAGATCTATCCAGATATATCTAGGAAACGTTTTAGGACAGTGTTTCTCAACCTTGGCAAGTTTAAGAGGTGTGGACTTCAACTCCCAGAATTCCCCAGTCAGCACAAAGAATTCTGGGAGTACATACTTCTTAAACTTGCCAAAATTTGAGAAACACTGTTTTAGGACATTATTTTCTCATCCTCTGAGGAGAAAGAGAAAGATCCAAAGGTTTGGTTCACACAATAATTTCCCTGGGGAAGTGAGTTAAACCAACTGATAGGAATACCTCCTAGGCTTGTGGTTTACTGAAATGACAAGAAGCATCGTTATTGCTGGGAAACAATTAATTATCTGGCCATTAATTCATTTTCCCCAAGCTGATTTGTGTTTCCTTTTTAATATTCTTCACTGGTTCCCCGATTGCATTTAATACATAATGTCTTAGATCTGCTGTATGCTTTGTTCTCTGAATGAAAATTTCCAATTCTAATTCGTTAATCGCCTAGTTTTTTCCCCTTGTTCTCAATTCTACCCTATTGTAATATGATTGATATTTTGCTTTCAAACACAAATAAAGTTCAGCTAACCATTGAAATAACCTTTTTTTTTCCCTGGTTTGTGCATTACAGTCATCCATAAACCAGCAGAAAGTCGACCTGACTAACATGAATTTTGTTTGCTGTGTTCTTATATTGAGCTTGATACAGAAGATGCTGCTTTGTATATATGGGACATCTCACTGAATGTTTAAGGCAGGGGTCTCCAACCTTGGCAACTTTAAGACTTGTGGACTTCAACTCCCAGAATTCCTCAGCCAGCAAAGCTGGCTGAGGAATTCTGGGAGTTGAAGTCCACAAGTCTTAAAGCTGCCAAGGTTGGAGACCCCTGGTTTAAAGTCTGGTTGGTTGCAGCAACCTTCCTAATGGAATATCTATGGAGATTCTCAGTGATGGTGGTTCCAAAGGTGCTTTTTCAAAAGGCAACTGGACTTTCTTTGAAGACGTTTTGCTTCTCATCCAAGAAGCTTCTTCAGCTTTGTCGGAAGTCAGAACTGAAGAAGCTTCTTGGATGAGAAGCGAGACGTCTCCAAGGAAAAACAAAGTCCAGTTGCCTTTTGAAAAAGCACCTTTGGGACTTCCTAATGGAAGGAGGCACCTGGAAATTTCTTCCATAACATGACGTGCCCAGAATGCAATCTCAACATGAAGACTTCATCTTCACCTTTATTTTATAAACCATCCAGACAACTTTAGTTTAAAATAAAGTAAAGAACAGGAAAGAAATAATTTGCACTTACCCATCCCAAGACAGAAAATGAAGATTGTAATGGACCCTTTATCCATCACAGCCACTCTATCAGGGAAGAGGGAAAGGTAGCAAATTATAATGTGCTTCAGATACAAGGAATTTGTCCACAATACTGGATGGGGCCGCATTCTGTCCCAGGACCTTGACAGTAGGATCTATAGCAAGAGTTTCCAAACTTTAAGACTTGTGGACTTCAATAGAATTCCCCATGCTGGCTAGGGAATTCTGGGAGTTGAAGTCCACAAGTCTTAAAGTTGCCAAGTTTGGAGACCCATGATCCATAGCAAATTAATTGTCCATGAAGAGCGAGGAGGAAGAAGTGAAGAGTTTCAAAACTGACCTCATTACTTTTCTGCTGGAGACAAAGTACCCCTAACCTCCTTCATCCCCATCTAACCACCATTCCTTACAAAAACCAGGATCAAATACATCCAAATAACCTCTAAGAAAAGACATTCAAAGCCTTAAAACCCGAGCAAAGCATTTCAGGTTGCTCGAAAGAAGCAGCTAGAGAAAATGATTTGGCAAGCCACCCGTTCGTATTATCTTACCAGCAGCCAATGATCTTGATGAGACAAAGAGATCTCCTGGAACGCATCCCTACTGAAATATGGCCAAGCCAAGGAGAACGGTTGGATTGCCCCTCCTTCGAAGGGATAAGCAGAGGGGAGGGGTGGGGTTTCCTGCTTCTCCAGAGTTCAATGAATAATCCAAATTCAGTGCTATGTTAATTTGTTCCTATTTTTTTTAAATACCCTTTCAAAAGAGCTCTCTCGATTTGGGTGAAATTCTGCTCATGGTCCATTCCCGTCTCTTCCATTTTCTGCCTTCCCTTGACTGAGGAGTATATATTTTATTATAGCACTAGCACTTGGGACTTATATATATATACAACACACACACCCAAAGTGCTTTACAGCACTTTCTTACAATTTCAGCATATGGCCCCCAACCATCAATCAGCGTAGCACACAAGCCAACTAAAGCCCTTCAAAATATCCTAAGCAAACCAAAAGACCCAACAACCCCAGAAGAAAAAATAGGAGTCATCTACAATATACAATGTCAAGACTGCAACAAACAGGTAGAAGACTGGCAGAACGCATCCATGAACATCAACTGGCCCTTAGAAGACATGACGAAAAATCTTTAATTTCACAACATATACTGTAGACCAGTCATGGCGAACCATTTTGGCACCGAGTGCCGAAAAGGGAGGGCGTGTGCACGCTCGTCTGGGCCGCGACCCGGAAGAGGAGCTGCCCAGGGGGCATACACGCACCGGAAATTGAACTTCCGGTTCCAGCAAGTCTTCCGGTTACTGCCGCACATGCGTGCGTGCCAATCAGCTGTCCGGCGGGCATGCTCATGCCAGAAAACAGAAGACCAGCTCTTCCAGTTTCCGGCACTGCCGCATGCACGAAGGCCAGCTGATCATCGCGTGCGCATGCGCACCAGAAACCCAGAAGAGGAACGGGCAACGCCGTGCGTGCCAGACGACATGGCTCCACGTGCCACTTCGGGCACGCGTGCCATAGGTTCGCCATCATGGCTGTAGACAGATTTAACTATAGTTTCAATTGGGAAAATGTGACAATCATAAACCAGGCCAAGTCCAAAAATGCCAGGGAATTTCTAGAAGCCTGGCACTCTTGACAAATCAGCCATCAACAGACACATAGACATAAACAACATCTACAGACTATGCAAGAGACCATCAACCAGCCCAAAAGTGAACAAAAAGACTTCAGCACCTCTCCACCAGCAATCAGCACCCAGATCAGCATAGATTAACTCCAAGGTTAACATCAGATCAACAATCAAGTAAATAATAACCCAATTAAGAAACTGCTAACAAGCCAACAGTGAACAGCCCCACCAAAGAACCTTTAAGACCAACCCCACCAACACCGACAGGGCAAGCCACCAGAATATAAACTGACAGCAAACTGCACTCCTTTCTAGCACTGATGATGTTACCTAGTGAAACGTCTGCAAGAAAACAAGCAAGCTCAGAGAGCACCGACAACCCCTCACCCCAACAGTCTGGATCCTCATTTTACCAACCTCGGGAGGATGCAAAGCTGAGTCAACCTTTAGGTTCAGTTAGACCACAGGACACCGTATTTTCAGACACCAGCCAGTTAAATTGCAACACACTCAACCGCTTGGCCAACAAGCAAGCAAGAAATCTTGTAAATGTCTATCAATGTTGGCCCCTTCAATTGCTCTATTAAGGTTCAGATCTTCTCCATAATAACTCCCAGAAGGCTTTTAAAGCCTTCTTTCAATTTTAGCCTGACAGCACCTTCTCTGGAAACCTAACTTTTAACTAGCTATTTGAAATTTTAACACAAGGAGGTTGAGGTTCAGACAACATAACTCAACTCAGTTAAAACGGTTAATGTTGAGTCATTTGTGATTCAGCTTGGTCCAAAAAGCTACGTGCTGTCTTAAGCACCAGTCTGGTGTCATTTAGTGAACCAGAGTGACTTAGAGTCTAGTGAGTAAGAGGCACACAGTTCAAATAGTTGTAAATAAATAAACCAGGTATTACATTAAACCATCCTATGGTTTTGCTTGACCACAGCATATTAGGTGAATACAAGTACACTTTCTTCTCTTGAGTGTAAGGTTAAATGGGCTGTGTGAATCCAGCCAGAATGTCTCCCTAGGAATCTTCTCCAATCCCACCAGATTCCAAGACCTTTAGGGCTGGTCAAAATTCCATCTCGAAATGTCAAGTGATAGGAGTTGGGTCCATAACACCACCAAATTGAAGAATTGTATGAATTAGGATGTCATAACAAGTCCCAGGTTCCAGTCCAAACAGGTTCCAGTCCAAACTACTTCCACAAGTTAAGACCAGAATGAACTCTAACTATTGCTTGCTTTGAGTCATGCTATGATTGGAGAGTACTGTATCTCCCCTGCACGAAGAACTAATTGGTGTAATCCTGACATCTTTAGAGGGGAGCCTTGGGCAGCTAGTAATTTACCAAATTCATGGGCAGTTAGCAATCCTATGAATGTATACATCGCACTATTGTGTTAAGCCACCATGTGATATGTTTAGTTTGGGCGGTGTTGAATGAACACAATTACTGTGGCCTGTAAACCATGACTGGTGGCATAACCTGAGGAAATCAGGACCCTGTTATCATGCAACAATTTAGTGCAGGGGTGTCAAACTCAAGGCCCCCGGGCCGGATCCGGCCCGTGAGGTGCTTAGATCTGGCCCGCGGGGCCAGCCTGGAAACAGCAAAGGACCGGCCCGCAGTGCCTCTGCCAGTGAAAACGGAGCTGGGGGGGGCACGCATGGCCCACCTGAGCTCCGTTTTCGCTGGCAGAGGGCTGTAGGAGGCCATCACAGCCGAAAATGGGGCGCGCACAGCCCCCATATGCTCCATTTTCACTGGCAGAGGGCTATCAAAACAAACTAAAAACAAAAGTGTTTCCCCTTTTACATTTGAGGATGCAGGAAGGAAGGAAGGAAGGAAGGAAGGAAGGAAGGAAGGAAGGAAGGAAGGTTAGAATGTGAGGCAGAGTCTGAGGGAGAACCTGCCTAAGAACTAGGCCACCNAAGGAAGGAAGGAAGGAAGGAAGAAAGGAAGGAAGGAAGGAAGGAAGGAAGGAAGGAAGGAAGGAAGGAAGGAAGGAAGGAAGGAAGGAAGGAAGGAAGGAAGATTATAATGTGAGGCAGGGTCTCAGGGAAATCCTGCCTTAGCACTTGGCCACCACAGATGCCCCTGACACGAGTGACGTTGAGCTGGCCACACTCACCATGGCCATGCCTACCCCCGGCACTCCGAGGTCAAACACAACCCTGATGCAGCCCTCAATGAAATCGAGTTTGACACCCCTGGTTTAGTGTGATGCATACCCCAAGCCCAGGAAATAGTTCTGACCCACAAATTGTGCAAGGCCTAGGAAGGTTTCCATTTTGGCTCTAAAATCTGTACTCTTATATAATGTAGAGATCAGGTACTCCTCCCATCTGACATCCCTGCTCTATTTTTGTCTCAGTTTAATCTGACAATCTGCTTTTCTCCTGAGGCTTATGGTGAGTTGGCAATACTGTGCAGTTATTGTTACACCTGCCTGACTAGGTGGCTCAGTGGCTAAGACACTGAGCTTGTCGATCAGAAAGGTCGGCAGTTCGGCGGTTCGAATCCCTAGTATAGGTCTCCTGCGCGAGCAGGGGGTTGGACTAGATGACCTCCAAGGTCCCTTCCAACTCTGTTACTGTTACAAATGTTGCCTGGGTGCTTCCAAGGAGTATATTCTACCTGATCAGAAATCAAACCAACCCCATCTCTTGGCAGCTGCTCTTCAAAATAACACCATCCTTCTGGGACTGGAATTTGCTTTAGAAAGATGTTATTTTTAATTTTCTTTGGCTTAGGAGCAGACATAAATCTGATTTAAGACGGGTGAGAGCATCTGCTCAGTTGAGCTTCGACCAACAGTCTATTTAGGGGGGTCCCCTAACCAATTCCCCCAAGGTTGCATTGCCAAAATCCAGCCTTCAAACTGCAGCAGCGTAATTTTTCATACTTCTCCTAACCCTCACCATACAGGGAAGCAGTAAAATGAGTGCATTTCAGTCCCTGATAGGTTTACCATCTAGGACAGGGGTCTCCAACCTTAGCAACTTTAAGACTTGTGGACTTCAACTCCCAGAGTTCTCTGGGTGACTCTGGGAGTTGAAGTCCACAAATCTTGTTGCCAAGGTTGGAGACCCCTGATCTAGGAGGCACAACTAAACTGCTCCAATGGTGTCCACATAGGATGGCATTTCAAAGAATTATTTGAGACATAATTGTATTTCTCTAGTATATTTTTATTAATGGTGTTTGGGAAACGTTTCTACAGCATGGGAAGAAACAGAGAGGGAAAGTCTTGTTTGATCCTTTGCACAGCGTGCAATTTTATATACATTTGATGCACACACACACACACCTCCACAGACACACACCAATTGCAATTCAACGTGTATTCTAGATCAATGATTTGCAACCTCAAGTGTGGATTTCAATTCCCAGAATTCCCCAGGCAGCCATGTGACCTGTTTTTTTTAATTCCAATAAACACACAGCATCTCCCTCTAGTGGCAAGCCAAGGGAGTGTCACCATAAATAAAGCAACAGAGGAATCTTATATTCAACCTTGTGCTCCAGCCAAGCCTTCCCATTGGACAACTCTATGGCTTACATTTGGATCTAACTCTGGAAAATATGATTAGATATCATGCCCCTCCTTTCCCCTCCTCATTCCACATTTCTGGTTAATCATCTAAGGCTAGGGCAGCAATTTGTCACAAAAACCTTAAATTTCATTCAAACTTAGTATGTCCATGCCAGAAGAGAGAGGAACAATACAATATTTAAAATAATAAATAACTGTAGGGCCGATGGAACCTTTCCAGACAAAGTGGCTCATCTAAATCTTGTCTCCAGAACATCAAAGCCAAAGCAAACGCTTGTTCCTAGTCCTCAAGATTTTACAGGCCACAGTGCTGAGTAGCTTGTTAGGGATAGAAGCTAAGGGAAGGAAGCCTCCAATATAAGACAAACATTTAGGGAAGATCAGAAATGGGAACAAGGAAAGTCCTTCTACTGCAGCCAAAAGCCGGACCAGCTGAGAATGATGGGAACTGTAGTTGGAGGGGACCAAATAGGTAAACTGTCTTAGCCACATCAGACGTTACTTTCACAGGCCTTCATAAGAACGTGTTGGGAGTCAGCAGCCAGCTCTTCCAGGCACTGTCTCAACATGGAATAGGTAGTATGAAAAGAGATACTGCCAGAGGCCAGGGCTCCGAAAATCGGGAACCGATGGAGGAAAAGGTTGGCCACCATCAGGCCTGTTCCAGTGGCCTTTCCCAGCAAATTGATCACCACATCCTTGTTGATGCTACGGCCTAAACAACTGTGTACTTCTTTTCTAAGGACCTCCATGGACTTCCCGGACCGTTCAGCCAGACGGGATAAAGATGCGGCATCGAGGCCGAAATCTTGCCGGTAACTGGACAACTTCTTGAGCAAAATTGTTACGTCACACGTGAAGGCCAGGCCCGGCAAAGGGACAGCAGCTACCAAGCTGGAAATCAAAGCCACCTTCCAGATCTCCTGCTGAAGGACCTTCTTCTTCTTCTCTATGATCACCGTGGAGACGTTGGGCAGAGACAGGAGAAAAGCCTGTTGCTTATGGGTGGGCAATTCTTCTTCCAGAGTTTCCTCAAAAGCCTGGAAGTCAAACTTGTCAAGGTAAAAATTGCTGAGAAGGAACACCTTGGCATCGCTCAGCCCAGCTTTGGAAAGCTTGCTCTGGCAATCCTTTTTGATCACCTCCAGAACTTCGGCTTCCGTGGGTGGGTTCTTCTTTCTCTGCTCGGCCTCCAAATCGTTGTCTATCTTGGTGTGTATGAAGTAGAACTGCTTTCCCTGTTGGACAATGGCCTGGGCTAAACGAACGTGGTTTTCTTTAAATCGTTCGGAAGCCAGGATGATGAAGAAATCGTAACGGGAAAACTCCACAGTTTCTAAGTATTTATCAGCCCGGAAGTTGGGCGTTCCTATACCGGGGAGATCCCACAGGATGACGTTGGCGTGCCCGGGATAAGGATATGGCGTGGGCTCCATTGTGGTCTCTGTCACGCCCGTTGCGGCTGCCCCTTCCTCTTCATCAGTCATGCCCCTCAAGACGTTAACAAAAGTGGATTTCCCGGCGCCCGATTCTCCTGTGATCGCAATATCCAGCTGGGCATTCCAGATGGTTTCCAAACTGCACTGGATTCGGGTTACCACCTCAGAGAGGCCCCCAAGTTCGTAGGCTTCCTGGATCTCGGCAATCTCTTTTTCGCTGAACTCTTCGAAGCCAACGTGAGTGGGCTTCTGCAGCCTGTGGAAAGATAAGAGGGACGGTCAAAGGTATGGATGGAGAACCTGGATTAAAAAAACCCATGTTCATGTTCAGTGCCAGACAGGTAAACCCAAACGGGGAAAACACAGATGTAAAGGAAATATTAAAATATGCAATGAAGAGTCCTTTGGAAAATAAAGTAGGCTCCCTAAAACAGGACCTATAGATCAGTGGTTCTCAACCTGTGGGTCGCGACCCCTTTGGGGGTCGAACAACCCTTTCACAGGGGTCGCCGCACGCACTAGCCCGCCATAGAGCCAAGGTGGCGCAGTGGTTAGAGTGCAGTACTGCAGGCTACTTCAGCTGACTGCTAGCTGCAGTTCAGTGGTTCAAATCTCACCGGCTCAAGGTTGACTCAACCTTCCATCCTTCCGAGGTGGGTAAAATGAGGACCCAGATTGTTGGGGGCAAGAGGCTGACTCTGTGAACCGCTTATAGAGGGCTGTAAAGCACTATGAAGCGGTATATAAG
>QLTV01004282.1:332895-362624 GCA_003457575.1 Thermophis baileyi | reverse complement strand
TTGGGCCCCATTTGGACATTATCACTTAGGGGTGTACTCACTTTTGTTGCCAGCAGTTTAGACATTAATGGCTGTGTGTTGCGTTATTTTGAGGGGACAGCACATTTACACTGTTATACAAGCTGAATACTCACTACTTTACATTGTAGCCAAGTGTCATTTCTTCAGTGTTGTCACAGGAAAAGATATACTTAAATATTTACAAAATGTGAGGGGGTGTACTCACTTCTGTGACATACTCTGTGTGTGTGTGTGCGCGCGCGCGCGCGCACACTCACATTTGCGAACCCGTAGGGAAGGTAAGTGAAATCCACCCCTGGATAGCATGGACATTATTATTGGACATGCCCAGTGTAGTCTCTTGAGAAAGACAGTGTTGAGTCCTTGATGTATCCTCAGGGTAGATAAAAATTGATGATATTTTTTTTTAAATTAAATCGGACTTTTTTTATTTAAATCGATTTTTTTAATTTAAATCGGACTTTTTTATTTTTATCAAATTTATTTTAATAAAATGCTTTTGGAGTAAAAAAATCTATCTAAAGATAGTTTTCTATTTAAGATACATTTATAATTTCGTTTATTCAGCATGAAATGGAGCTTCGTTATGTCGCATGAGGCTGTATATTCTGCAATATTGGGACTGCCGGTGAGTCAACAGAGGGTCAGAGAAGGAGCCGCTGCGGGACAGAGATGACAGTTGCTCTTTTAAAAAATATGATTTAAATCAACTTGATTTAAATCAAATCCACCCTGTGTATCCTGGCTGTCATCTTTAACTGCAACTAATGACTTTAGGAAGACAATGTATATGTTTACAGTATATTTCTGCTCTTGGTTCTTCTAGGCACCATGAGGGAAATCTGAAGGACTTCCACGCAGTGAGTCAAAAGATGGTCAAGGAGCTATTTGAGATTTGCAAGTTCAGCAGCTTGGCTGAAGTCCCAAAGGTAATCCAGGCTATGCTGGCCAATCCCACTCAAATCCATCTGAATGTAGCTGTGATTGGGGAAACAGGCTCAGGAAACTCCTCTCTGATCAATGCGCTGAGAAGAGTAGGCTCTGAAGAGACAGGGGCAGCCCCCACCGGAGTGGCCGAGACCACCAGGACAGCCACAGCCTACCCATTCCCTTTCATCCCTAACATGTTCCTTTGGGATTTGCCAGGAGTGGGATTGATGGAGGATGACGTGAAGCGCCTGGACCTCAGCCGCTACAGCGCCTTTCTGCTGGTGGCCTCGGAGCGCTACAAGCACATCCACAGCTGTCTGGCCAAAATTACTGCTTCGGAAGGGAAACAGTCTTTCTTTGTGAGGAACAAGATAGACGTAGACGTGGAGGCTCAAGGTGGAAACCAACCCAACGTGAAGGAGAAACTTCAGGAAGAGATCCGGAAGAACTGCGTAGAAGCTCTGAAGAACGATGGCGTTGACTGTCCGGTCTTCCTGGTCTCCTCCTTCATGGTTGAAGCCTACGACCTCCCTCTCCTTCGGGAAGAACTCCAGAAACAGGCTTCCGAGTTGAAGAGGAAGGCATTGAGGAGAGCGATCCCGACCGTCGTCTTCCAGCTGGTGAGGCTCAAGAGCAAAGCGCTGATGAAGGACGTGTGGGGGAAGACCTTGCAAGTTGGCCTCTCCTCTGTGGACAATCTCAAGGAGACTGTGGTTGAGAAGCTCCTGGCCATCATCGCCAGCTTCTGCATCCACCTTGGTCTGGATGAAATGTCTGTCGTGAACACAGCCCAACGTACTGGCAAAGCAGCCCACCGGCTTCAGGAAGAGATCCAAAGCCGTTTTGCCCGGCCAATGCACCCCACCGAGGTGCTCACCCTCATAGTTAAGTCTCCCTCGTGGAGCAGCTGGGCGTGGAGCTATGTGCCGTACTGGGGCCAAGGAGGCAAAGCGGAGGCCACGATCTCGGTGGAGAACATTTACAACCTGCTGAAACAAGCTGTAGTGGAACTGTCCGAAGATGCAGAGAGGTTGCTGCTGGCAGCCTTCTCGGAGGACTAGAGGTAGAGGGATAGATTGATTTGGGGAGGGGGAGGAAAAGGGAGAGAGGAAGGGCCAACAACCTCTTTGTCCCACTTTAAAAGCAGCGGAGAGAAAAGTAATGGAACCGTCCCCGCGATAGGACACAATGAGGCAAGAGCAAAGATTGCTTGGCATAGTGTCCTGTGGTGGTGGTGGCGACGATGGTGTTTTTTGGAAGGACCCAGCAAGATTTGGCTGTAGAAACTTAAGAAATGGAAAGTCAGTGCTAAGCCTGTACCCTTTTGCAGTGCTCATACACACATTGTACAGTGTCTCTCAACCTTGACAACTTTTAAGATGTGTGGACTTCAACTCCCAGAGTTCCCCAGCAAGGAATTCTGGGAGTTGGAAGTCCACACATCTTAAAGTTGGTACGGTTGAGAAATACTGGTGAGACGTTTTTTACACGAAGCAGTTCCTATTAGAGAAATCAAATGCTTGCTTACTTGCTAGGATCCTGGCTTACAGTACTGGTCTTATATAGTGGGAAGCTAGTTTATTTTTTGGGGGGGGGAGGGGAAGAGCAAACGCATCTCCTTCTAGGACAGGCTTCACACAGCTTGGCCTGTTCAGGAAAGCACACCCTGTGCCTAAAACCTCTTTGAATTCCCCAGATGTACACATGCTTAAAAAGAGAGCTGTTTTCTGTCTAGGAGAATTCTAATTCTGTAGCTTAAAATAGTAGTCGTTCGTTTGTCCTGGAAGTAGGTCATGTTACACAGTTATTAAAAACACTGGTCAGGGATAGATTGTCTGCACAATGCAAACTGCAATGAAAAGTTCTACACGTTGTACATTTAGCCATGCCACAAGTTAATTGAAAACAGTTGCCTGTTTGTAATTTGCTGCATGACCAATTAAAATAGTTCTTTGTTGTACAATCTTGTTTTGATCATCATCTTTGTTTATAGTATGCAACTCACCAGGTTTCTAAAATCTTCACCCTGTGTCAGGCCTTGCCTTATTATTATCTTAATTTGATTTGCCAGGCAGTGCGAGATCAAAAATCCAAATTCCCCTTACGAAATATTTATCCAGTGTGCCTGAAGCAAATTGTATTCAGAGTGATGCAAGAGCATTGTGGTTTCTGTGACTACCGGGTGCTGGAGGGGAAATCTCATTTGGATGACAAAATTGTCTATTTGGTAATTGACAACCACATCCAGTACTTGGGGCAGAAATTAATATAGCAACTTATCCTATCTTCCTCCTCTATTAGATGGGAAGTCAAGACTATTAGTAGAAAATATGTATAAATATCGACTTACGGTCGTTCACATAGCTACTGTTTGAAGTTATGACAGGGCTGGGGAAAATGATTTACAACCAGTGCTTGCACATATGATTATTGCAATGTCCCCATGGTCACATGGTCAATCTGGAGCCCTAGCAACCAACTGACATTTGCAACAATTGCGGAACCCCAAGTCTCATGATTGCCATTTGCAACCTTCCCAGCCAGCTTCCAACAAGGAGTTAGTCTTTTGTTTTATTTTCTTCCTACTTTTTTTAAAATATTCCATTATACAATAAAATATCAAAGGAAAAATAAAGTGCCAGGAAGCATAACCCCAAAAGATACAGAAGTCCATGTATAAATCACAATTCACCTGCAGAATGTATAATTTACATGCAAAACCCACAGCAACTTCAGAGTTTAAAAAGATCTTTTGCCTAAAATTCTCCACCTCGAGCATCCAGAGAAGGGCAGCCAGTAGAAACAAGTCTTGCATGGGGCCAAACTGACAATGCTCGGGTTTACTTCATTCTGAGCCAATCTCGCACGTTTAAGATCTAGATTCAAGGTTGACTCAGCCTTCCAAGGTGGGTAAAATGAGGACCCAGATTGTTGGGGGCAACATGCTGACTCTGTAAAACCGCTTAGAGAGGGCTGTAAAAGCATTATGCGGTATGTAAGTCTAAGTGCTAGTGCTATTGCTAGATTCACTCACACCATTGCAAAAACAATTTCAAGTTAGTTTTACCATTTTCAGGATCACAAGGACTATCTCAAGACAGAAGCCACTTTAAATGACCAAAAAGATGCTAGAGGATGCAGTTTTGTGATGATGCAGTGACACTTCCAGGGTCCCTTCATTTTATAACACAAGGTTACTTGCGCTGATAAATTTCCTGAAAAGGTGTAGGGTTGGGGGGGGGGTTGTCCTGGGGTCATGTGATCACCTTTGGTGAGCTTCTGACAGAGTCAATGGGGAAGCCAGATTCACTTAACAACCCTTTTACTGACTTAAGAACTGCAAGTGATTCCCTTCACAACTGTGATTCTTGCCAGAGTTTGTGGCTCGTAAAATGTGGCAAAATTCACTTAACAAGTGTTTTGCTTAGCAACAGAAATTTTGGGCTCAACTGTTGTTAAGTCAAGGACTACTTATAAGCTGGCTGAGGAATTCTGAGAGCTGAAGCCCACACACCTTAAGAGCTGCTAAGGTTGAAAAATGATGAGTTCGGGAAATGTGTCTTTACAGATTCTGAGCTATTTTTCTAAGGGGAACATAAGCAGCCGCAAAGATTTTGCCCTGTATTTTCCCCCAGAAAAGAAACCTGGCCCTCCATCCCAGACAGCAATGCCCATGGCCTTCCATTCCCCACCCAGACTCAGGAAGCAGAGGGATTGGCTAGTAGTGCTACCGCTAGAGCTCCCCACGAGCATGCCGGATGTAATGCTCGTGCAGGCCTGCCTCGTGGCTGAAGCTCTCCCCACACTCCGTGCAGGAATAGGGCAGGGAGGGTAGCACCACCTGGGTCTGCCGGTGGAAAGCCTGGTGTTGACGCAGGGCGGAAAGCTGCCGGTAACTTTTGCTGCAATCGGGGCACTGATGAGGCAAGTTATGGCCGGCCATGTGGCCTAGGCGGTGATGCTGGTAGTCGGCCAGCTGGTCAAAACGGCGGCCACAGTCAGGACAGTCAAAGGTGGGGCGCAAGCAGTCACTGCAATCGGAGGGTGAGGGCGAGGCATGGCCTCGCTGGTGGCAGATAAGCGCTTGGGAACTCTTGAAAGCCTTGTTACAGACGAAGCAGAGAAACAGGGCATCCCGCAAATTGGCCTGAACAAAGTCCTCTGGATGTTCTCGCTTCATATGCCGTTCCTTGAATTTCTCGTCAGAGAAGGTAATCAGGCAGTGAAAGCACTGATTGGCACCCAGGCTATCTAGAAATGGAGAGGGGAGAGAGGCAGCAGTGGGTATAAAGTTATTGAGGTGCAAATAACTAATCTACAGATTGCAAGACAAGCAACGGTATAACGGTATGACAATACAACAAAGAAACAACTGAATAATCTACAGGTAAGTCCTCAATTTACAGCCATTGGTTTAGCATTAAAAATTACAAGGGCACTGAAAAAAAGAGACTGATGATCGTCGTCATGCAACTGTCACGTGATAAAAAGTCAGGCACTTGGCAACCAGCGTGTATTTACAATGGTTGTAGCATCCCTGGGTCATGTGATCAACATTTGTGACCTTCCCAGGTAGCTTCTGACAAGCAAATCAATGGGGGAAGCCTGATTCGCTTAACAACCATGTAATTCACTGAACAAATGCAGTGATGATGTCTTAATTTGTCACTATGCGTTTTGTGTGCCTTCAAGTCAGAGTTGACACCTGGCAACTGCTTGGACAAGTCCCTGAAGTTTTCTTGGCAAGATTTCGGAAATGTTTTGCCATTGCTTGCTTTCTAGGGCTGAGAGAGTGACTGGCCCAAGGTCGCCTACCTTGCTTTGTGCCTAAGTCGAATTAGAAGTCATAGTCTTCCGATTTCTAGCCTGATGCCTTAACCTACGGGTGTCAAACTCGCCGTGTCACGTTGCGACGTTTTTCCCCTTCGCGGAGCTGGGGTGGGCATGGCCTGCACATGACGTATCCAGTCCACGGGCCGCCCGTTTGACACCCCTGCCTTAACCACTACACCGTTTCTCTTAATGTAACTTTCTTTTTCTTTTAAAGACCCTGTAATCCTTTGCATCGGGGTGGAGTAGGGAGACTGAATGGAGCTAAGCGTTTACTGGCTGGATGTCCTTCCTGACGCCTATGCAGAGTTCACAGCAGATATTTTCTCTGCGCCCAGAGAGAGAAATATCTGCTGCTACCTAGGATCAAACTACAGCCTACTGATTTGAGGCAAAAGCTCCACCTCCACGTCACCCTTCTCTTAATGTAACTATAACCCCCTAGAAATCCTCTGAAATCATGGACCAGACTCAACACTCACAGATGGTAGTATCCCTAGTGCCTTCTTTGTCCTTGCCTTCTGCTGGCATTATTGCAGGGTTTTCATCTATCCAGAGAGGTTCGGGTTTAAAGGCTGAGATATGCTTCTGGGACGGTGATGCACTGCTGTTACAGTTTGACACCTTTTTAAGGAACGGTTCAGCCAATGTTAACTTGCCAACTGCAGAAGATTCAGCCATCGCTTCCTGTAACAACGAAATCAAGCAGTGAGCAAAAACATCCAGGCCCAGCCAGTTCATTCCTACACACCACAAACGGTGCCTTCTAAAAGCATGTTGGACTTCATCTCCCTCTGCCTCCAGGTCAATAAGAGGACATTGTGCTAATTCTAGCCCCAAATATCCACATTTCCCAGTTTTTCCCCCTGCATGATTCATCTCCAACCCAAGGACAGCCTTTTAAGAACCTTTGGATTCACACCTTTCTCTTACAGCAAGTTTGACAGCAACTTTGAAGAGCCCTTTTCTCATTTTAAAGCAAATTGCATTTTAATGTATGCCAATTAGTGTACTAAAGTGACAATGAAGTTATTCTAAGTCCTTCTAGGGTCAATAAAACAAGCAAGGTCAACGCATGAGACCCAGAAGGTAAATGTGTTGTTTTTCCCACTGTGGGAAGCCCCCCACCCCGCTAGAAGAATGAAATATTTTGGGAAATATAAAAAAAAAGACAGATTATATTTCCCTAAAGGAGAAATGGAGAAACATGTTTTTAGAGGCAGAAAGCAGCTCCCAAGTCTTTCTTAATAGCCCACAGCAGATGCCAGCACTTAAGGAGATAAAGAGCTTAATTGAAAGAAGAAGCCAACTATCTAGATGGCTCTATTCATAAGCAAGGCAAATACTGCAGGCAGAAACCCATTCAAGACAGGATATTTCCAAACTCCTTGCAGCAAAGTTTGACAGCTAACAAAAGCAGAATGGTAAGGATTAGCACAGCAGCCCCTCACCCAAGATCCAGCACAGGACGAAAGCCATTAGCCACCAGGGTGGATAAAAATGGATGGTTTTTTTTTTAAATTAAAAATCAGATTTAAATTGGATTTTTTTTATTTTTATCAAATTTATTTTATTAAAATGCTTTTGGAGTAAAAATCTATCTAAAGGTAGTTTTCTATTTAAGATACATTTATAATTTAGTTTATTCAGCATGAAATGGAGCTTACTTATGTAGCACGAGGCTGTATATTCTGCAATATTGGGACTGTCGGTGAGTCAACAGCAGGTCAGAGGAGGAGCCGCTGCGGGACAGTTGCTCTTGAAAAATTATCATTTAAACCGAGTTGATTTAAATCAAGCCTTTTTACTAGTGATTTAAATCACAATACAGTAGAACCTCTGGTCACGAACGTTTCTGACCACGGCCAAATCAGATCCCGGCCAAAAAATTCACCAAAAAAAATTTTCACGGCCAATTTCCCCTTCCACGCCATTTTATTTTTGTAAGCACCAAATTTCCAAAATTAGGTTCGGGTCACGACCAAATAGGTTTGCAACTAAAGTTATGGAACGAATTATGGTTGTGACCAGAGGTTCTACTGCAGTGGTTCTCAACCTTTCTAATGCCGTGACCCCCCCGCCGCTGCAACCTCCCCCGCCGCCGCGACCCCCTCCCCACCCCCTCCTTACGTAGGATGAGGTGACAAAGGGGGCGTGGCACCAGGGGTGAAATGCTCCCGGTTCGGGCTTGCCTGCGGGTCGCCGGGCAGCCGATAGCGGGTAGAAGAACCCAAATGGCGGCGTCCGAGCTACCAGCTGTCCGGCGACCCGCAGGCACGGCCGAACCAGGACCTTTTTCCCCCTGCAGTGACGGGGGCACCAAGATGGCGGGCTAACACGCGCGGCGACCCCTGTGAAATGGTCGTCCGACCCCCAAAGGGGTCGCGACCCACAGGTTGAGAACCGCTGTTCTACTGTATTTAAATCATGATTTAAATCGACTTGATTTAAATCAAATCCACCCTGTTAGCCACAATAGGAATTGCCCAACACCCTTTCAGCCCCTTCATTGCACCACACACACACAACACACAACACACACACACACACACCCCAGCAGCATTTCAGGACCTGTATTAAAAATCCTGGCACTGATCTAATTGTTCAGCTGACCCAGAACTGCCCGCTGTCTTTGCGCTGTGTGGTTCTGCTTCGCCATCCATAGACCCACTTTCCAACCAGCCTCCCTGTTGTCTTTTTTCCAGCGTCTTTTCTCTCCCGGCTCGGAACTGAACCAGATGGATTTTCCCTTCCAACACCGCCACCCCCAACTTGTCAGGAGGAGGCACGCCAAGCCAGGCTTAAAGCAAAGAGACGGCTGAAGCTTGCTTGCAGGGCGTTACCTTTTGGGGAAGGGCCTGGAAGGCTTCTGCCCGGAGAGAACCGGGACGGGGCCTTGGGAAAGGAACGAGGGCTGCCCCTCAGCTCATCCTCCCCGTTAAGAAAAGGCCCGGCTTCTTTTGCCGCCTCCTGGGAAGAGGCTCTTCCCTTCTGCCCCTCTGGGGAACCGGATGGAGGCCTCAAGCCCTGGACGAGCCCCTCTGCCGCCCCACAGCTAGGCCAGGCCGGGGCTGCTGCTGCTCCTCGCCTCGCCTGCCTCTGCCGCCGCGGCCTACCCCTCCCAGGCGCCTCTCACTGATGCCCCAGCGGCCCCCGGAGCCTTCCATCTGGACCCCCTTCCAGCTGCGGCCCTCCGAACCAGGAAACTTGCCCCAAATCCCTGCCGGCTCCCCGGTCATCCCCTCCGCACAGCCTCGGTTGCCCCCCCTCCCCCGCTCCGCTCCGCTCCACATTAGGCCTCTGTCAGGGGGCCTTCCTTCTCCAGAAAGGCCCCCGCTCTTCCCGTAGAGCAAGCCATTCCGAACGCCTGCACGAAATTCTTACTCTTATTTCCGCTGCGTGCCTAGAACTGCCACCCGCTATTTTCACACAGACAAAGTAGACATTTGGGGGAAATGAGGAAGCCTCCAAGCGCCCGATCTCTGAGCCAGGTCTCATACATTATTGTAACTTGTTTCAGGCAATATAATAGACAGCTTCGAGGGGGGGAGGGAGAGGGGGAGAGAGAGCGAGAGAGAGAGAGAGAGAGAGAGAGGAGAAATGGCGCATGCGCACCACAGAAAGCGTTCTACAAAGCACCCGTAGACCTGTATGAGTGGGATGCACCTGGGCTTCAGAGTTCCACTGGCTAGTTGTATCTGCGCATGCTCCTAGCAATGCGAAATTCCCAGCCATTATGAACGTTAAACGAGGGGCGCAGGCGCCGTCCGCTCTAGCTCTCTGTTCAGTTTTCCATCAATTCTCCTGCGTTTTTAAATTGCACGTCATGTCACGTGTTGGAAAAATATTCTCCAGTGGGAATTATGTCATTTTATCTGCTAAGGTAATTTTCCTGTACAGCCACGAATAAGAAGTAATAGTAACAGTAATTTTGCAGTTGTCTATCTTTCAGGAATATTTTGAGTCTGGTCACATATTAGGAAGATATAGTTTCTAGAATCAGCATCTGATGATGAAGGAATTGCAAAGGGTTTTTTTTAAAGATCTGAAGCAGTAGAGATCGAGTCCAGTTAATTTATAAACATGGGACTGGCATCAAATTGTCGCAGAGGTTTGTTCATGGCACATTTCAACTGAATTTTCCTACAGGCAGGGTGAAGGATTACAATAGCTGTTGCTTTTTGAAACGGTGGAGGCCTTAATAGGCACAGCACAACAGCTAATACTTCTGGATTGTTGTAAGGAATATCCTTCTGGGTTCAGCTCCAAGTGGGGAAAATGACACTGGATTCATGGAAGTTACATGGAAAGAAGGTGTAATGGTGAACAGGAGCACATGGCATGGTCTCCTGAACAGAAAAGGTGGATCACATGCTTCCAGATGTTGGGTGAAGAGAAAAAGGAAGGAAAAGATGCTGAGTCTCTTGGTTTTATGACCTCTGTTGGGCCCCACCTCTTAGTTTCCTGTTCCTGTGTATGTAATGCACTCCGATTGGCTGTCAGACTCCCAGGGGCATGCTGGGGCAACACTTGTGGGCTGTCCTGAGTCCCAGGCTTGGCTGGTGTAATCTTCCCAGATCCCATGTGGTGTAATGAAAGGGCTTTGGGCAATTCCTAATATGGCTCTGTCTGAAGATGTAGATCTTTGTTATGAAACATGTTTCTCCATTTCTCATCCAGGGAAATATAATATTCTGCCTCTTTAATATTTCCCAGAATATTTCATTTTTCTAGGAAAGGGGTGGGTGCTAACTTCCTACAGGATAACCTTACTTTTATGATGTCGCATTAAATGCAATGGAACTTTCCAGAGACAAAAAAAAATACAAAACTGCTTACATAGCTGTATATGCATATTTATGCAGTTATGGGAGATTTGGTGAATAGATACAGATCTTCAGAAACTAGATTTAGGGACTGGCTTTGGCATATCTGGACAAAAATAGCAATTACACTTAGACTTATATACCACCCCTATGGTGCTTTACAGCACTTTCTGAGCGGTTTACAATGTCGGCATATTGCCCCCAACAATCTGGGTCATGTGACCAACCTCATTGTATCACCTACTTTGTCGCGATTATTAAGCAACCGCTAGGATTGAAGTGACCACTGCAGTCATAAAATAAATCAATTGTTCACTATGGGCTGGCAAATGCCAGTTTTCAGCAAAAACATTGTCAAAGAGCCGAGGTGGCGCAGTGGTTAGAGTGCAGCACTGCAGGGTACTTCAGCTGACTTCTAGCTGCAGTTCGGCGGTTCAAATCTCACCGGCTCAAGGTTGATTCAGCCTTCCATCCTTGTGAGGTGGGTAAAATGATGACCCAGATTGTTGGGGGCAATATGCTAACTCTGTAAACCGCTTAGAGAGGGCTGTAAAAGCACTATGAAGCGGTATAGAAGTCTAAGTGCTATTGCTATTGCTAAATGTGGTCATGCGACCACAGAACACTACGAACAGCCATAAATGCAGGCCAGTTGCAGAGGGCCTGAAATATGGTCATGTGACCTGGGGGCGGGGACAATCAATAGAACTTTGGAATAGGATCATAAGTATCTCTGGGAAGGTCTATTGTAACTTCAACTGGTTGCTACGCCACTGTAAGTTGAGGACTAGCTGTAATATCCTTGGCAAACAAGGTCTGCTTCTTTGGTGATGGCAGAATGAATGTTTGGCTATCCTAAACTCTCATAATGACATAAAGGAGATCTTGGTTTGTAAAGAATGACTGTGCACCATTAAACTCAAGAGAAGATCAGGCAGCTTCATTTGCACAGACAGTGCCTTTCAAACTAGAAGTGGCTTCCTTATAAGAGAGACCCCGGGGCCAAGGGCTGCACCAAATCAGCACCCCCTCAGTCTCCCCCCCCCATTTGCAAACACAGAGATGGGCACAATAAAAAGGTTCATACATACAGAATCGTTTTTATTAAACCGTTCTCTCCCAACTAATTACCGTGAAGGGATATTGTTAGAATTCATGAGTTAGGCGGATCAAGTGCCATTCCCAGGAGCTGTTTCCTTAAAAGCCAAACACACACGCATACACACACACACACACACACAACGCACAAACAGAATACAGCTTCTGTACTTCGGCATGGGCCACCCCAGGTGCCAACATGATGACAATGAAAACGGAACCCTGACTGAGAAGGAACTGCCCGGGAAAGCAGGATCTCACACACAAGGACAAGCCATTCCAATTCATCTCTTGCCATCTCCCGCCCCCGTCCCCCATTTGGGATGGGTCTGGCAGAAGACAATCCTCTGTTAATGAAACGGACCTGCAGAGCGCAATCCTGCTAGTGCTACTGTTACAAAAGTTCATGAATAGGATCTCCTTGGGGGGGGGGGGTTTAGAATATTTTAGGGACCATCAGATCCAGATCACTGAAGGGCAGGGATAAGGGGAAAACTTCACTTCCTGCAGATGGGCTGAGGTTTTGTGTTTTGTGTTTTTTTTAAGTCACTGCACTCACCGCCAGGGAGGCAGGATACAAAAGTGATTGCTCTCAAGGTCATGTCTCTCTCGTTCCAAAGCTAAATTCATTTCAGATATATAGAAATGTGTCTTTTTTTTTTAAAGGAACTAAAGATAAAGGAGGTTTCACTTTTGAGTATCCTAGCAGGACAGATCCCTTAGCAGGGGCCACCTATGACAACAGGGAAATGGAAGCGGGCTGGGGGGGGGAAAGGGCTGAAGACCGATCTACAGCTCTCCGCGAGCATGGAGCATGTAGTGCTCGTGAAGTTCGGATACCAAGCCAAATTCGCCTGGGCACTCCGTGCAGTGATATGGTCCGTCAGCCCCATCTGTGTCCTGATCCCCGTTAGCCTCTCTGGGAGCAGGAGAAGGAGCAAGCTTATTACGAGGAGGGGCTGGAGGGCTTCTGCGCCAGCTGTGTTCGCAGCGATGGCCCTCCAGCGTGGCAGGAGAGGTAAAGCCCACACCACACTCAGCACAGATGTAGTGGAAAGCTCTGCCCCGGCCGGACGTCAGGGCCGTCCGCCCTTCCTGGCTGTCAGGATTTCCCGGCAAGATCAGTGGAGGTGGGGGTGGCTTGGTTGAAGAGGAACCACTGTGTGGCCTTTTGCGCCCCACGTGGTAGCTACGGTGCACCTTCAGGGCCCGAGATGTGCCAAAGCCACGCCCACATTCAGGGCATTCGTGCCATTCGGGGCTAGGAGCCTGGGAAGAGCTGAGGCGATCCTGCGCTCCGTCTCCAACGTCATCCACCTGTTCCACAGCAGTGGCCAGTTTGGGTTCTTTGCTCTGGGGACCTAGCAAAACAAAGAGAGAGAAAACACAGTGAAGTATGCAAGTATAAAGCATCCTTGGCTTGTCCCCCACTCTACAACTCACAGCTCTAACATAGGGGAGGGGAACAAAAAACAGATGCGTCACGCGCAGGCCACGCCCACCCCAGCTCCACGATATGTCACATGATGGCAACATGATGCCGCGAGTTTGATACCTATGGTCGATGGAGATTCTCAATCATCTACGTCATGGTTGTCCCAAAGGTGCTTTTGCAAAAGGCAGCTGGACTTTGATTTTTTTTTTTCCCTTGAAACCATTTCGCTTCTCATTCCAAGAAGCTTCTTCAGTTTTGTTCGGCTTTTGGAAAAGCACCTTTGGGACTTTCCTCTTTTGCCAGCCCCATGGATAATTTGCTAAATCAAGGGGTCAAGTTTTATGTATCTTGTGGAATCGTAAAGGAATGTGAGGAGAGCAACCTGCAGGAAAATACCTTAAATTAAGAAGATACAAGAACTACAGCTATTCAGTGGGGCTGGAAATAATACTCTTCATATCTGCAAAAGTAGTATTTTGATTGCCTTTTTACAGATTACAGCCCCAAGCACAATAAATTTAATAGCTGAGCCTGTGCCCAACATCAAACCTGAACATCTCTTCTGCTGCTGCACCAAAGTTTCTTGTTATGTAACACTCCTTCCTATGATCTGATAGATCCACTTACCTGGATAGCCATTGGCAGATGGTGTCGCGGGGCTACTGTCTCCAGAAGATACCGAGGTTGCTTCCGATTCCTCCTCCTCCTCCTGCATGGCTGAAACAATTAAAACACACTATGAGTTCTGCTAAAATTAACCATTATCTACCACAGTGTAAGTCAGAGCTGGGAAAGGGCCATCATTCCCTGCTCTAAATCATGGAAGTTTATATGCTTAAAAGTAATGAAACTATTTTTGATCACTAGCCGGATACCCATGCTTCGCTACGAAACTATGTGATCGGGCGTGATCGGGCTGTGTAAGGGTTCAGGGGAGGGCTCAAGGGGAAGGAGCTGGACTTTACCGCCACTGCAGCACATCCTGGGAGTCTCATCCCTCCACTTCAGGACACAGCACCAGGCACAGGGTAACCGAGGTCCGAGATCAACCACCTTTTCCCTGGAGTAATCACTCTGAGGTTCATATTTAACGTAGCGGTTATTAGATGCATACTTTTTTACAGCCTCTCTATTGACTTCAGGATGACTTTGATGATACTTTTTTGCAGCTTCCCTTACTTGTCTTTTCCTAATCGCATCTGTAAATCTTTTCCTGCGTTTTTTCCCTCTTTTCCCTTTAACTGGTGTTACAGTAGATGGAAGAGATTCGTCTGGACTGAGGGGGTCAGTGTAAGAAGTGAGGTCAGGCTGGGACACTATGCAGGAGAAATTCTGTTCACAATCCTTTGGCTCAGTGGTGGTCAGTGATTGAAATTCATAAGGGACTATCTCTCCCGCTGCCTTGAGTTCGGAAGCAGTTCCATAGGTGGAAGGCGTAGACATTTTGGTGAGGTACCGACGTTTAGTACTGTAAGGAGCCCCAGACTGTTCCTGAGTGAAGGAGTGGAACGTTTGCCAGTTTGAACTGAGGTAACGGAATGTGAGGCAACTGGCAGTTGGAACAGAGTTCTTCTCAGGTGGGGAGGGGGAGTAGAATGTCTAGCTCCTTAGCATCAGAGCGTGTTCATACTGTATAATACTAATGATCTGATGGTCATTTCGAAAAATCCTTTCTTACCGAGCACCTAGAAGCCAAGAGGAATGTGCGTGCCAAATTTCAGGTTTGTAGATTTTACAGTTCTGGAGATTTCGTGATGAGTGAGTGGTATTTGGCTTTTATATATATAGAACATAGATTAAGCCTCAAAGGCAGATCAAGATGATCATACACAAGTTTCTCAATGCGGCAGACTGGTCCCAAATAATGGCTATTGTATATATATGACCTTATAGATATTTGCTATTCACAAGTACAGCTTCCTCTGCCCCTCTCCAGAAGCAGAAACTCTTCAACTAATTGTGTGGAGGATTCTTTAAACTTCTAGGATGCTGGACCACATTTTCATAATCATACTCCAAATTATCCAGAGGGTGCTAGATAACAGCTATCCATGATTTCCCAAGTCAACGAGTCCCTCATAACCCGTTCAGAAGAACATGGAGGTCGCAGGAGCCCTTCCAGAACACAAGTAGTCCTCGACTTACAACAGCTCATTTAGTGACCGTTCAAAGTTACAACGGCACTGAAAAAAGTGACTTATGACCATTGTTCACACTTTGCAGCATCCCCATGGTCACGCGATCAAAACTCACAGACGCTTGGCAACCGACTCATATTTATGACGGTTGCAGGGCCCCACGGTCACCTGATTCCCTTTTGCCACTTTCTGACAAGCCAAGTCAACGGGGAAGCCTGCTTCACTTAACTGTGTTATTCAGAGGTGGGTTCCTCCCGGTTCGGACCAGTTCGCCCGAACCGGTAGCAACTCGCTGGTGACATCACAATGACGTCACGGATCCGGTTTGGTCGGTGCCGGTCAGTGGGCACCGCCATCTTTTTTTGAATTTTGAATTTTTTTATTTTTCTTCTGCGCATGCACAGAAGCCGAGTTTCCGGCACTGCGCATGTGTCGCCATCTTGTTTTTGGCTTTTTGAATTTATTTTTTTGAATTTTTTATTTTTTTGCACTGCGCATGCGCGTGCGCGCAAAGCGTGCACGCGCCCATGAGGCGCGGCCACGCGGCATGGGAGGAAGCAAACCGGCAGCGAGGTAAGTTAGAACCCACCCCTGGTGTTACTGATTTAAACACCTGCTGCAGTGATTCACTTAACAACCGTGGCCAGAAAAGTCGAATGGGGCCAAAAATTCACTTAACCAATGTGTCTCGCTTAGCAACAAGAAATTTTGGGCTCACTTGTGGTGGTTAAGTCGAGAACTACCTGTAATGAGAGCAAAGTTCCGCTTGGAATTTTGGCATGTAATTGTTTTAAGCGCTGCTTTGCTCAAAGTCTCCCTTTGAACTCCTCTCCTTGCACAATGCCACCCCCTGCTGCTCTGGTGCAAGACTTGCAATTAACGGGAAAGTTAACGGTGTGTTAACACTTGTTATCACTAAGTGCTGTATGTTATGATTTATGACGAATGTATTTTTATGATGACAATGATCATGATTTAATCATTTATAGCTTTTATGTACGAGAGCTTATGCACCGAAGACAAATTCCTTGTGTGTCCAATCACACTTGGACAATAAAGAATTCTATTCTATTCTATTCTATTCTATTATTCTATTCTATTCTATTATTCTATTCTAATTCTATTCTATTCTATTATTCTTATTCTTATCTATTCTATTCTATTCTATTCTATTCTATTCTATTCTATTCTATTCTATTCTATTCTATTCTATTCTATTCTATTCTATTCTATTCTATTCTATTCTATTCTATTCTATTCTATTCTTACTCCTACTGCTATTGCTACTGCTACTGCTATTGCTATTGCAATTCCAAAGAGCTTGGGGGGGGGAGATTCCCACGTTGCAGAGATTTCGAGGAGGATCCCCTCGGCCTACCAGAAACGCACCACACAGGCACACACACAGAGCCAGGGCCACTCGTGTCCGTGACACGCTCCCCAGGAGGAGCCTCTCAGCCCCTTTTTCGCCCCCCACAGGGCGAGCTCAGGGACCCCCGGCCCCAAGCTCCGCAGGCCGGGCAAGCTCGTCCCCCGCCTGGCCTCGGTGCGCTCACCGGTCGAGGTCCCATCCTCCTCCTCAAAGCCAATGTCCTCAGAGCTGCCCACTTCCACCGGCTTGGGTACTTCGGACATCACCCCTCAAACAAGCCAGCGGCCCAACCTGCAAGAGGAGCAGAACCGGGACACGAGAGAGAGAGAGAGAGATGGCGGGGAGCCTGCACCCACCCACCCACTCCCCCTTTTTTCCCGGGGTCCCATCCCATAATAGTCAGGCGTGCCCACCGCCCCCGCCAGCCAAGCCAAGCCAAGCGCTAAACCGGCCCCGGCCTTTGTTTCCCAGCATGCTCTGCGGCCAGCGGACCACGGCGGAGTCCACGATCCCATCATGCACCGCGGCTGGGGAGAAAAAAAAAAAAAGAGGGCCCGCGAGCCAAGAGTAAGTAGAAGCGGGGGGAGGGAAGCTACCCCTTTCCCACAATGCCTTGCACAGTCTACCACTCACCGGTTCCTCCGGATTTGGGGAGGGGCAGCCCGGTCCCCTCCGGCCACAGAACCCCCCCCTAGCTGCGCAAGCGCAGAGAAAGAGAGAGGGGGGAATAAAAAAATATATATAGGCAGGACCCGCCCACCAAACCTCAGGCCTTGCGCGTGCGCCGTGAGGCTCGGGTTCGTCAATCCGGCACTGCGCATGAGCGGGCCGCGAGTCGCTCTAAACAGGCGATCGGGAGTTTTGCTCCCCCCCCCACGATGTGTTGTTCGAATCGTTCCGCGCATGCGCGCGACAAGAGTCGGATGGAGAGGAGGTTGCCAAGTACAGGTAGTCCTCGACTTACAGCAGTTCCCTTAGTGACCATTCAAAGTTGCAACGGCACTGAAAAAAGTGACATGGCAGTTTTTTCACACTTATGACCATTGCAGCATCCCCATGATCACGTGATTTATATTCGGATGCTTGACAACTGACTCGTATTTATGACGGTCGCAGTGTCCCAGGGTCACGTGATCCGCTTTTGCGACCTTCTGATAAGCCAAGTCAATGAGGAAGCCAGATTCGCTTAACGACCTGGTTACTCATTGAACAACTTGCAGCGATTCGCTTAACAAATGTGGCAAGAAAGGTCGTAAGATGGGGCAAAAACCACTTAACAAATTTCTCACTTAGCAACATAAATTTTGGGCTCCATTGTGCTTGTAAGTCGAGGACTACCTGGAGTCTAAAGTGGAAGGGCGGCGAGAGAAAAGTGACTAAAATTTGTTGCAATTTTAAATGTGCGTCTCTATTCGGAAATAAGTGCAACCGAGTTTTGTGAAATAGGCACCGGATTGCCACTTAAGTTTTTGTGTCTCTCCCCCCATTGCAGAATGAAAATATAAGCCAGGATCAAGAATCTATCTTCCCCCAACCTGGCACCCTAGGATGAGCTGCCACTGCTGTTATTATTCCCATTCTGGGAACTGCAGCCCAAACTGTCTTGATCCTTCCTGCTCTGGCTAAAACTGTTGACCTGGTGAGGATTCTGGGAAATGTAGTCCCAGGAAGCCTGATTGGGAAAGAGCATGCACCTCTAAACACCGCCTTCCACAATTTGGTGGACTTCATCTCCCACAATCCCTAGACAGCCTCAAAGGTGCTCTTTCAGGAGGCAACTGGACTTTCTTGTTTTTTCTTTTGAAGACGTTTCGCTTCTCATCCAAGAAGCTTCTCCAGCTCTGACAGGATGGTGGGGAATGGAAGGATTTATATTCCTTGCAGACAGCTGGTCATTTGCATCCTTTTAGAGGGTCGTTGAAGCACTTGGAGGTTTACCTGTGTCCTCAGGGTCACCTGAGTTAGTGCTCCTGGTTCCTGTAGTCTGCCATTTTTTCCTCTGGAAATCCATTTCTACTCCCACACCATTCAAAGGCTGTCCGTCCCAAATTGTATAGCTAAAAGTCTGTAGAGATTCTCGGTCATCCAGGTCACGGTTGTCCCAAAGGTGCTTTTTTCAGGAGGCAACTGGACTTTCCTGTTTGTTCTTTCGAAGATCCCTAGACAGCTTTAAGTGGAATTGAAATTCTGGGAATTACGGTACTAGCACTCCCAGAGAAGCAGAAGGCTGCTGGAACAGAATTGCTGCGTGGCCTCCTTTCCATCGGCTGGTGTGATTTTTTTTCTCCCCAAGCCTAAACATCCAAAAATGTCTTAAAGAGCAGCAATTCTGGAGAAATTCCCTCTGGAGCTTTGCAATCAGGCAGCTGCATTCGTGAGACGGTCCTGCAGCACTGAAGACCTTGGGAAAAGGCTTCCGCCAGAGACACTAGAGGGCGCTTGGACATCGAGATCGCCGCCAGAGGAAATAGCTGCCAGCAGAGGGCGTCCTCGAGAGGAAAAAGAAGCGGTCACTGCTTAGGGGGCAGCGAACAGAAACAGAGCTAAGCTACAGTAAAACTCCCTGCTGCCCCCTTTGGTCGCCCTGATTTTTGCAGCCAGATGCAATCACTTAGCTTAGTTGTATTGGAGAGAGTGTGGATTATTTTATGTCCTCTGAGCTCGGTGGTTGGCTTGCAGATCTCCAGTTATTTGTTTGCAGAGATTTCATTACTCAATTATTATTAAATAAATAAATAAACAAATATTAATAAATATTATTAAACAATGCATTGTTTGATTAAATAACAGGCTTCTAAGAAATAAAAATAATGGCTTTTTTATTATTAGATTTTTATCCTGCCGTTTTGCGTCTTTTTTTAGCCAATTCAGGGAAGCCAACATACCAAATACTCCTATTTTTCATACTACAACTTTGGGAGGCAGGATTGTTTTGATGCCTTAGGCAGGACTAGAACTCACAGTCTCCTGGTGGGCCAAATCACTCCGCTACTTTCATGTGTAAAGCAGGACTAGAACTCACTGTCTCCTGGTGATTGGCCCAAAGTCACCCAGCCAGCTTTCATGCCTAAAATGGGACTTGAAGTCATAATCTCCCAATTTCTAGCCTGGTGCCTTAATCACTAGACTCCCTCTTCACAAACACACTGTAGTGGCTTGTGTAATAACACCTGAGGATGATAGGCTGTTCCAGGGTAGCCCTTTGAGCATCCTTCAGGCAGTCTGAGAATGACTCGGAAGGGGCTGCACACTGTGCATCTACAAGCCACTGTGGAAAAATATCCCACCCTACTTAGGAATCTATCTCAAAATTAGCGTGGCAAGCTTTCACTGATTAGTAGGTTTAAAACATCAAACAATTAACCTTTGAGTTAATCAAAATGACATCCCTAATTAATGAGATAGCATTTTTAATTTTGTAAGCTTTTAAGACAAGTCCTTCAAAGGACTGCCATCAAGAAATTCAGCCTTAAAATTGCTTCCTTCATCTGAGAGTCATAGGTCATAGAAGAAGCTTGCTAAAATGCTCATAGCTCCTCAACTCAGAACGGATATTTTATATACAGATATGGGCAAATGTAAGAATGATGTTGGTAAATAAATAGGATAATTTGGGTTTTTTTAATTTGTTTTTCGGGTGGGGGTTGGGTTTTTTTTGTTTGTTTTTTTTTGTTTTGTTTTTTTTAATTTATATTTTTTTATTTGAGGGGTGCTCTCTGACCTTGGTTGTTTTCTTGCAGATGTCTGCAGGATGTCTGCAAGATTTCTTGCAGACATCTGCAAGAAAACAACCAAGGACCCCTCTTTTCAACCCTGTGCTACAAATATTCTCCTTTATGGGTATTTGTTCATTTAATTAATAAATTTTTATTCTACCTTTAATACTCAATACTATAATATTATAAGTACTCAAGGTAGCAGGCATACATCATAAGCCGCCTATTTTCCCCACAACAACAACCCTGTGAGGTGGGTTGGACTGAGTTAGTGTGACAGGCACCCAGTGGGCTTTCAAGGCGGGACTAGAACTCACCCTCTCCTGGTGATTGGCCCAGCCAGATTTCATTAAAGAAAGTTGTACCTTTATATCCAGTTTCCTGGGAGCAAATTCCACTGAGTCACACGCCTGCCTAGAATTGCCCTGTAAGCTTCCTCTAACTTGATTCTCAGAATCACAGAAAAGCTTCAGGGAAGGCAGGTGTGAGGGCTTCCAACTGCCTTTTTAAAAAGAACCCAGCAAGAAAATGATGATTTCAGAATAAATAAATATGATGTCATCTTCCTCTAGCTAGCTAGCATGCAGCTCTGCTAATCAGTGAAAACAGATCCATTTCGTTTCTTCTCCCATGCAGAGAAATGGAATTTAATCCGCCGATACATGCCTTGTGCTAGGCTAACCTTATCTCCCCAGTCTCCTATTCCTACACAGACTTGTACATGACCCTTTTGCTTAAAACAGCAGAAAGAATTCACGCTGCTGAAGAGGATGGAAAGAACTATCCTGTCAGAGCTGAAGAAGCTTCTTGGATGAGAAGTGAAACGTCTTCAAAAGGAAAAAAACGAGAAAATCCCATTGCCTCCTGAAAAAAGCACCTTTGGGACAACCACGACCCGGATGACTGAGAATCTCTGCAGACTTTTAGCTATACAATTTGGGACGGACAGCCTTCGAATGGTGTGGGAGTAGGAATGGATTTCCAGAGGAAAAAATGGCAGACTACAGGAACCAGGAGCACCACTCAGGTGACCCTGAAGACCAGGGGTGGGTTCTAACTTACCTCGCTGCTGGTTTGCTTCCTTCGCGCGCGCGCAAAAAAAAAAAATTAAAATTAAAAAAAAAAAGAAGCCGAAAACAAGATGGCGATGCATGCGCAGTGCCGGAAACTTGGCTTCTGCACATGCGCAGAAGAATTTAAAAAAAAAAATTAAATTTTTTTTTAAAGATGGCGGCGCCCACGGACCGGCACCGACCGAACCGGATCCGTGACATCATCGTGATGTCACCAGCGGGTCGCTACCGGTTTGGGAGAACCGGTCCGAACCGGGAGGAACCCACCTCTGCTGAGGACACAGATAAACTTCCAAGTGCTTCAGCGACCCTCTAAAAGGATGCAAATGTTCAGCTGTCTGCAAGGAAGATAAATCCTTCCATTCCCCACTATATCCTGTCAGAGCTGAAGAAGCTTCTTGGATGAGAAGCGAAACGTCTTCAAAAGAAAAAAACAAGAAAGTCCAGTTGCCTCCTGAAAAAGCACCTTTGGGACAGGACGGAAAGAAAGGAGATGTTTGTAGGAGCTGTTGGAAAGCGGGAGAAATCTTGTACAGGTAGTCCTCAACTTACCACAGTTCATTTAGTGACCGTTCAAAGTTACTGGAAAAAGCACTGGAAAAAGTGACTTATAACCGTTTTTCACAATTATGACTGTTTCAGCGTCCCCATGGTCACGTGATCAAAATCCGGATGCTTGGCAACTGACTCATATTTACAACGGTTGGAGTGTCCAGGTATCTTCTGCGACCTTCTTACAAGCAAAGTGAATGGGGAGGCCAGAGTCACTTAACAACTGTGTTACTAACTTAACTGCTGCAGTGTTTCACTTAACGACTGTGGCAAGAAAGGTCGTAAAACAGAACAAAATTCACTTAACAAATGTTTCACTTAGCAACAGAATGGTGGGGCTCAATTGTGGTCGTAAGTCGAGGACTACCTGTGCTTCTGTAGGCTCCAGTCTTCCATCGAGGAAAAACAGGGCTCAGCTAGGCAATATGTTCCAAACAATATTTTGGGTTTTTTTCCTCCAAAGAAGGTAATGTTTCGGCTTCTTTTTTTTTCCATTTGTCCTGAAAAGCCAAAGAAAGTTTAAATCCCCAAATAGTTAGGAAAGGCACTTGAACACATCAGCTGGCAATTCTCAGCAGGATGGCATTCATCCACATGAAGTTAAGTAATGCCAGCTTAATCCGTTCAGCCACACAGCCAGGTAGAAGGGCTACAACTCCATGGTAAAGGAGGGTCTAGGCCAGTGATGGCTAACCTTTTTCTCGTCGTGTGCCGGCACCCATAATGCAATGCGCCTGCCCCCTGCGCATGCACACACGACCCCCCACGCTCCCCCCGCCCCCACACATGCATGCGCATGCGCGTGTGACCCCCCCCCCCGTTTTGGGCCTAGCCGGCCTCCCTGCAGCCTCCTGGGACCAAAAACGGGCCATGGGGGGAGCGCTGCCCCCCCGTGCTGCCCCCCGCCCCCATGCATGCACACGCAACCCCCACGCATGCGCGCATGTCTCTTGCATGCCCCCCCACATCCCCAAAATCAGCTGGCTGGCGGGAGGCGTGCGCGCATGCGCGGTGGAGCTGAGCTGGGCGACGGCTCGCGTGCCCACAGAGAGGGCTCTGCATGCCAGCTGTGGCACGCGTGCCATAGGTTCGCCATCACGGGTCTAGGCCAGGGGTGTCCAACCCAGGGGTGGGTTCCAACTTACCTCACTGCCGGTTCGCTCCCTCCCACGCCACGTGGGTGTGCCTCGTGGGCGCGCATGCGCAGTAACAAAAAATCCAGGGGGAAAAACCCCAAAGCCGAAAAAAAGATGGCGACCGCATGCACAGTGCCGGAAGTCGGCTTCTGCGCATGCTCAGAAGGAAAAAAAATAAAAAAAAATTCAAAAAAAAGATGGCGGCCCCCACGGACCGGCAACGACAGATCCGGTTCAGTGACATCATCGTGACGTCATCAGCGGGCCACTACCGGTTCAGGAGAACCAGTCCGAACCGGGAGGAACCCACCACTGGTCCAACCTTGGCAACTTTAAGACTTGTGGACTTCAATTCCCAGAATTCCCCAGCCATCTCCCAAAATTCTGAGAGTTGAAGTCTACAAGTCTTAAAGTTGCCCAAGTTGGACGCTTGTGATCTAGGCCACGGATTATGTGTGTTGTATCTTTTAAGCAAAATCACACCCGTTCCCATTTCACCAGTGGCAAAGAAAGATTGAAAAACTAATCCTAGTTTTCAAACCTGGGCTGGCTCATCAGCCAATTGTTGCTCCTTATTTTTCAGCTGTGTCCAAAATATACTATGTTTTCATGGGGGGGGGGGAAGGTTATGCATTCCTTGTCCCCAATACTTTCTTTATGTGTGAAAAGGGGAAGGGTTAAGAATATTGAAAAACGTGTTTCTGAATCTGCTCACAATCCGTATAATTCAGTGATCGCAGATCCATTTCTCTAAAAAAAAGTTTACAAGCAGGACATAAAAGAGTCATTGTTCCCAGCATCTGTTTCTCAAAAACAGATCTAGGCAAGTTCGGGGTAAACATCACATTCAGTCCTGGTTTGTTTGTTTGTTTGTTTTATCTTGCATGAATATTTTGGTAGTCTGCCAAACCTATGACCTCCCAAAATGATAAAGAAACATCAGAGCAGAAGAACGAGAGGCACTGAAACTCAAGTTCATCGTAACCTCAGGGAAGGGGCTTTCAAGATTTGTTTGAGTATCTCTGCGGAAGAGGAAGATACCAAGTCAGTAGGAAGCGATTTAGAGCCAGAACTGAAAATACCTCCACCTTTCGCCCACCAGATTCTCAGGAACAGAGAGCTTATGGAAAGACCCCTGAAGAGAATCAATATGGGTAGTCCTCAACTTACGACCGTCGTCCAGCCACTGTTCAAAGTTACAAGAGTTGCCGAATGAAGAAGGGACCGGTCATTGAAGTTCCTGCCATTGCAATGTCCCGCAGTCACGAGAACAAACTTTGAAGCACTTGGCAAGCAGATCGGTTGAAGCGTCCCACAGTCACATGATCTGCCACTTGGGACTTTCCCTGCCGATTTGCAAAGAAAATGGGGAAGCTGGCAGGGAAGGTCAGAGGTTGCTTGGATAAGTCTCCCAACCCCCAGGTCTTTCTTTATTTGCAAATCCAGACCCCTTAGCTCACACATACCTCATGCCCTCTTTCTCCAGCCTTCCTGCGCTTGCACCAGGGGTGAGCTTCAAAATTTTTAGCAAGGGGTTCTCTGCCCAGTTGCTGGGCGAACGCGGCCATGGTGGGCGTGGCCTAGTCGGCCTCCTGTACCACAGCGGGGGGGGCATTTTTGCCCTCCCCGGGCTCTGGAGGCTTTCCTCGAGCCTCCGTTTCCGGCCTTCCTGGACTTCCGGTAGGCCCATTTTTCGCCCTCCCCGAGCCTCTGCGGGCACCCTGCACTTACCTGCATCCAAAACGGGCCGCGGGGGAACTCCTGGGAGTGGCGGGGCGGGGAGGGCAGGGCCAGGCAGGAGTGGGATTTGGGGGTTCTCCGAACTGCACAGAATCTTAGCTAGAGGTTCTCCCGAACCCCCGCGAACCCCCAGCAGCCCTCCCCTGGCTTGCATACATGCACGCTTGAACCCTGCACTCTCTTTCATGAGTCTCCCAGTTGCTGGTATGCACCCTGCACCCCCTTTCCCCAACCTTCCTGAGCTTGCACCCCACTGCAGCACCCCTCTCCCCCCAGGTTTGTGTGCACAGCCAGTGCAGGGCCACTCGGGGTCTGCCAGGGCCTCCCTCACCACATGGCACCCCCGCATGCTTTCACCTGGGGTTGTCCACACTTCCACTTAACGACCTGCCTCAATTTCTGTCCCTAAGAGAGGCAGTCATGCATCGCGTAACAATAGCAATAGCACTTAGACTTCTATACCGCTTCACAGTGCTTTACAGCCCTCTCTAAGCGGTTTACAGAGTCAGCCTCTTGCCCCCAACAATTTGGGTCCTCATTTTACCCACCTCGGAAGGGTGGAAGGCTGAGTCAACCTTGAGCCTGGTAAGATTTGGCAGCCGGCAGGCAGCACAAGTAGCCTGCAGTACTGCACTCTAACCACTGCGCCACCGCGGCTCATGGCAGTTCCAGTCCCAACTGCAATCATAACTCAAGGACTCCCTGTTACAGGGAGCCCTTGACTTATGACCAGAATAGAGCACAACATTTCTATTGCTACGTGAGACAATTGTTAAATAAATTTTGCCCCGTTTTATGACCTTTCCTTCCACGGCGGTTAAGTGAATCTCTGCCGTTGTTCAGTTAACAACACAGTTGTTAAGTGAATCTGGCTTCGCCTTTGATTTGCCGGTCAGAAGGTCACAAAACGTGATCGTATTGTCCTCAGGACCCTGCAACTGTCATAAATATGAGTCCGTTGCCAAGCGTCTGGATTTTGTTCACATGACCGTGAGGATGCTACAACGGTCATAAGTGTGAAAAACGGTCATAAGTCACTTTTTTCAGTGCCGTTGTAACTTCAAACGGTCACTCAACGAACTGTTGTAAGTCAAGGAGTACCTGTATGTGGCCATCGCTAAATGGACTCAGTTCAGCGTCCACTGGACATGACTGGGGGAAATTGGAGCTGCCCTCCAACCTATCTGGAAAGCACCGGCTCGGAGAAAGGCATTTGAAAGATTAAAAACCCATCTTAAATCGTCCTTGTAACCCCTGTGTTGTGCCAAATCAAGGACTGAATAATAGGAAGTTTGAGAAGCACTTTGAACATTTCAGCGTGGTGGGTATGAAAGCAAGCTCCTCTTAAGTATCCCTTTCTGCTGATGAAACAAATCAAAAGTGCTGCCAGGAAGAAAAGACGAGTCGGGAGTGCAACGTATCTGAAACAGCTCGTCTAAGAAACTCGGTCTTGTCAAGGTGGGAATTTGATCTTGTGTCAAAGGAGAGCCACAGAGCACATGAAATCCAGAGGTGGGATTCACATAAATTTACCTACCAGTTCCTACCGCTCGCATGCGCAGCTTGCACGCATGCACGTGGCTTGAAAATGTGGCTAAATAGGGCAGCATAGCGTCGGGCAAGTCGCTACTACCGGTTCACCTGAACCGGTCCGAACCGGCTGAATACCACCTCTGGTGAAATCTAAATGTTGCTCGAGGATGACATTAGAGACGCAACCTCAGCCTGCAGATAGGTTTCTCTTTTGAAGAGCCCTCACTTTGTCGTCTCCACTACCTCAGGTTCTTTCATGCCACTCCATGCCAGAGTCTTCCTCGCTGGGGAGCCAGGGAAACGCGTCTTCCCTCCCTCCCTCGCTTGCCAGCCAAGGCTTGGTCTCCGTTATGCCGGGTTAATTGCTGGCAGTGCTAAGCCGAGAGATTGCATTTGGCTCCTTCCAGCTTCAAACCACTTGAGTTTTTCAACATGGCTTAGCTGCCAACAATACCCACTCCAAGTTTAACCCGCGTGAGACCTAAATCCTCAAAAAGCCTTCTTGGCAGGAGCAGCAGGGATGTCAATTCCCCTATCCCTTTTCCCTCTTGTCCACCCCATTCCCATCCCTTCGGCAAAAAAACCCGGATAAAATTAGCAATTAGAGCAACGGGAGAAGATTCCCTTATTAAATTTTGGCCTAGCAGCAATAAAATATTTGGGATAGAATCATATGATTAATCATATTTCAACTCATCCATCTTTGCCCCGGGCATCACATATGGGATTATGAACTGTTCCCTTCTCTCCTGCCCCATAAATCCCTTTATGGGTTATTGTTCTTTTTTATGTTATCTCTAATTGATGTTTCTGAGTTGTTGTTTTTTTTACAGTTGCAAATTGTTCTGAGCTGCCAGGAAAAGCGGCATAAATCTGGCTTTTATTTTTACAGCAGCCTAACAAAGCCCAATAGCCTAAGAAAGGATGTGCCAGGCTTAGAAAAAACTGCAGGTAGTCCTTGACTTACAACCATTATGACCAATCCTCGCACTTACAACCATCGCAGCGTCCTCATGGCCAGTGGGCGCTTGGCAACTGGCACGTACTTAAGTGGCAGTGTTGTGGCCTGTCGGCCGCCGGCCCCTCCAGCAGCCGAATCAGAGGAGGAGGAGGCGTGGGAGTTGGGGTCAGCATCAAGGCAACCTGAGGGCTCCAAGCGGGAAGAGGGAATGGAGCTATCAGAGAGAGAGAGACAGAGGTGGAGCCTAGGCCGTCTGTCAGCCCTCAGATGGAGAGTCAACAGCCCCTAGGTCTGGAGGTGGCTGATGAGGAAGAGGAGGAACAGCTGGGTCCATTGCCTGACGCGCGGATGCGCAGAAGGCAGAGGAGAGGAGAGCAGTGGAAATCTGTGGGCCGATCCTTGGGATGGAAGAACCACCGCGGCTAGTGAAGCCCCACCCTAGCTCTGGGGATAAAAGGCAGGGGGCGGAGATGAATAGATGTGGCAGACAACTATTCATCTCCCTGCCGGACAGACTTGTTAACCTGCGTTGAGAGAGAAACTTTTTGCCGGGGCTGCCGGCACTCCTAATAAAGGAAACTTTTGAGTTCACTTCAGAGGGTTTGTCGTGTTTGGGGAGCTAGGTCAGAACAGGCAGCATCCCAGGGTCACATGACGTGATCAGCATTTGCGACCTTCCCAACTGGCTTCCGACAAGCAAAGCCAACAGGGGGCGTCGGATTTGCTTAACAAACCACATGCTTTGTTTAACAACTGCAGCGATTCACTTAACAACCTTGACAAAAAAAACGGTGGTCATAAAATCGGACGTGACTCGCTCAACAACCACCTTGCTTAACGATGAAAATTCTGGCCCCAATTGTGGTCGTTAAGTCGAGGACCACCTGTATTGAGCTGCACTAGGATTTGAACCCATCTCTCCTCAGTATGAACTTAACGCGTTCTTATCTGCTGTTCCCACTTTGGTATTTCGCCCAGAAACATTATGCCGGTGTGAAGTTTCTCACTTTGTGCATTTTCATCCTAAATGAAATATGTGAAGCTCTCCAACTGTTTCTCTCGTTCATCCGTCTCTCCTTGTAAAAAAGGCCTGCTTGCACTTTCCAAAAGAGGCAGAGAATCCAAACTCAAAGCAAAACAACAGAAATTTAAAACACAAATAGACTAATAGGATTACAGGGAGCAAAAACTGCCAATCAACAGCATTCTAATTTTAAGAGCATAAGCCGCTCTTAAAATGATGCTGAAGGGGACTTCTAAATATTATATTCTCATTTTCCCCAAATCCTTTAAAAAAAATATCCCTCTGAGGCTTTAATCTTTTTCTCCCCTCAATTTACGTATATGGTGCAGAATAGGTGACCTGATAGCAGTATTCCAGTATTTGAGGGGCTGCCGCAAAGAGGAGGGGGTCCATTTATTTTCCAAAGCACCAGAAGGCAGGACAAGAAACAATGGATGGAATCTAATCAAGGAGAGAAGCAACCTGGAATTAAGGAGAAACTTCCTAACACTGAGGACAATTAACCAGTGGAACAGCTTGCCTTCAGAAGTTGTGGGTGCTTCATCGTTGGAGGTTTTTAAGAAGAGATTGGACAGCCACCTGTCTGAAATGGTAGGGTCTCCTGCTTGAGCAGGGGGGTTGGACTAGAAGATCTTTTAGGGTCCTTTCCAGCTCTTTTCTGATTGATTGAGAAGTGTGAAACCATACTATAGAATGACCGCATTGGTTAGATTTAAAAACTCTCCTGGCCATAAAACCTGGAGCATTCAACAATGTGGAGCTACATACTAATGATAGATTCAGCCCCTTACATAGACTTTTGTAAAGCCTTTGATTCAGTGGTACATGACAAACTACTTCTGAAACTAAAATCTTATGGCATCTCTGGACCCCTACATGATTGGATAACTGCGTTCCTGTCAAACAGACAACAAGTGGTTAAAATAGAGAGTTCTCTATCAAATCCTGCACCTGTCAATAGTGGTGTCCCTCAAGGCAGCATTCTAGGACCAACACTCTTCATACTTTACATAAATGACCTTTGTGATCACATTATAAGCACCTGCGTTCTCTTCGCCGATGCTGTCAAACTATTTAACAACACAAAGAATGCTATTTCCCTTCAGAAAGACCTTGACTATGTATCAGAATGGTCAAACAAGTGGCAACTTCAAATCTCAATCAACAAATGCTCTGTCTTACACATTGGCAAAAAGAATCAGAACACTAAATACAAGCTTGGAGGACACGACCTTGTAGACGACCCTCATTCTGTCAAGGATCTTGGAGTACTCATATCTAATGATCTAAGTGCCAAAGCCCACTGTAACAACATTGCCAAAAAGGCACTAAGAGTAGTCAACT
>QLTV01004282.1:313633-332784 GCA_003457575.1 Thermophis baileyi | reverse complement strand
AACTACGACTTCAGCAACCGAGTGATAAATGCCTGGAATTCACTCTGTGGTTCTGTGGTTTCTTCCCCAAACCCAAAAAACTTTAACCTTAGACTGTCTACTGTCGACCTCACCCCATTCCTAAGAGGTCTGTAAGGGGCGTGCATAAGCGCACCAGCGTGCCTACCGTCCCTGTCCTACTGTCCTATTGTCCTCATCTATCTGTATTCACTTTGATTATGTTTATGTTTATACCTATACCTGCTATCTTGTACATGTTTGACAAACAAATAAATAAATAAAAATAAATAAATAAATAAATCTCAAGAGGGTCTTCTATGGATCCCCAGCCTACATGAGATAAAAAGAATGGGGAGGCCCATATTATGAAACTCTGAAGCCAGACGTTGGGAGAGAATCGTCTTTGTCTTCCATAAAGCTGTGAACGTGGCATAATTCTGAGCAGCTTTAAGTACAGATGATGGACCTCAACTGGCTGACCTTGTTGGGTCAAGGTCTGGTTTTGTTAATTTTACTGATTTATTTCTGTTGTACTTCCAACCTCCTAAGGCTTTTGAAGCAAGGCAATACATCAATGTTTTAATCAATCAGTCAGTCAAGTTCAGTGGAACGTGTCCATCAGGGAGCAACTAAAATCAAGGGGATTTGAATTAGTCATGGCTCAATCCGCTCCAACTTGATTTCTGGCATTAGACTTTGCATCCAAGGTTCTGTATCATCCATGCCTTATCTCAATCTGGTGCATTTTAGACATGGTGTTTGCAACTTTCCTATCCATTGGTCGTGCTGGTTTATAAGGGGAGGAATATATAGGTGATACATGACTTACAAGGGACGCGGCGGCTCAGTGGCTAAGACGCTGAGCTTGTCGATCAGAAGGTCGGCAATTCAGCAGTTCGAATCCCTAGCTCCGCGTAACGGAGTGAGCTCCCGTTACTTGCCCCAGCTTCTGCCAACCTAGCAGTTCGAAAGCACGTAAAAAATGCAAGTAGAAAAATAGGGACCACCTTTGGTGGGAAGGTAACAGCGCTCCGTGCGCCTTTGGCGTTGAGTCATGCTGGCCACATGACCACGGAGACGTCTTCGGACAGCGCTGGCTCTTCAGCTTAGAAACCAAGATGAGCACTGCCCCCTAGAGTCGGGAACGACTAGCACATATGTGCAAGGGGAACCTTTACCTTTACCTTACACGACTCACAACAATTCATTCAAAGTTACAACGGCACTGAAAAAAAAGTGACTTAGGACCGTTTTTCACATTGATGACCATTGCAGCATCCCCACTGTTAGAGAGTGGGAATGACCACAGGAGACTGACTTCAGAACAGCTCTTTTTATTAGCTCAACTCAAGACAACCAGCAAAGCACGGTCTGACAGCTAGCTCTTTTATAGAGGGCTGTCAGACACAACAACCAATAGCGTTTGAGCATTCAAACGGTGGACCTGAGTGAAAACATACAGTTCAGTTAAAGTTCACTGAAACATAGCAAATCAGGGTTCATTCAGAGTTCAGCTAAGCATAACAATTTTGAGTTCATTTAGAGGTCAGTCAGAACACAACACCCACGGTCATGTGATCCAAATTCAGAAGCTTGGCAACTGACTCATATATATGACGGTCGCAGTGTTCTGGGGTCACATGATCCCCTTTTGTGACCTGACGAGCAAAGTCAATGAGGAAGCCAGAATCACACGAACCGTGCTACTAACTTAGCAACTTAACAAAAGTGCCAAGAAAGGTGGTAAAATGGAGGGGGGGACTCATTTAACAACCATCTTGCTTAACAACAGAAATGTTGGGCTAAATTGTGGCCACAAGTCAAGGACTTCCTATATTTGGAGAAGGCTGAGATACCAGTCTAACTGTGGAGTCCTTGGTGATTTCTGAGCTTGGTTGTTTTCTTACAGATCTTTCTTTATCCAGCTAGGCAACATCTGCAGTGCTAGAAGAGAGTGAGGTTCGCTCCCTGTTTATATATAGTAGCTTGCCTTGTCCTTGTTGGTAGGAGTGTTATTTTCTCCTTGTTAGTTCCTCCATTAAGGTATTGGTTTCCCCTTGACTGTTTGTTCTAGTGTTAATTCTGGAGTTAATCCCTGTTTATCTGGATGTTGTTTGCTGGCAAGCAGGAGGTGTTCTGATCTTTTTGTTTCCTTTGTAGCTTTTTGTATTGTCTCTTTTGTTTGTATATGTTGTTTATGTGCCTTCTAGCACTGGAGAGGTTTACCTAGTTGGGGAAGGAAAAGTCAGCAAGCAAATAACCAAGTTCAGGGAGGACCAAGAACTCCACGGTTCAACCCTGAGTTAGAGACATTCCCTTCTATTGAAACCAGTCGAATTCCAGAATCACACAAAGTACATGCTGGGTTTTAAAATGCAAGTATTTTCACTCCAGATCGCTTTAGGCCTGCCAAGTCTTTATTTAAAAGAAAGAAGATCGAAGAATGATAACCCTGTAGAGCAGGGTGTGCAATCTGCCATTGATGTCAAACAGTAGAAAAAACAGCGTAGACGAGGGTGGCTAAACTTCGAAACTTTTCAGACCTGTGGACTTCAGTTCCCATGGCTGGCTGGGGAATTCTGGGAGTTGAAGTCCACAAGTCTTAAAAGTTTCCAAGGTTGGACACCCCTGGTATAGACAGTTTTATGTCTATCAATATTTATGTCCAGGGCAAATGTCCTGTGAATGACCCACATTTTTGAATTAACACCAGGGAGGGAGGGAGGGAGGGAGAGAGACCTGCTCTATTTTCTCTTAGGAGCTGCAAGATAACAAACTTTCTGCTCTAATCCCACTTAGATAATTATTTCCCTCTTTTATTCTGGCAAGCACCCAATAACCTGCTAGACACTTCATCATCATTAATATCTAACCTTCCCTTGCTGCCTGAGATTAGCAATTTCAAGCCTGGAGGAGGAGAGCCAGGTTGAACTCCTTTGTGAGTCCGGTTCCATGGAACACCATCCTCACCGCTCTGGGCTCACCATGGTTGAGTGAGAAAGGACCCACTGATGCTGTAAATGATTAATTGGGACAATTTTAATAATTGTGAGTCTGTTTATCTCAGCCCTGGCACCTGCCTTAGTGTACCTCCTGCTTTGGTACCTGTCCTGATGCTAATGATCCTGAGTACTGAGTGACTGTTGTGGCCCGCCAGCTGCCAGCAGAGCTGGCAACAGACTCGGACGATGAGGAGGTTGGGGAGGAACTTGGGCCAGTGCTGGAGTCTGGGGAAGGCTCTGATGGATGCTCTGCATTGGACGCAGAGATAGAGCCAGGGCCGTCCGACATTTACCAGCCACCGGAGAGGCAACTGCCTTTGGAGGCTGAGATGAGTGAGGAGGAAGAACAGCTGGGGCCTGTTCCAGATGCGCATATGCACAGAGCTGTTAGGAGAGGAGAACAACTGAGGACAAGGAGTCGACTCGGAAAGCAAGGCACACATGGACGCTGAATGGCCCCTCCCTGGCTGGGGAATAAATAGAAGGAAAGGGGAGTGGTTTTCGTAGGAGACAGTTCGTATTTCTGAAGATTTTGCTCATTGTGTTTTGTGCCACAAAGACTGCTTGCCAGAACTTAATTTGCAGCCTTTCGGCTGGGAGCTCAGGCCTTGCAATTATCACAAGGAACTGATAAGGTCTGTTACTGCAGTTAACTCCTTGAAGGAATATTGCCTGGACTTTTTGGTGGGTGAATGTAATCAATTCACAAGAGGTAAATAAAAGGGGGGGGTTGTGATAAGGAGTCTGTTTCTTGCTTCTGCTAAGACTGGGTCAGAACAGTGACAAGCCTAATTGACTAGTCACAATGGCTAATGATCAGGAGATCTGAGAATTGTTCCTCAGCCAGGATTGGGATGCTATGAATTCCCAACCCTTGGGAACTGCTGCAATCAGTATTTTGAACTGCACTTAGAAATATATTGGCAATCAGTAGGTGGGAACACCACAACTGGCCAGTAACACATGGACCACTGCATTCTGGACCCTTTGAAGTTTGCAGATGTTTCTCAAGGGTAGTTCCATAGTGAGATATTAGCTCCCAGCAGTCTTGAGCTGGGCAAGTTATAAATATTAATAATATCTACTACAGGTAGTCCTCAACTTACAACAGTACATTTTGTGACCATTTGAAGTTACAACGGCACTAAACAAAAATGACTTAAGACCATTTTTTATACTTCTGACCATTGCAGCATTCATGTAAGTCATGTGATTTACATTCAGATGCTTGACAATTGTCTCATATTTATGACGGTTGCAGTGTCCTGGGGTCACGTGATCCCGTTTTGCAACTCTCTGACAAGCAAAGTCCATGGGGAAGCCAGATTCACTTAACAACCATGTTACTAACTTAACAACTGCATGAATTCACTTAACAAAGGTGGCGAGAGAAGTCGTAAAATGGGACAAAACTCACTTAACAGATTTCTCACTCGGCAACATAAAGTTTGGGCTGAACTGTGGTCGTTCAGTCAAGGGCTACCTGTACAGCTGTAAGTGTGTGCAGTGGCCATTTCTTGGTTGTGTTAATGTTTGGGTTTGAAGTTTCTCAACTGCTTTATATTTTAGGTTTTGTAATGTTTGTAGTTGCTTTTCTTTTAATTCTGCTCGCCACACAGAGTCACTTGTTGGGGTGGGCGCCATATAAATTGGATGGATGGATGGATGGATGGATGGACGGATGGACAAACAAACAAATAAACAAACAAACAAACCAACGACAGGTAGTGAACAATCACAGTTGAAGCAGAAGAAAGAACATTTTACCACCAGATATAAGTGAGCTAAGCGTGAGGGTTTGCATAGCACAATGGGCTAAGTCCTGATTTAACTATGGTTTATTAAGTGACCACAATGAATTGGGTTTCAATTCAGCAGCATACTGAGCCATAAACCCTGGTCTGCAAACAATGGGTTCAGCCATTGTGCTAAGCCGAAATCTGAAATCATATTACAATATGTAAATGAGGCCAAGGAAGCTCTTGGGGTTAATTTATCAAAACTTTCCATTGACAGAAAGTCTGCATTTTCAAAAAAATAAAATTTAAAAAAAAAAATTTGCTAACCTTATACTGAGCGGGGCATTTTCATTGTGTCTCACTGTTTCTCAGAACTTAAAAAGAGGGAAAAAAATACCCTTCCTGGGGGGAAAAGGGGTTTTTTTTTCCCCCCATCTCAGTTTAGATGTTACCTTCTCAGCCTGGGAAATTTTGTTCCTCTTAATGAGATTCTTTTAACTGCCTTTAAATTCTCCCTGATGTTTGGCTCTGTGGAACTCCTCCGATCTCCTTTGAAATGGAGTGGTAAATCAACTCACACCTCAGGGCCCTGCCAGATAATCAGAAGTGTCAATTCATTTTATTTATTCTTAATTTTTGTTAAATTTATATGACTGCCTACCTCACAAAGAAGTGACTCTTGGGAAGTCTACAATTAGACTGGAAAAGATCATCCTTGCCCACGCCAATGCTCTGAGTCAATCCAATTGGATATAGAATAACAGAATAACAGATCTGGAAGGGACCTTAGAGGTCTTCTAGTCCAATCCTCTGCACAAGCAGGAAAACCTATACCATTTCAGACAAATGGTGGTCCAATCTTTTCTTAAAATCTTCTAGTGTTGAACCACCTACAACTTCTGGAGGCAAGCCGTTCCACTGGTTAATTGTTCTCACTGTCAGGAAATTTCTCCTTAGTTCTAGGTTGCTTCTCTCCTTGATTAATTCCCGTCCATTCTTGTTCTATCTTCTGATGCTTTGGAGACTAGGTTGACCCCCTCTTCTTTATGGCTTAGAATATTGGAAGACGGCTATCATGTCACCCCTAGTCCTTCTTTTTGTTAAGCTAGATATACCCAATTCCTGTAACTGTTGTTTGTATGTTTTAGCCCCCAGCCCCCTACCACCTTCTATGGCCATCAAGAGGTCAAGTGGAGTTCAGGATGGATGCACCCCTATGCTACTCTCACCAAAGACCAATCCCATTTCTGTCCCATACAAGATCTGATTCTTGATTGAAAGAGAACCAGAAAATCCACTTCATTCAGGGTTCCCTGAAGCTGTAGACTAAAGCAACCTACCTTCTCAACCACTTGTCCCCAAAAAGGGAAGGTTAGATGCTAGACAAAAATTGTCCAGTATAGTATGGTTCAGTGATGCCTTCTTGGCAGCGGTGGGTTGCTACCGGTATGGTCCGGTTCTATGAACCGGCGGCGGTGGGAGGCTCCGCCCACCTGCCCCAGACGCTTCTGCGCATGCGCAGAAGCTTTGCGCACGCGCGCGAACCGGTAGCGATGGGATTTAGAACCCATCACTGCTTCTTGGAGACTTTCCTCTAGCCTTCCTTCAGAGGCAAAAGAGCAACCCCTTCATTCAAAGAATTCACCACAACTAGAACCCACTCACACAACATTCTCCAACTTGCTTTAACAAGCTAGGAGGGACATGGATCTTAGATGGGCGGGCTTCAACTCCCAGAATTCCCCAGCCAGTCTGCAAGGGAATCCTGGGAGTTGAAGTCCACACATCTGAAGGTTGACAAGATTTAACACTGAGCTGAGCTCACATCATGAGAACCCTGTCCACTTCCTCATTCCAAGAAATACAAGTCTGGGCTTTCCAGCTGTTCCCACAAAAAGTCAAAATAGGTAGCAACTGATCTTCGTGACATTTTGTCCCACCCCGTCAGGGGTGAAATTCAGCAGGTTCTGACAGGTTCTGGAAAACCAGTAGCGGAAATTTTGAGTAGTTCGGAGAACCGGCAAATGCCACCTCTGGCTGGCCCCGGAGTGGGGTGGGAATGGGGATTTTGCAATATCCTTCCCCCAGGAGTGGGGAGGGAATGGGGATTTTGCAGTATCCTTCCCCCAGGAGTGGGGAGGGAATGGAGATTTTGCAGTATCCTTCCCCCAGGAGTGGGGAGGGAATGGGGATTTTGCAGTATCCTTCCCCCAGGAGTGGGGAGGGAATGGAGATTTTGCAGTATCCTTCCCCCAGGAGTGGGGAGGGAATGGGGATTTTGCAGTATCTTTCCCCCAGGAGTGAGGAGGGAATGGGGATTTTGCAGTATGCTTCCCCTGCCACGCCCACCAAGCCACACCCATAGAACCAGTAGGGAAAACATTTGAATTTCACCCCTGCACCCCGTCCTCCCATGGGCTTCCTGTGCTCTCCTTCTCTCTACATGCTCTCCATAAGAAACCTTTGAGATCAACCAAGATCCGCCACATACTGCCCTTTGTTGACGATTCCACAATGAAAACGGAGACATTCAGTTATGTGCTGAGGCACGATACGTATAAAAGGACAGTGTGTCTTTTAGGAGATCAGAGTCCCTCGTCTTCTGAAAAAAATCCAACGTGCAACTTCCTTCTCTCACCATGTTATTCTACAGGAAGCAAAAAACTAACAGGATATAATTGACTATAAAAAAAAAAAGACTATAAAAAAAAGCGGAATTTGCTCATTACTTTCCTCCAGCAGCATCTGTTAGACGGGCCATCCTGTGGCCTCTTGAGCCACACATTTAATTTATGATGACCACAGCGTGGTCATCAGCAACAACTGACCACTTCTGGTCACAAGCCCTCACTGGCGACCCACCCCACTTGGCTCTGTGATGTCATCGAAGCTCAGAGTTTCTGAAAGACAACGGGAGATGCAGGAACCCCCCCTGACACTTCAGTCATGGCCTGTGGTCACCGATGGATGGTCTCTTTTCTTCCCTTCCTAAGAGGTCAGCATTTGTTTTTCCTTTCTTCTGATTATGGCAATCTACAAATATCTTGTTTTTTGGGTGTTTTTTTTTTTAATCTTCACAAGGATCCAAAATCTACCTTGTAACAAGAGCCGGTTTCTGGCTCTTGCTATGAATCCTCACCGTTCATGGTGGTACCAACGTTCTTCTTGACTGTTGACTCTGTTGCAAGCAGGTTCAACAGGTTATTCAAAGAATGGGGTCTAAAGCCACCTCCCTAAGAGTATTTTCCACTACTATTAACCATCCAAGTCCACCTTCCTCGCTGTTGTACTGACACAGCAGTGGTTGTGTGACCATCTCTTGAAACAAGATAGCGGGTGATGTTCTTGGGCAGAAGGCATCTATTTCTGAAATGCTCTTCCTTGGCAAAGACAGAAAATGTTCTTTTTTATTAAATTGTAAGCATTAGGTTACGACTTCTGGTTTGCCCTGCAACATCACAGGAGTCTGGTTTGATAGAACGGCAACTCAAATGAATGGGATTAAGTGCTGTTTTTATGGAATCGTGTTCTTGGTTTTTTTTTTTTTTAATGTGGCTTTTCGCTAACTCAATAAGCTGATGGAATGATTGCTTTTTGCTTTTTAAAAAAACAAAACAAAGAAAGTATGCTGTTTATTAAGACATCTTAAATGGATTGTTCTGTTTCTTACTGCAAGAAGCACTTTGGAATGTAATCTTAAATTGGAAACGTGAGCTATGAGACCATCTTAAATGATAATGGTTAATGGTGATGGACGTATCCTCCGGCCTGCCTCTGGTTGATCCTTGACACTGTAAAGTTAATGATACTTTAAACAAACCCAGTTTGTTTTTGCTAGCCAACTAGCCCGAAGTTAATATCTGGAGCTGATTTACTGCAGCTACCAGAACCAAAGCTATTTTAACAGTTTCATAATGTCCAAATGGACTGCTACATTAGATAGAAAGACTGCTGTATTATAGATATATTAGATTTTCTGCTCCCTTTTGGCTATATTGTTCATTGTGTGCAAATGAAGAGCAGCTGCCTTCACATACAGTTATAATAATGTTATTATAGAACAGTTATATAAGCCACTGTTAGGATTACCATGGTCTGCTGAATGAGCCACCATTTACACATCATTATACAGGTAGTCCTCGACTTACAACAGTTCATTCAGTGACCATTCAAAGTTGAAAAAAAGTGACTTATGACCATTTTTCATACTTATGACCACTGCGGCATCCTCATGGTCATGTGATCAAAATTCAGATGCTTGGCAATTTGCACGTATTTATGACGGTTGCAGCGTCCCGGGGTCATGTGATCATCTTCGGCGACCTTCTGACAAGCAAAGTCAAAGGGGAAGCCAGATTCGCTTAACAACCATGTGACTAACTTAACAACTGCAGTGATTCACTTAACAACTGTAGCAAGAAAGGTCGTAAAATGGGGCAAAAGAAAACTCACTTAACAATTGTCTCAGTAGATTACAGACATTTTGCGCTCAATTATGGTCGTAATTCAAGGACTACCTGTATTAGATTTTCTGTTCCCTTTTGGTTATATTGTTAATTGTGTGTGAATGAGCAGCAGCTGGCTTCATATGCAGCAATAAACCATTGTTAGGGTTACCATGGTTTGCCCGATTTACACATAATTACCGTATACAACAGCACCATAATTCTTGGTGTAATCCTTGGTAGTATTTGGGGAGACTGACTTTGAAAATCTAAAATTACAGTATGGCAAGAAATATCTACGGTATATTGATATCAGTTTGGTGCAACACTAAAAGACACCAGGCTAGAAACTGGGAGATCCTGAGTTCTAGTACTTTGAGCCCAAAGCCAGATGAGTGTTCTGCCCCAGCGATGAGCCACCAATAAGACGCACACACAAACTGCAAAACAGTTCTTTTACTAATAAATGCCTCCTAATAACTTCTTAGCAGCAACATAATAATTTGAAAACAACCTAAAGAAGTTCAAGAGGGATATCAAATGGTTGTTTCCTGCAACACGGCTCAGCGTGGTGAGGGCTTAAATAGTCTAAGGGTGTGGCCACTTAGCCTGCAGCTCTACTCTCGAGGAGACCTCCTCCTGAGTAGCCACTCTTGTCTTCTAGCAGCCCTGCGTGCCCGAGCATTGAGAAGAAGAGGCTCCTCCTCTTCTTCTTCGGCCCTGATGGGCTTCTCAGGAGGTACAGAAGGCTTGACTCTCAGCCTCCTCGCTCTCTGACTCGGGCGCCAGGTGCACGGGCCGATGGTGCCGTGCCACAACCGCCGCGTCGTCCTCGGGATCCATGAGCACCGGCACGGGATGCTGGCGGGCCACAACAATGAGTGACCTTGGGCCAGTCACCTCCTCTCAGCCCTAGGAAGGAGGCAGTGGCAAATCACTTGCCAAGAAAACTGCAGAATCAGATACTTGTCTATGCAGTTATCAGGAGTCAAGATTATCTGGAAGTGTTGTGGCCCGCCAGCGGCCGGTGCAGCTGGTAGCTGATTCAGACAGCAAGGAGACTGGTATTGTGATGCGCCAGCAGCCTGTACCAGAGTCGGACAGCGAGGAGGCTGGAGAAGGCTCAGTGCCAGAGGCAGGGATTCAGCCAGGGCCTTCAGAACCTCCAGAGGCTGCCATGAGTGACGAAGAAGAAGAGGAGGAGCCTGTTCTCAATGTGCGCGCGTGCAGAGCTGCCAAAAGGCAGGAATGGCTCCTGAGGAGAAGGACTACTCGAGAGTAAGGCTTGTGGATACTTGGCCACTCCCATAGCCTATTTAAGTGAGGAAAACGACTGACCAATTTGCAGGAAACAACTCCATTCATTCCCAGATCTTGTCTTGCAAATTCAAGCCTCCTTTTCTGTTCCTGTTTGAACTTGGCAAAGCCTCCTGCAAACTGTTCCTTGGCAGCTTGCCTACGAAGCAAGGTGTGTGTGTTATCTGCTGTTACATGAAAGAGTTTTAGCCAGACTTGTTTGATTTCGGCTCGGACTTATGCAGACTGCTAATGACACTAATTGAAAAGAAAAGACTTATTTGACTTTATTTGAACACTGAAAGACTGCTAATGCAAACCATTAGCAGTTGTAAACAATAAAAAGATGTTTGTGAGAAGCTACTTGTGCTCTGTGCGTTTATCAGGAAGCCGGGTCAGAACAGGAAGGCATGCATAAACACACAAACACAGACAAAAATCTACATATATCTAGATTTTTATCTTCATAGATACACACATCCCAACATACTGTACAGTCATATATGCTTTCAGATTCTACCCTGATTTTTAAACATGCTTTTGATCCTTTGTCTAGCTGTGCTGTATTTTTGATGTGAAATGATCAAAGGCAGAAAAACTTTGCTAAGTTAAAAAAAAAAACAAGTGGGGTGGCTGGGAGAGACGCCAAGGGGAATACGGGAGGAGCCTGCATTATTTTTCAGGTGCTTGGCTCAACCGGGAAGAGATTCTTATATTTTTCTTTGAGTCAGGTGGACACTGCATGTTTCTCCCATCTAAAGTCTTTTTTCAAACTTGGCAACTTTTAAGATGCGTAGACTTTGACCTCCAAAATTCACCACCTATGGCAGAATCCAGAGAGTTGAGTCAACTTGTTCTTAAAGATCCGGTCTCAAACCGCTTTGCATTTTAATAGAATACCGTATGCATGCACTTCCTCGTATGACAAACGGTTGGAGAGATACTTCTGGAACCAGATGAAAAAATGAGCATTCTTGGACAAAACTCTGAAATGTTTAGAGAAGCTGATAAATCTATCAATCAATCAATCAATCAATCAATCATCTATCTGTCTGTCTGTCTGTCTGTCTGTTTATTTATTTGCTTATTTATTTGATTTTTATCCTGCCTTTATTACTACATGTAGCTCAAGATGGCAAACATACATAATGCTCCTTCCTTCTCCTATTTTCTCACAACAACGCTGTGAGGTGGGTTGGGCTCAGAGAGAGCAAGTGGCCCAAAGTCACACAGCTGACTTTCATAACTAAGGCAAAACTAGAACTCAGAGGCTCCTGGTGATTGGCTCAGTCACCCAGTCAGCTTTTATAACTAAGACGAAACTAGAACTCACTGTGTCCTGGTGATTGGCCCAAAGTCACACAGCTGGCTTTCATAGTTAAGGCAGAACTAGAACTCAGAGGCTCCTGGTGATTGGCCCAAAGTCACACAGCTGGCTTTCATGCCCAAGACGGGACTAGAATTCACAGTCTCCTGGTTTCTTGGCCAGCACCTTAACCACGACACCGAATTGGCTCATTTCCCAGGATTTGTACAGCAGTACAAAGCTAGAGGATCTGCAAGATATAGTACAAAAACTCAAGATGACAGATGCAATGATGCAATCAAAGCCCCACACATTTTTAATGTCTCATGCATGCAAAAAAAGTCAAGATGGCGGCAGCCACGACAATGCAATTAAAGCACTTTGATCTCATCATCACAGCCATTTTGATATTTTTTTTAAATTGTATTTTGCGGACATCCCTGCTACAAAGCCAAAACCAAAGACATTATAGCCCCAACTACCTCACAGGGTTGTTGTCATGGGAAAAATAGGAGGAGGAAGGAGTACCGGTATTAGGTATGTTAGCTGTCTTGCATTGTTTATAAACAAGAACAGAAGTGTCTCAAATGTGCTTTTTTTCCAAAGGCAACTGGACTGTTTTTTTGTTTTTGTTTTTTTATTTTTATTCAAATAAAAAACAGTCCAGTTGCCTTTTGGGGAAAAAAAAGCAATTTTGGGATGACTATGACCTGGATTACTGAGAAGAATAAAGGTAGGATAAAAATCAAATGGTGTGGGACTGATTTTATTAATTTAATAATTATAACAACAACAACAACAAAGCTTGGTTGATTTAAAAAGCTAAGCAATATTCCTCTGGTTTTTAGCTGGATGGGCAACCACGAAAAAAGACAGTAAGGTTTTAAAAGTCAAATCTGAAAAGCCGAAAGTTTCCCCAGAGGCAATAATAAAACTCAAGGCCAAGAAAACAAGATACAGCAGATTTGTCCTGAAATCCCCAGAAGTTGAACATGACTTTAAGCAATTCTCTTCATCTTTACCATTTTCCCAACAGGGATTTCAAAATAAGTCTCACACACTCACACACACACAAACACACCCCTCTCTCTCTCTCTCTCTCTCTTCTCTCTCTCTCTCTCTCTCTCTCTCTCTCTCTCTCTCTCTCTCTCTCTCTCTCTCTCTCTCGTCAAAACAAGGAAGTGGTGGCTTTTCTGTGGCGAGGCAGTTAACCCCCCCCCCTCCGGCATCCGGCACATAATTTCTCATTTTAATTATTTTTACCTTGCCGACTGAGGCTTCCCTAAAGCTTGTTTCATCAGGCCAGAATCTGGTCTGGTCTCTTCACCCAATTTGAGTCCCAATTTGAAGGCAAAAAAATTCCCTCAAAAAACATAAGCCTTGTTGTGAAATCTTAAGTGCGGCCATCACTTTTGTTTTCTCTTCACTTATCTTTTCTGAAGGGCTTATGGAGAAACCCCACAACCTTGTGCTGTGCAATGTTTATGCCAGCAGAAATGGAGGAAGAGGGGCGGGTTGTGCAAATTTGCAACTTCTCTAGGCCGGTTGAATTACTTCACCTTGAGAAAACCGCAGTGTTTTCGATAACCATTTTCCCCTCTTCTCTCAATTGTGCTAAGTGACACATTTGTGAATTGAGGTTTGCCCCATTTTACGACTTTTCTTGCCACTGTAGTTAAGTGAAGCGTTGCAATTGTTAATTTAATAACACGGTTGTGAATCTGGGCTTCCCCATTTGACTTTGCTTGTTCAGAAGGTCGCAAAAGGGGATCGCGTGACCTCGGGACACTGTGACGGTCGTAAATATGAGCCAGTTGCCAAGCGTCCGAATTTTGGTCACGTGGCCATAGGGATGTGCTGCAATGGTCGTAAGCGTGAAAAAGGGTCGTAAGTCACTTTTTTCAGAGCTGTTGTAACTTTGAACGGTCACTAAATGAACTGTTGTATGTCGAGGGCTACCTGTACAGGCAGTCCTTGATTTACGACCAGAAAGGGGACCTGAATTTCCATTGCTAAGAAAGGCAGTTATTAACTCAGTGGTGCCCAAACTTACAATCATTTTTGTCACGGTTGTTAAGCAAATCCTGCAGTCGTTAAGCAAATCCAGCTTCCCTCCTTCACTTTGCTTGTCGGAAGCCGGCTGGGAAGGTCGCAAGTGGCGATCACAACACCCCAGGATGCTGCAACCGTTGTGAGTATGTGCTAGTTGCCAAGCGCCCGAATTTTGATCGCAGGACTTTGGGGAATGCTATGATGACAGTCGCAAGTGTGAGAACCAGTCATAAGTCACTTTTTCAGTGCCACTGTAACTTCAGTCACTAAATGAATGGTTGCAAGTCTAGGACTACCTGCATTCCTCCAAATCCTACCTCAGCTTTTCTTCGAAGATAACAGAATAACGTAGTTGGAAGGGACCTTGGAGGTCTTCTAGTCCAACCCCCTGCTCAAGCAAGAGATCCTATACCAGTGATGGCTAACCTTTTCCGGACCGAGTGCCCAAAGCGCCCGAACCCCCAAAATGCAATGCGCGTGCGCCCCCGCATACATCCCGCACCCCGTGCATGTGTGCACCCCATGCGCTCCCTACGCATGCACACGTCCCTGCATGCGCCCCACGCATGCATGCCCCCCCGTGCATGCGCGGCAGAGACCTGACCACCAGCTGGCCAGGAGGCATGCGCGCATGCGCGGCGGAGCTGAATTGGGGCGCCAGCTTGCGTGCCCACAGAGAGGGTGCTGTGTGCCACCTGTGGCACGCGTGCCATAGGTTCGCCATCACAGCCCTATACCATTCCAGACAAGTGGTTGTCCAGCCTCTTCTTACAAACCTCCAGTGATGGAGCACCCACAACTTCTGGAGGCAAGCCGGTAACCTAACAGTTAACATAGCCTAACAGTGAGAAGAATTATTGTAAAGCAATTTCACTCTCACCATAACTCTCACTGTTATCTTTCAGGAGGTTCAGCTAAGACAGCCCCAAAGTTTGATCCATGTAACACCCAATCCGGAGATAATTTATTGGTGCCAGGTTATCATTTATTGTAGAGAACTTCCTCTGACGGTTATGCTCATATGGTGGGCACACTCACAAAATGGCAGCTAAAGCAGGCCTGCCTAGCCAATGGTAGCTGCTCAGGATGTACTGCAGCAAACAAATTGGATGCATGAGGCAGCGTCTGTACTTTCCTTCAAGCCATTTTCCTATTTATTTATTTATTTGTTTGTTTGTTTGTTTTTTATTATTTTATTAGTTTTATGTGGCTGTGCAACTCAAAATACATTACTCTAAATTTAGAGTAAATGTAGAGTCTAAAGAATAATGCTTCATTTTGTATTAAAAGACGATGGAAAGAAGGAACTTGCTGGGCACCAAGGGAAGCATTTAAGATAATCTATACCGGGGTGTCCAATCTTTAGGACTTGTGGACTTCAACTCCCAGAATTCCCTCGCCAGCACAGCTGCCTGGGAAATTCTGGGAATTGAAGTCCACAAGTCTTAAAGTTGCCAAGGTTGGACACCCTTGATCTATATATACTACCGGTACTAAAATTCTTGTTCTGCATCTGTAATCTTTTACTGGGCAAAACAATGCATTCCAGGGCAGAATATTTTTACCAAGGTATCTCAAATGGACTAATTTACAGATTCTGGGACCCCTGGCTCCCATGGAATTGAAATTTGGCAAATTTCATAAAACATTTTATGACATAAAATGATAGTTTTTTACGAGATAACGCAAAATGTCGTAAAACTTTTCCTGTAGTCAGCTGCTGATGTTTGACTGTACTATACAGTTGAACATGGGCTACTTTCAAGACAGATGCATCTCTGAATGCCTCCCTCAGTTTTTAAAGAAATTTTCAGTAGATTTCAAGGCCTGCCATTGTTGAAGGCAGGGAGGAATCTGGTAAGGAAACTGGTGTCTCTGAAATGATCACTGGTCACCGGTTGTCTAGTTTGCCATTATTATTGTGTACATGTTGTATTTCTCCTGTGTAACTCAGATGGACATAATGCTCCCTCCTCCACAACAACCCTGTGAGGAGGGTTGGACTGAGAGAGAGTAACTGACTCAAAGTCACACAGTTGGCTTTCGTACCCAAGGCGGGACTAGAACTCACAGACTCCTGGTGATTGGTCCAAAGTCACCCAGCTGGCTTTCACACCTATGGAAGAATTAGAACTCACCGCCTCTCAATTTCTAATGCAGCGGTTCTCAACCTGTGGGTCGCGACCCCTTTGGGGGTCGAACGACCCTTTCACAGGGGTCGCCTAAGACCATCGGAAAACACATATTTCCGATGGTCTTAGGAACCGAGACACCGCATATCGCGCCAAAGGGTCGCGGCATGATGATATCATCGCGCCAAAGGATTAGGAAGGTTGAGAACCACTGTTCTAATGCAACCTCTTCACACACCAAACTGGCTCTTCAATGGCCTTGGGCCCACTTTGCTAATCTGGGCCTTGTGACATCCCACACAAACTGACAACTTGAATCTGGCTCTGATTCAACCTTCCTCAACTTTGGGATTGGATAACCATTTGTCTGAAATGGTATAGGATTTCCTGCCTAGGCAGGGGGTTGGACTAAAAGACCTCCAAGGTCCCTTCCAACTCTGTTATTCTATTCTAACTTGGAACTGTCTGACTCAGTTGGAATGCAACACCCATCATCCTCAGCCAGCAGGGCCGAGCTTCCAGAGGGCTTTATATGCAGGGGTTTGGGGGCCTCTACATTAAACCAGGACAGAATGAGCCAACTTCTCCAAATTCATTTGGTTGCATATTTATGTTTGTTTATGGATGGTTAAGATAGCAGGCCAATGCTATGTCTGCTACACGTGTACGTCTAATAAGCAGCTTTCTCCCATCCTTTGTACCCAGATCACAAACCACGGCTTATAAATTAACACTGTCTGGGACCCAAAGCACCCATCAGGCCGGCCACGAGTGGACAAACAAGCCACCATCGGTTAGATTCCCACAACAGGGGCAGTTCCTTCTTCCTGTCCTCTTTCCTGGAATCAACTCAACCGATTCTGTAGAGATTCTCAGTCATCCAAGGTCATGGTTGTCCCAAAGGTGCTTTTTTCAGGAGGCAACTGGACTTTCTTGTTTTTTTCTTTTTGAAGACTTTTTGCTTCTCATCCAAGAAGCTTCTTCAGCTCTGACAGGATAGTGGGGCAGACAGTTGGTCATTTGCATCGTTTTAGAGGGTCCTTGAAGTGGATTTAAGGGATCTATCAAGTGCTTCAACGACCCTCTAAAAGGATGCAAATGTTAAGCTGTCTGCAAGGAATATAAATCCTTCCATTCCCCACTATCCTGTCAGAGCTGAAGAAGCTTCTTGGATGAGAAGCGAAACGTCTTCAAAAGAAAAAAACAAGAAAGTCCAGTTGCCTCCTGAAAAAGCACCTTTGGGATTACTCGACCGATTCCAACGAGAATTGTTGTCGGGGGGGGGGGGAAGCGCAACCCCAAAGGAGGAGCCCCTCGGTCTCCCCCACCCCCTCCTCCCCCGTTGCGGGACCTCTTCCCCCATCGTCCGCCCGGTCTTCGCCCGGCTCGCTTGGGCCAGTGGCCCCCTTCTAGTGGCAGGGTGAGGCGAGGGCGGCGGGGAGCAACCGACCCGCCGGGCAACGCCAACGCCTCGAGAGGCGCTCGGAGTCGCTCGGCGGCGGTTAGAATGAAGCCGCGGGGGGATTGTGGCGGACGGTCCCGGACTCGGGGTGCAGTGAGCCGCGGTAGGTAGCCGGCCGTCCAGCCACTCAGGCGGCCATCCTTCCAAGCGAGAGATCAGCCAAGCAAGAAGAGCTCAGGCAGGCAGGCAGGCAAGCAGGCAGCAACAGCAGTAGAGGCGCTGCTCACCGGGCAGGAAGAGGAAAACAAGCAAAACAACCCCCCAAAACAACAACAACAACAACAACAACAACAACAACGCAGCAGCCTCCGCCCCCTCCCGGGCTCCTTGTGCGCCCTGCCTGACCCGAGTTTCTTGAACCGGTTTCGCTGGTTTAGTGATTAACTTCCCCGCCCCTCGCGCCCAGCCTTAGCCAGACGCCTCCGCTCCAAAAGCCCAGAGCGCAGAGAGGAGGACGCGCCGCGGACGCTCAGACGGTTCCTGGTTGCCCGACTTTCTCGCCTCCCCCCAGCCCAGCCTTGCCGGACCCCCACACCCCCAGCCCCGCCAAGCCCTTCCGCGCGCGATCGCCCGCCTTTCCTGCTTTGTTTCAGCCCCAGCGCCGAAGCCGAGGAGGAAACCCAGCCGTCGGAGCGCCATGGCGCAGTTTAGTTCTCGGGGTTGGCTCTTAGCCGTGGCCTTAAGCGCGACCCTCCGCTTCTCTCAAGCAGGTGAGTCGGATCGCGGGATGAACCCCGCCCCCCGTCCCCTAGGAAAAGCAGGTAGCCAGCCAGGCAGGCTGGGTTTACGCCACGGAAGAGGCTCCTTGTTTGGGGGTCAGCGGGTTGTGTGAATCCAGCCGCCGGGGTCGGTCAGAAGCTGGGTCAGGGACTAAACTTTGCAGGGGTTTCCAACCTTGGCAACTTTAAGCCTGGCGGACTTCAAGAGGGGGCCCAAGGGAGGTTTACTGCAAGCCAATTGGCACCCATGAAGTCCACGGTGTGGACAGAGACCATCCATCTTAGAACAGGGGTCTCCAACCTTGGCAATTTTAAGCCTGGAGGACTTAAGCTCCCAGAATTCCCCAGCCAGCTTTGCTGGCTGGGGAATTCTGGGAGTTGAAGTCCGCCAGGCTTAAAGTTGCCAAGGTTGGAGACCCTTGGGCTAAAGCGTGGAAATGGGGTCTGTAGAGATTCTCAGTCATCCAAGTCCTGGTTGTTCCCAAAGGTGCTTTTTTTTTTAAGAGGCAACTGGACTTTCTTGGTTATTTCCTTTGAAGACGTTTCGCTTCTGATCCCAGAGGCTTCTTCAGCTCTGGCAGGATAGTGGGGAATGGTGCAGATGGTGCATAAGAATATCGGGCCATGGCAGCCAGTTTCTTCTTCTTGCACGAAGTGGGGGGGAAGGGTTCCTTAAAAAGTCACCCGGGAGAGTAAGGAGCAACTCCAGATATCATGTTTTAGGATCCCAACCTCCAATGCTCGTCCTAGCCTCCCTGCTTCTTCACGGCCCGACTTTCACTTTCCTTGAGCGTCCCCGGGAACGCCGCGCGGGCTTGCACAATCCTAACTAACCTTTGGTAGAGACGGACGAGCAAAGATTGGGCAAGCCGGTTTGAGTGTGCAGAAAGGCAAGAACGCCGGATAAATCCGACAAATAACCCGATCAGGTTTACAATGAGGGGGTGGGGGTGGGGAAAATGTGTGTGACTGCAATGCAAAAAAAAAAAAACAATTTC
>QLTV01004282.1:274043-291363 GCA_003457575.1 Thermophis baileyi | reverse complement strand
CATGGGGGTCAAACTCGATTTCATTGCGGGTTGCATCAGGGTTGCACCCCTGCTCGGGGGGCCAGGGTGGGCGTGGCCAGCTCGATGTCACTCGTGTCGGGGGCGCCTGTGGCGGCCTGAGCGCTCTGCCAGCAAAAACGGGCTCCCGAGCTCCATTTTTGGCTGCAACGGCCTCCTACAACCCTCCGCCAGCGAAAACGTAAACGGGGCTGTGACAGCATCCTGCAACCCTCTGCCAGAGAAAAGGGAGCTTGGGAGGGCCGCCCTCCCGAGCTCCGTTTTTGCTGGCAAAGGCATCACGGGCCGGTTCTTTGCTGTTTCCAGGGCGGCCCCGCGGGCCACATCTAAGCACCCCGCGGGCCAGATCCCGCCCTGGGCCTTGAGTTTGACAGCCCGCATCTACTTCTGCAGTGTGATCTACCCCTCCCAGGTGGATGCTTGTGGAAGTAAGTAAATCTCTCATTTCCCTTTCTGAAAATAGCACTAATCTCTAGAAACAGCCCAATATTAAAGTCCAAGGGTGTGAGTCATGTGGCACAGCTGATGTTCCTGCTTTTATTTTTATTTTTAATTCCACCACTAAAACCCCACCGTAGGACTCGAGAAGCATAAATGTAATGTCTAATTATGGATAAGGTACCAACAATGCTGGGGCTTGTAGAGAGGTTGCGCAGTGGTTAGAGTGCAGCACTGCAGGCTACTTCAGCTGAGCTGCTAGCTGCAGTTCGGCGGTTCGAATCTCACCGGCTCAAGGTTGACTCAGCCTTCCATCCTTCTGAGGTGGGTAAAATGAGGACTCAGATTGTTGGGGGCAAAATGCTGACTCTGTAAACCGCTTAGAGAGGGCTGTAAAGCATTGTAAAGCGGTATATAAGTCTAAGTGCTATTGCCATCCAGCCAGCCATCCTTCTGAGGTGGGTCAAATGAGGACCCAGATTGTTGGGGGAAAGAGGCTGACTCTGTGAACCGCTTAGAGAGGGCTGTAAAGCACTGTAAAGCGGTATATAAGTCTAAGTGCTATTGCTATTGCTATTGTAGGCGGGCTGTCATAAATTGCTTAAAATGTAGGCAGTCCCAATGCTTTCTAAGTCCTCGGGGTATTGCACAGCTGTGTAACAATGTCAACCTCTTCCAAATTGTTGTAATCTCTACTACTACAGGCCATTGTCGGCTTAGGTGACTGTTCAGAGTTACAACAGCATTGAAAACGTGACTTACGACCGTTTTTTTCACACTTACGACCCTTACACGCTCACGTGATCAAAGTCCAGAGGCTTGGCAACTGACTCGTATTTATGACGGTTGCACAGTATCTTGGGGTCCTGTGAGGGCCTTTTGCGACCTTTTGACAAGCAAAGTCAGAATCCGGGGAAGCCGGATTCGCTCAGCAACCGTGTTGCTGGCTTAACAACCGCAGTGATTCGTTTGACAAAATGTGGCAAGAAAGGTCGTAAAATGGGGGCAAAACTCACTTAACAGATGTCTCACTTAGCCACAGAAATGTTGGGCTCAATTGCGGTCGTATGCCGAGGACTACCTGTACTTCAAAGGGTTGCCATCTTCTCTTCCACAAGAGAGAAGCAGTCAAATGCCCCATTCAGCGATGGTGCTTTCTGAGGGCATCAGGCTGGGCAGAGGCTGGCCTTCCAACCGCCACAAGAGCCCATTGCTGTGTTTACTGTTGGCACCTGTGAAGTCTGAAATTGAAAATGGCCTGGTGCAGGGGGTTGGGGGAACTATGGCCCTTTTATGACCTGTGGATTTCAACTTCCAGAATTCCTGAGCCAGCATGGGGAACTATGGCCCTTTTATGACCTGTGGACCAGGGGTGGGTTCTGGATCGTTTTGCTGCCGGTTCACTCAGGGTCGCGCCGTGCGCGCGCGCCCACAGCAATCAAAAAATAGCTTCTGCGCATGTGCAGAAGCAAAAATTAGCTTATGTGCATGCGCAGAAGCAAAATCCAAGATGGCGGCGCCCACGGAGACACCCGACAGAACAGGCTCCGTGACATCATCGCCAAGTTACTAACGGTTCTAAAGAACTGGATAGAACCGGTAAGAACCCACCTCTGCTGTGGACTTCAACTCCCAGAATTCCTCAGCCAGTATGGGGAACTATGGCCCTTTTATGACCTGTGGATTTCAATTCCCAGAATTCCTCAGCCAGCTATGCTGGCTGAGGGATTCTGGGAGTTGAAGTCCACAAGTCATAAAAGAGCCATCTTTCCCAACTTCTGGCCTAGTGGATGTTTCCCATTCTGTACCGGTTGCCCCTCCTCCACCCCCTTGGTTCTGCAACCTTCACTGCAGGCTTGCACACGCTCATGAACAAGGATCGCACAACCACTGGTGTTAAAAGAATTAATCAGGGGGATTTATTGAAGTATCAAAGGTGGTTAAAAGGCAGACATAGATATTTACATATATATTAACTTTCGGGCACGGGGGAAACAGTCTTGGGCTGCAGAGGAATAAGCCCCTCTATACACATCCCAATCCCCAGTTATATATTAATTATTATATTTTTCCTTTTTTTTTTTAATCTCCCCTTCTTTCCAAGACACAAACAATATAAAATAAAAAAAACCTGCGAGCCAGAGACGGACACAGAATCACACGGTCAGTTTCTTCTTCTGTTTTTGTTTGCAAGTTTTCTCCCCAGACAAGAGACAAAGGGGAAGGGGTGTGGGGGTGTGGGGGGTGATTTGCAGGAGAACGGCAGGGAAGAGGGGAAGGGTGGGCATTTACTGGCACAAATGAGAAAAGTCGGCAAAAAACCTGGAAGGAACCATCGGGAATCACCAGGCGTTAGGACGTGGTCAGAAGTTGAGAGAATGTGTTGGAAATGCCCCTTTGGGGGGGACCGGGGCGAAGCACAAGAAGGGGGCCGGGGAACGGCAGCTGCCTTGGGAATGGTGAGATACGAAAGGCGTTCCAGGGGGAAGTTCCCCAAAATTCAGCTATTCCAGGCATTTATTTTTTTATCCACAGCAGTCCGTTGCAATTGTCCCTGGGGCAAAACAGTGGCTCCTGAACCCATCTTCTACCACAGCTGCATCTTAGAAGTTCATTGAAACAGGACCCAAGCCTGGGGCTGAGTGGTCTCTACGTTCTGGTTCTGTGTTTGTTTTTGTTTTTGTTGTTGTTTTCGTTTTGCAGAGCGGCCAAAATCAGCTTCTTCTGAAGGAGACGGACTGGGAAGAGGAGGGAGAGGAGAGGAGGAGGAGGAGGAGGAGGAGGAGGAGGAGGAGGAGGAGGAGGAGGGAGAAGGGGAGAGGAAGAGGACAGGAAAAGAGAAGGAGGAAAGGAGAGGAAGAGAAAGAGGAGAGGGGGAAAAGAGAGAAGGAAAGAAGGAGAGGAAGAGGAGAGGGTAGCCTAGGCCAGGGGTCTCCAACCTTGGCAACTTTAAGACTTGTGGACTTCAACTCTCAGAATTCCTCAGCCGGCGTGCGCTGCAGGGGTGGGTTCCAACTTACCTCGCTGCCGGTTTGCTCCCTCCGGCGCTGCGTGGGCGCGCCTCGTGGGCGCACGCGTGCTTCGTGCGTGCACGCATGCGCAGTAACAAAAAAATAAAAAAATTAAAAAACAAAGCCGAAAAAAGATGGCGACCACATGCACAGTGCCGGAAGTCGGCTCCTGCGCATGCTCAGAAGAAAAAAAAAAATTTCAAAAAAAATACAAAAAAAAAAAGAAAAAAAAAAGATGGCGGCCCCCACGGACCGGCACCGACCAATCCGGTTCGGTGATGTCATCGTGACGTCACCAGCGGGCCACTACCAGCTCGGGAGAACCGATCCGAACCCACCCCTGGTGCGCTGGCTGAGGAATTCTGGGAGTTGAAGTCCACAAGTCTTAAAGTTGCCAAGGTTGGAGACCCCTGGTCTAGGCTACCTATGTTCCTGTGGTCTTGGGTCAGAGCAGGATGGTCATCACCACCTACACAAAAGGGAAGGAGGGAGGGAGGGAGGGAAGGAGGAGGAGCTGGAAACAAGTCATTCACCAATATATTTAAGCCGGCCGGACTTAAAAACATAACAATAAAAATAGCCACGTCTTCCACCTCCTGCAGAAGCTGGCCCAACGAGCTGTGCTGTCCAGATGGACGGATGACAAGGTGAACAATGTGTGGGAACTGGATGCTCAGGTGGGCTTTGTGGGTCCCCGTCTCCTGCTCTCCGGCCAAGAATGTCACAATAACAAGGATGAGACAGACAGACAGACAGACACCCCCGTCCTCTTCCTCCCTCCCTCCTCCCCTCGCCCTCCCCAAACTATCATGGCTTTGAAGAAATAAAACCTGCTTCTGACAGCCCAAGAGTCCTCGAGCAGCCCGGCCCTGACCGGGAAAAGCATGCAGCCGAAAAGGATCCCCCACCCTGAAGAGACCCCCCCAAGACATCCCCAAGACGCCCCTCGTGGTAGACGGCCATCACACCGGCATTCCTGAATGGCAGGATGGCGGAGGGTGAGGAACGCAGACACAAGGTCTCCATGGTCATCCAGAACCCGGAACTCAAGGTCAAGGGTCCTCCATCCATCCAGAAGACCGGGGTGGCCCCAAAGCTATCCCCATTAGCCCTCCCTCCCTCCCCAGATACTGTGAATCTCAGTGCTAATACCTGGGAAGGTCGGACCTAACAAGCCATGGGGGGGGGGGCTCTGGGACATCCCTCACCTTCAACATCCCATGGCTCTTCCACCTCCCATTTGGACTTTATTTACAAACAGCCCCTTCCCCCTCCCCCAAAAGTACTGATTCCACCCCAAAGGGGGGGAAATGCAGCAGCTCTGCCCCCCTCCCGCTTTTTTGGGGGGGAGGGGGGGAACAGCATGCCTACCCAGCCCTACCAAATTAACAGGGTGGAGATGAAAGGATTTTGGTGGAAAGAGGCATCTGAAGGCAGAGGGGGTGGGTGGTGGGTGGAGCTTCCTGGATAAGGGGAGGGGTTAAAAAATCCTCGGTTTCAAAAATCAAACCGGGAAAAGAGTGGCAGCCGCCGGTGGTCGGTTTTGTACACGATGGGGTTTTGTATTCCTTAAAGCAACTTTTCGTTCGGTTTTTCCGTTTTTGAAGCCAGCCCTCCCCACCCCCCAGCTGGAACAGCAGCTTTTCTTCAACCCTCTCTCCCCTTTCCAGCACGCACCCCTTCCTTCACCACACAGCACCCAACACCCCTTCCCCCCCCCCACTTCTCCTCCTCCTCCTCTTCCTTTCCCCGGCTTAGATGAAAAATTCCTCCTTGCGTTTATGACCATCTCCGCCGTTCAGAAAAGCCTCGCGGGCTTCTCCGTGCTCATCCAGCCCACTGGCCTCGTGCGTCAAGTAGGAACCTGTGATGGCAGAAAAGGGATGGGGGGAAAGAGAGAGAGAGGGGTGGATTAAGTGTGTCCCCTAAACTGGCTCCACTCTTGTCTAGTTCAGGGCTCTCCAACCTTGGCAACTTGTGGACTTCAACTCCCTCAGCTTCGTTGGCTGAGGAATTCTGGGAGTTGAAGTCCACAATTCTTAAAGTTGGAGGTTGGAGACCCTGGTCTAGTTCATCCTTAAGTTGGTGTCAGGTGCAAACAACCAGGTCCATACTGAAAGTGCAAAATTACTGATTTATTGCTCAAGCCTATGCATAGGAATCGTCTCAGACTATCGGTTTGCACATGGGTAGAATTAAATAAGGGTCAATGGTGTTTGGGAGGGGGTTAGATTTTGTCCTCTTGTGACGGCATAAAGATTCTAAACTGATGCCCCGCTTGATTCCTCCCCGTGGCTCTGCGGGAGGAGTCAAATGGGGCATCAGTTTAGAATCTTTATTCTCTGTATAATCTGTAGTCTCTCTCCTACAGCTGTTCCTCCTCCTAGAGGTGATTCTGACACAATTATTATTGGTTGAACAGAAGGTTCCCTTGCGTTCTGCCGCTCTTTAATAACTTAAGCAGGGGGCAAGAAATGAAAATCAGCTTTTCTCCTCAGTGAATTGGAAGGTAAGGAAGCTGAAGGATTAAACATGATGGCTATTCTCCACGCTGACATCGGTGGAGCTGGTCAGACGAGCTTTGGATGCATGACAAGACTTTATTCCAAGGGATAAAACGATTGCCCTTTGAGGGACCTTTTTTTTTTTTAAATTCATTTCAACAACAGTCGCTGGTCGAGATGGCTATACAAGTTGATTCAATCAACCAACCAACCAACCAACCCAGAATGCCACTCTGACCTGACCAGCCTTCAATCGACTTGAGGGGTGATCTCAGGATGGCTGGAAGAAGCAAGAGTTGAGGGAAGACACTCAACTCTAGAGAACTCCCTTCCACAAAAATAAAACCCCAGGAAAAGAAACTGGACTGGCCTTTCACTAATAAATGTAACCCGTATCACTGGATCGTGTCATGCAGCATTCCCAACGCTCCAGGTTTAACAAGGTTAGAATAATAACCTTGTTATTATTCTCTGGGTAAAAGAACAAAGATGATAAGGAAGAGCCAGCCAGGCATCTGGCTTTATGGTTTGGGCAGCCTTTGTCAATCCAGTGCCCTTCAGAAGTTGCGACCATCATCCCACCGGCCACAAGAGACATAGTGGCTGTGTGGCTGCAACAGAAGTCTTACAGCTGTGGCTCCAAGGTGGGACTGCTTCACCTGGAAGACGAGTCTTAAGAATTACAAGTGAGATCACAGCCCATCAGGGCTGGATCACACAAACCCATCCCAATTCGACTGGATGCCAAAAAAACAGCAGCTTCAGTCCAGGAAGGCAGACGATAATAACTCTTGCAAGCCACAGGAGAACCAGCAAACTATGACACTCGTAGATCATGTCAAGCGCCATCATATTTCAACCCAACTCACACACCTACATGCTGTTAGCTCTGGCACATTATTTAAGGTATGTACAAGGCCAAGTTATTTGTGAGGCTGAAGGTATCTGCTCATCCCACTAGGTCAGATAGAATAGAGATTCTATTGGGGGGGGGACAGGGACATCTCGGAGGTACACCTTCTCTGTAGCCACCCCAGACCTTCAGAATAGCCTACTGAGATACAGGGCCCTTCTAGTCTTCTGAAAGACAGAGAAGACCTGGCACTTCCCCCTGGAAATGGGCTAGAAGGGGACTGAGTGGAGATCAAAGGTACGGTTGGTCTTGCACTGGTGGGAAGGGCTTGCTTTGTTTTTAATCTTATTTTTACTGGGTTGTTGTGATGCCTAGGATCGCTGTGAGATAGATGGCCATATTAGTTCTTTAAATAAATAAACAGGTGTCATGGTGGGTACCACTGGCCACCGGCCACTGCCACCTTCTTCCACTCAGTGGTTCCTAGTTGGTCTCTGCATTCGGTGATCACAGTGAGAATAACAGAATAACGGAGTTGGAAGGGACCTTGGAGGTCCTCTAGTCCAACCCTCTACTCAAGCAAGAAACCCTATACCATTCCAGACAAATGGTTGTCCAATCTCTTCTTAAAAACCTCCAGGGTTGGAGTACCCACAACTTCTGGAGGCAAGTCGTTCCACTGATTAATTGTTCTCACTGTCAGGAAAGTTTCTCCTTAGTTCTAGGTTGGTTTTCTCCTTGATTAATTTCCATCCATTGCTTCTTGTCCTGCCTTCAGGTGCTTTGGAGAAGAAATTGTTGGTGCCGGCCGTGGTGCAGAAGAGGCCAAGATAGAGCAGGTGAATGGGCACTAGGAAGCTTCTCTTGGCTGTGTTGGTTCTACGCTTTAGAATTTGAATCTGACTTGCAGAGAGATGCTGTGTCCTCCTTCCCACATTCCCAAGGGGGAAGACAACGAGCGGAGCTGGTCCCACCTGGCATTAGCATCTCAACCCAAAGCTCAACCCCCAAATGCATGCTTGCAATGCCCACTTAGAAGCAATCCGAAAAAAAACACCAGGTTCTCATTCACTGGTCAGCGGTGAGAGACGAGGTTACTTAAGAGACCCTCCTGGGTTCCCCCTCACTAACCTTTCTGCCGGATGGAGCACCACACCATGACGATGAGTACGCAGATGACCAGAAAGACGAGGAGAGCCAGGATACCCCCCACAATGGCATAGGGCACTGAGGTCTGGGCTTCTACAATAGCCCCAGGATCTGCAAAGGAGAAGGAAGGTGCTGAAGACACGAACCGAAGGTGGAAACGTCTCTTGCAAGAATTGCCCTGCTTTGCAAAAGAAAGGGGGAAGGAAGGGTCTCCTCCATTTTTCCTATTTCTGGCCACCCTCCCTCTTGGCAGCAGGGAGCCAAGGGCCCGAGTCAGCAGCCATTTCCACCCCAGGCCTCAGCAGAAAACGTTTCACTTTGATGTCTGTGGAGATTCTCAGTCATCCAGGTCATGGTTGTCCCATGTTTTTTTTTCCAGAGGCAACTGGGCTTTCTTGTTTGTTCTTTTGAAGATCCCTAGACAGCTTTAAGTGGAATTGAAATTCTGGGAATTGCAGTAGTAGCACTCCCGGAGAAGCAGAAGGCTGCTGGAACAGAATTGCTGCGTGGCCTGCTTTCCATCGGCAACTGGGCTTTCTTGGGTTTTTCTTTGAAGACGTTTCACTTCTCATCCAAGGAGCTTCTTCAGTTCTTCAGAAGAGAAGAGTTCTTCTTCAGAGCTTTTTGGATGAGAGGCAAAACGTCTTCAAAGAAAAACAAGAAAGTCCAGTTGCCTCTTGAAAAAAAAAAAAACACCGTTGGGTTTCACCTTGACATCTGGAAGGATGAGCTTTGCAGTTGGTTCTCACCAACAGCTGGCTGACCCGGATTGAAAAGGGCTTCAGCCAGGGGTGAAATCCTCTGAAGTCTGCTACCGGTTCGCTTCGCGCACGCATGCGCGCCACTGGCACTACTGTGCAGCGCTGAAAAAGGAGTATTTTGAAGCCATCAGAGTCTGCAAAGGTAAGTAGAACAGCGAGGGGGGGGGAATCAGATGTGCCACGCGATTTAGATTAGCCAGAAAGCAGGAAATCCTGCTTTCTAGCTAATCTAGATCGTGCAGCACAGCTGATCGTCACACAGCTGATCGTCGGATATACCGGTTCGCCTGAATCGGTACCATTTTTTACTACCAGTTCGAGCGAACCGGTCCGAACCGGTAGCATTTCACCTCTGGCTTCAGCTCCATCTAGTGTCCCCCATCTTCTGCTAGTTTTACACGAAAGGCATTGGGCAGGGAGTGGGAGGAGGGGGGTTATTGTAGACAGGCATTTCTCCACTCACTCACTGTCCAAAGTGAAATATTGGGATCAGAATTTCCAGTGCTAAGCAAGGTAGTTGTTAAGCGACTCATGCCTGATTTTTACAACCATTTTTGCCACGGTTTTGCCTGAGGTTGTTAAGTGAATCACTGCAGTTGTTAAGCGAACCCAGCTTCCCTGATCGACTTTGCTTGTCAAAAGCTGGTTGGGAAGGTCACAAATGGAGATCACAGGACTCTGGGATTCTGCAACTGTGGTAAATACATGCCAGTTGCCTAGCGTCCGAATTCCGGTGATATGACCGTGGGGCTGCTGCGACAGTTGTAAGTGCGAGGACTGATCGTAAGTCAGTTTTTTTCAGTACCATTGTTAATTGCATAAGAATGCATTCCTGCTTTGGGGTCTGGGTAGCATGGGACAACTGGACAACTTGACCCGGGACAAGTCAACAATTCAATTTAATTAGTTAAAATAATTTTAAAAACATTTTAATTTTTGTCATTCACGTATCACTTTGTCCCTCCTTTGGCATCCTTTCTTGAATGATTATATGCCGCCATTTCTTTCGATTATTAGTGTTAATTCTTGTTCGGCGGCAAATTGTCCCACGGTAAATTGGCCATGGCGAGTTCTCCCGTGGCGGGTTGGCCGTGGCGAGTTGTCCTAGACCCAAGTGCGAGGGCTGGATCTGGGACCACAAAGACCAAAAGGAGCAACTCCCAGACAATCGGGAACGTGAGGTTCTAGGTTGAGGCAGAAGCCGAGGAGGCCGCAAAAAAATTTGCTTTGACTTACCATAAACCACCAGAACGTACTGGTCCGAGGACCGTCCATGTTTATTGGCCACTTGGCATGAGTAGGTGCCATTATCCAGCATGCTGAGGCTGGGAATGGTCAGCACTTCACCCTCTATCAGGGCTCGCTCGGGCAACGTGTCGTTCGCTCGGCTCCATTTAATGTCTCTGGGCCTGAAAGGGGCACCCAAAAGAATCTATTAGCCCGTGCCTCAACCCTGGCCTCCTTCTCTGGTGCCTTCAGGCCACCAGCGTAGCATCCTTTCCACCTCCACACACACTCACACACACACACACACCCTTTTGAAAAAGCAGCTTTTTTCTCTTCAAGGTTATCCGCTGCCAGACCAGGTGATGGATGGACACGTGAGGCAGCGGCTGGATCAAGGGGCACTCGAGTAATAACTCTGCTCAGGAATTGTACCCATCAGTCAGGCGGGTCAGGGAAAGCGGCAAGGACAGCTTGTTCACAAAAGGGTGGGGAAAAAAATTGAGGATCGGGTCTCAGGACCCGAACGGGATAGGCAGACATTTAGGCAAAATGGCTGGCTTTATTATATTGATGGTAGCCATGGCCAGGACAGGAATCCTTTGTTTTAAAAAAATAATATTTTGGTTTATTTTTTTAAATTTTTTTTTTAAAAAGAAGACACCAAAATATTGGGGGGCGGGGGGAGAAAAACCACAAGAAGATATTAAAAAGCGTCTTTAAAAAAAAAATTAACACATATCCTTCCTAGTTGAATGCTGATTAATATAATACAACAGTGTGAATTTTGCAACCCTTACAAAACAGGCCAAAAGAATTTTATATCAATTACAAAATAGTTAAGAGGGAAGACAATAGTGATGCGAATAATATATAAAGATATAAAAATAATAAAAGATTATCTGTAATAATGGGGAAAAAAAAGAGACAAGATTAAAATCCCCCAAACCTTCTGTTAACAAATTGTTATGGTAATTGACTTGTAGAAAATTTGCCACAGCTTCAATCCAAAATCATCCCCCAAAATTAAGCCTAATTGATCCCGGATCCGATAACCGTGTCTAGCAATTATCAGTTGCTGATTGGTTAAATACAATAAATCCAATCTTCAAAGCCAATCTACCCAGGACAGAAATCCTGTCCCCGCTTCTGCCTGTTGGCATTTGCAGCAAAATACAGAGACGAAAAACAGACCAGAATTGTTGACACACTGAGCCAGGAACAAGCAAGGGTTTGTTTCCTGACCTATTTTTGCATATTCTTTTTTTTTTTAATCAAACTGCGTCTCTTTCGCCAAGGTTATATAAAAACATGCCAAACCCGATCGTCGGAGGAGAAAAGTGACTCAGATGTGCATGTGCCACCAACAGCTATTCCTTTTCTAAACTGCCATTGGCTGTGAAAACTGTCTCCCGTGTCTCATTTTTCACACATGCACGCACACACCATTTTTGAAACAGCTGATGCTCCAAAACAGAGAAGTCAAAATTGAAATCAACATCTCCCGGAAGAGGATGGGATGATTTGCGCTAGATCAAAAAGGTTCTCGGTTGGTTTATATGTAGTGCAGTGGTGAAATCTAAAAATTTTCCCTACCGGTTCTGTGGGCGTGGCTTGGTGGGCATGGCTTGGTGGTCATGTGACCGGGTGGGCATGGCCAACTTGTAAAATGTGGTGAAACTCACTTAACACACCAAAATTTTGGACTCAATTGTGGTCATAGTTCTCTTCTTTTCTTTCTTTCTTTCTTTCTTTCTTTCTTTCTTTCTTTCTTTCTTTCTTTCTTTCTTCTTTCTTTTCTTTCTTTTCTTTCTTCGATTCTGTAAGTTTTTCTCTTTCTTTATGAAAATCTTAATAAAATTATATGAAAAAACCCTCAGTTATGTTCTGCAATCCCGTTTTGTGGGGTTTGCATGCTGCGGCCGTGCAGGAAAACTCCTGAGTTTTCCTACATGGCCACGGTGCCGGCACCACCGGTGGTGGCAGAGCATACCCTGCCCTTCGGGGGCCCGAGGGTGGGCGGCCCGGCCTGGAAGCAGCATGTCCTCTGTCATGGGCTGGATGCGGGGAGCGGGACCCGAGGTGGAGGGGAAGAGCCGAGTGCGCCAGGCCCAAAAGGCGAGCGAGCCTCGCCATGTCTCTCCAAAGCGGCTCCTCGGATGAGCACAGCGGGTCTTCCTCCCCCCCACCGCCAGCGTCGGCCTTACCTTCTAGATCCTCCGCCTGGCGTATTTGGTAAGCCTGCCTCACCTACTCCCTTCCCCGTGGGCCACAGCCCTGCCATGCTTGATGGAGCTGCTGCTGCTGCTGCTCTGGGGCTCCGCTTGCCATCCCAGACCGCCGCCGCCGCCCCTCTCAGCCCCATAGCAGCAGTGGGCGGCCCTTGGTGGAGCTGCTGCTGCTGCTCTGGGGCTGAGAGCGGCGGCGGCAGTCCGAGACGGCAAGCGGATGTCCCGGGGCTGCTGCACATGCGCTTGCCATCCCAGACCACTGCTGCCCCTCTCAGCTCCAGAGCAGCAGCAGCTGCGTCTCCACCAAGGGCCGCCCGCCCACCCACTGGCCAGGCCGGGCTAGACACCGACCTCGGAAGGCAAGCGGGTGTGGGGGACCACCGGGAAGGCTACTAGCTCCCTTCCCCGCAGCCGGCCGGCCCCGACATGCTTGCCTGCCTTCCACGCGGCCTTCCGCTTGCCTGCCTACGCAAGCTGGCCATGGGGACACCGGGAAGGCTGCGTGGAAGGCAGGCAAGCATGTCGGGGCTGCGGGCCACGGGGAATGGAGTAGGGAAGGCAGGCTGGGATGGGGGGGGGGCAGGGGCAGCTAGGTAGGCCTCGACTTCGCAGGCTTACCTGGCAGGCAGATCAGGGGCGCAGCACTTCAGGCAGGCAAGCTGCAGAGCAGAGACTGGGCGGGGCAAGGCGAGCGAGCGGCGACCAGGGGACTGGTTCGGGGGCATGGCCAGCCAGCTGTCGCTATCGGTTCGGAGAACCAGGCCACATGTCCGCTAACGGTTCTCCCGGACTGGTCCGAACCGGTAGCATTTCACCCCTGATGTAGTGGCCAAAAAATAGGCTCCCCCATCACTAAATTGGACCAATCGAATTGTAGAAATTAAGATTTAGATTTGCACGGTGGGAGGGGCAGGAGTAGAAGTTCATCATTATCATCATCATCATCATCATCCTGCTGGCTGGGGAATTCTGGGAGTTGAAGTCCACACATTTTCAAGTGGTCAAGGTTAAGAAACACTGTTTAATGGCATTCCACTCCAGTAATTTTGAACTCTGGCCTCCATTTTGTATTTGGTTCTACCCCTCAAGCCCAAAAATCTTATTTTAGAAATGGAATCAGTTAGTGGACCTTGAAATCTTAAGGTTTTTTTTCTAAAGGCAGAACCTTCAAACTTAATATCTGCCCAGTTCTTTTCTAAGGCATCCTGTACCCTGGGCTACAGGTAGGGCGAGAAATTTATTTATTAGGTGTTTATCCTGCCTTTATTATTTTTATAAATAACTCAAGGCAGCAACCATAGCTAATACTCCTTCCTCCTCCTACTGTGTTTCCCCGAAAATAAAACCCTGTCTTATATTTTTTTGAACCCTGAAATAAGCGCTTGGCCTTATTGCCATGCACTCAAAAGCCCGATTGGGCTTATTATCAGGGGAATTATTATTATTAATTATTATTATTATTTTGGGAAAAACAGGGTATTTTCCCCACAACAACAACCCTGTGAGGTGGGTTGGACTAAGAGAGAGAGAGAGACTGGCCCAAATTCACCCAGCTGGCGTTCATACCTAAGGCAGGACTAGAACTCACTGTCTCCTGGTGATTGGCTCAAAGTCACGCAGTTGCCTTTCACGCCTAAGGCAGGACTAGAACTCACAGTCTTCCCAGCATGCTGTCTGAGGAATTCTGGGAGCTGAAGTCCGCACAGTTTAAAATTGCTAAGGTTGAGAAACACTGCTGCTGAATTCCACACCCAATGGCTATTGGCCATGCTGGCTGACAATCAGAAATCTACAAGTTCTCTCCGAGGTTCCCAGGCTGGCTGATCAGCTGCTCTCCAGGAACTGCTTCCCCCATCAAGAGACCCAAAAGCAAAAGGGTCTTTTGTGAAAAGTTGGGTTTTTGATATATTGTTTTAGTTAAAATGCAGACAGAGGCAGATTTGGTCTAATAATCAATACCCTTGGTTGACGAAGCCCAAAATATTCCAATATCTTACTTGACAGCTCTCATTTGTTAGGGGTCGCCAATTTCAGCTTTTCTCAGCACCAGATTTGGGTTTTAATAAATGTCAGTAAAAATCAGTCCTTTTTTATTTTTTGAAAGAACAGGGTAACCGCTGCCACAACCGCTGCTACTTCCTTTTCCCAGGTTTTCTGCACAAGGTTTTTTCCTGCTGCCAGCAAAATAAGTCAAAAATTTGCTTTTTCCCATCCAGGAGAAGGACTTACAGTGGGTTGCCGTTTACAGCACAAGTCAAAACTAAGGTGTCTCCTTCCCTCATGACTCCCTGAGGGGGATGAATTCTCGCTGTGGGTGAATCTAGAAAAAGAGAGAGAGAGAAAAAGAACCGAAATAATAATAATATCCTAATAACAATTTGTATGCAATACAAAATATAAATACAAAATTTGTATTCTCAAAGACCCTGGAGATTCCTGTTTTTTCTTGGCTTAAAAATACACAAACTCTTCAAGAACAAGAAGACACAAACTATAGAAGCAACTGTTCCCTCAGATGTAGGAATCCTGTCAGCCTGATCTGACGCCACAGCAAGTTTAGAATTATTTGCAGGTAGCCCTCGAGTTACAACCATAATGGAACATGCCCATCATGGTTTTGAGTCATAAGACTCATAAAATGGATCGATCACATCACCAACCCGATTTTTCGACCTTCTTCGTGGTGCTTGTTAAGCTAACGTGGTAGAAAGTGAATACAGCAGTCACTGAGCAAATGTCATGGTCGTTAAGCGAATCTATTGTAAGTGCCGGTTTGGGGCATAAACTATGGTAACGTGACTATGGGATGCTACAAATGGCCATAAATGCAGCCACGTTGTCGAGCATCTGAGGTAATAGGATTGCATGAGAGGGAGGCAACTGTTGGAACTTCGGATTCGGGTCATAAGTCCCCTTTTTGAGTCAACTTCGAACTGTCACTACGTCGTAAGTCAAAGACTAGCTGCATTCCCCTCGGTAGCTTTTCTTTAAAAAGGATTGTCGAATTAAAGACAGAGGCTGAAGTTGGCTTCCGTCAAAGATGTTCAGGTTGGCTCAAAATGTTTCTGACAGCTCACTGAAGGAGTCTCTTTGTAGCCATTGTAGGAGGGAACTCACGGAAGCAAAAAAATATCAGAGCTTGGTCGCCCTTATTCCGACATACCGATTTGAATCAAAGGCAGAAGCTTGAGGGAGCTGAAGCTTTTGTGAGCTTTTGAATCCAGTGTGTGAGTCGGAAAAGGTGCTCCTGGTTTCCTTCTGATCTCTGGAAGGAATCCTGGCATTCGTCTCCGTGTGACAGCCTTTCAGATTTTTGACGAGTTGCTATCCTTGTTCCTTTAATCTCTCTTCACAAGATTTAGTTTCCACTCCTCTGACCGTCTTCTCACACTTGTCTGAACTAGTTCCAGATTGCCTCCCCCCCTCCTTTTTCTTTTTCTTTTTCTTTTTTTTTTTTTGGACTCATCTCACACGGCTGTCTCAGATGTCTATCTCTACTACGCTACCCCTACAAGTTCTTCTCCACAAAAGAGGCAGAGCCAAGCCAGAAATTCCCAGCTCTGCAGCGGTGCAATTGATCCATTTCCTAAAATATTAATTTTGCATTCGACAATGTGTCCAGCCTCCCAGTCACTTCCTGCCCCTTTCCCAGCTGATCAAGATCGTTTCAAATGTTATTTCTGCCTCCTTAGAATATTAGCTAACCCGTCCAGCCAAGGGTCATCTACAAGTGATCAGCATTCTCTCTGCTCTCTCGTCAAAGTCATTAAAATGCTGGAGAGCCAGGGCTGAACCGTGGGGCATCTTCGCTCCCCTCTCTGATGAAGAACCTTCTCCACACTCTTTGACCTAAGATTTTCAAGCCAGCTATCTGTCTACTTCATGTCACACCACCAGCCTACACTTAACTACTTTGCTAATCAGACTATGGTAGAGTGTACTTGTTCAAATGCTGCTTCTGGGCTTCTCCGCGGCATCTGGTTGATCGATGGGAAAACAGGATATTGGACTAGATGAGTTTTTAATCTGATCTAGGAGAGCTGCTCTCGCTGTTTGTTCTCCAGTTTAAAATGCTGGAGTCAAGCTATTCTCCAAAGCACCTGAGGGCAGGACAAGAAGCAATGGGTGGAAACTAATCAAGGAGAGAAGCAACTTGGAACTAAGGAGAAAATTCCTGACAGTGAGAACAATTAATCAGTGGAACAACTTGCCTCCAGAAGTTGTGAATGCTCCAACCCTGGAAGTTTTTAAGAAGAGATTGGATAACCATTTGTCTGAAGTGATGTAGGGTTTCCTGCCTAAGCAGGGAGTTGGACTAGAAGACCTCCAAGGTCCCTTCCAACTCTGTTATTCTATTCTACTACTACTGGTTTTTTATATATATATATCCAAAATATGGCGCAGAACCAGAGGTGGGTTCCTCCTGGTTTGGACCGGTTCGCCTGAACCGGTAGCGACCCGCTGGTGATGTCACGGAACTGATTCTGTCGGTGCCAGTCTGTGGGCGCCGCCCTCTTTTTTTTTTTTTTTTGAATTTTTTTTTTGAATTTTTTTTGAGGGGGAATTTTTTCCCGGGTTTTTTTCTTCTGCGCATGCGCAGAAGCCGAGTTTCCGGCACTGCGCATGCATCGCCATGTTGTTTTCAGCTTTTTTTTAAAAAAAATTATTTGGGGGGGGTTTCTTCTGCGCATGCACAGAAGCCGAGTTTCCGGCACTGCGCATGCCTCGCCATCTTGTTTTTGCCTTTTTTTTTTGAATTTTTTTCGGATTTTTCGGCACTGCGCATGTGCGCGCGCGTACCCACGCGGTGCGCCCACGTGGCATGGGAGGAAGCAAACTGGCAGCGAGGTAAGTTAGAACCTACCCCTGCGCAGAACCCTTCAATTCCCAGGCTCTGGAAGAAACCCCGAGATCGAGGAAGATACATGCCCACCCATAGGAGTGAGAAGGGAGTTTAATATATATATATATATTTGATTTCTTTACATGCTGGATTTGTAAACCAGTAACTTCTGTAGCCAGAAGTGTGAACGTTTTACAACACTATCCCCTCAGAAACTTCATCCATCATTAATGCCTTAAAAAAAAAAACCCTACACTTTATTTATTATCAACAACCTTGGAAACCGAG
>QLTV01004282.1:240051-257622 GCA_003457575.1 Thermophis baileyi | reverse complement strand
TATGTGAATTTTTTGGGTAAAAAAAAAAAAAAAAAGAGAGGATCGAAGAGTATGGGGCTGGTAGGGGAGACGAGTAGCTCTGTCCAAGTAATATGTCTACATTATCTCTGCCTTTGGAATAAGCCCACGCGGGAGCAGAGGGATGGTTTTCTTTGCCGGACTGTCAAACCCCCTCCGAGAAACATCTGGAGTGCTGAGTTCTTGCTGCATGAACCTCACTGCAAGGCGAATGCATCCGGCAAATACAGCTCCATTACCTGAACTAATAAATCTGTCAAATTGCTCAGGCTGATTTTAAGCGGTCTTGATCAACGCACGCTCCATTCCGCAACAGCAGGGCAACAATTCATTCACGACGGTTCTGGCTGAGCTACGCCAGCGGAGAACGCTAGCCTGCGGCTGCGTTCAATGCGGCTACTTGCCGGACCTCCTGAAGAGTGAAAAGAATGGCCTTCGAGCAACGAGGCGGAAACGTTAAAAAAAAGGAATATTCTTTCATTCCCTGGGGTCACCGTCCTTGGCCAACCAAATGTCAAGCCACAAGATAACCCAACTTAGGCATGTGGGAAATACACTGGGCTTTTGTCCACTTAATAGCATGACGGGAGAATAAATCGGAAAAGCGGAGCCAGAAATTAAAAACAGCAGGGATGGATTTGGTAGGAGAGAAGGGCAGAAGGCGGGAAAGCATGCAGATTTCATAGCTCTTTGTCCATCAAATGCTACAGAGTTCACTGATTTTTTTTTGTTTCCACGCATAAAGATGAGAATACAGATAATCCTTGATTTACGACCACAATTGAGCCCATAATTTCTATTGCTAAGCGAGACAAAAATGAATTTTGCTCCATTTTACAACCTTTCTTGCCACAGTTGTTAAGAGAATCACGGCAGTTGTGATGTCAGTCACATGGTTGTTAAGTGAATCTGGCTTCCCCTTTGATTTTCCTTGTCAGAAGGTCGCCAAAGGGGATCACATGACCCCTGGGACACGGCGACCGTCATGAGTCAGTTGCGAAGCATCTAAATTTTGATCACATGACTGTGGAGATCCTGCAATGGTCATAAGTGTGAAAAACGGTCATAAGTCACTTTTTTCAGTGCCGTTATGACTTTGAACGGTCATTAAACAAACTGTTATAAGTCGAGGACCACCTGTACTTTAAAAAAGCTATTTCTCAATGGAGGTTAAACCTCCCGTTTTACAGAATGTTCGACAACAGGATGCAAAATTAATGTGAAGGTTTTCTGTCGTCCATCTTGAAGCAAGAGGCACAAAAGTCCATCAGTGCCACCAAATGATCCATCAGTTGCACATAGAGATATCTTTGTTATTTCTTCTTCACTTATATCTAAGAGTGAGCAAGGTACCAACCAACACAGCTTCTTTTCACAGAAATTCGGTTCAAATAATGCCTCCTTTTTTCCTTGCCAAAAGCTGAAGAAGGAAAAAGAACAACAACCCTATCAGTGTGAACGCTGTGGTTTTTTTTTTTTTTTTAAAGTTTGTTTATTCATCCTGAATAAGTTTAACACGATTTTTGCAGACTGCAATTTTTATTTTATTTTTTCACAAAAGCAGTTGCGTTTTTCCTTTGTTCTCCTCGTCTTATTTTCCTTCTTGGGTTGTGAATTTTTAGAGCGTTAGTCTGAGGAAGGGAGCGCTGTGAATTTTTATTAAACCGTAAGCCATTGTAGGAGATGTTTATTTTTATTCTTGGTAAGCCAATTTAATCTAATGGTTAAGGCGTCAGGCTAAAAACCAGGAGACTGGGAGTTCTAGTCCCACCTTAGACAAGAAAGCTAATTGGGTGATTTTGGGCCAATCACCAGGAGACTGGGCGTTCTAGTCCCACCTTAGACATGAAAGCTATTTGGGTGACTTTGGGCCAATCACCAGGACACTGGGAGTTCTAGTCCTGCCTTAGACGAGAAAGCTAATTGGGTGACCTTGAGCCAATCACCAGGAGGCTCGAGTTCTAGTCTCACCTTAGGCATGAAAGATGGCTAGGTGACTTCAGGCTAATCCCTCTCCCTCAACCCACCTCACAGAGTTGTTGTTATTATGGGGGAAATAGGAGAAGGAAAGGTATGTTTGCCATCTTGAGTTACTTATAAATTAATAAAGGCGGGATAAACAAAAGTCAGACTAAGGACTGTCAGCAATAAGGAAACCAAGCAAAATGTTAATAAGAGTGAATAAAAATATTTCAAGCAAGGAGGCCTGCTGCCATTTCACAAAACTAACTAGGGACAGCCTAGAGCAGTGTTTCTCAATCGTAGCAACTTGAAGATGTGTAGATTTCAACTCCCAGAATGCCACAGCCAGTATGGAATCTTCTGGAAAGAACCCATGGCTGGCTGGGGAATTCTGGGAGTTGAAGTCCACACATCTGAAAGTTGCCAAGAAACACTCTCCTAGAACGTGTAGCTTCTAGGATTCTTTCCAACCCTTTAATAGAGAGGTGGGGAACTATGGTCCCTTTATGACTTGTGGACTTCAACTCCCAGAATTCCTGAGCCAGCAGGCTCAGGAATTCTGGGAGTTGGAGTCCACAAGTCATAAAAGGGCCATAGTTCCCCCACCCGTGCTTTAATAAGACTCCACTAAGTTGGAAGGGATTAAAAAAAGAGCCCTCGTCTTCTCTCCATCCATGGCAACCTGTAAGCATCTCCAAGGTATCCACAGGGCTGCTTCCTGACAAGCCAAGGAACATGGCCTGCTCTTAGCCCTTTTACCAAGACAGAGAATCACCTGCTCTGTTGCTCTGTCTCCATGGGTTTCTCCCAATCCAACAATCTCTACAGCAATCTCCAGAGCTGATTGATGGAAAACAAGGCTGCCACTGGGAGGGAGTGCGCCCAAACGGACAGGGGACAGAGCAATGTCCTTGGCGGACGGCCATAATTCAACGCCAGCCAATGAGAAGGAGCTGAGCTTTGGAAATATCCTTCCCTACCCCCCCCCCTCTCCTCGCCCTGCCACCCACCCCTCTCCTTCTTCAGGCGCCCTATTCAGCTCAATCCCTCCACCGGCTGCTTAATGCATTCTTCCCTTCCAGAGTTGACAAGGGTCACGTTCTTCGCATAGCAATGTTGGGTCTCAGGATCCTGGATTCTGTTCTCGGGTCTAGAAAGGGAGGGAACGTCTCGGTCCTTCGTCCAGTTCCTGCAGGTTCCAATCAGCTCCAATAAGATCCAGAAGAAGAAAAAATCTTCTTCTAGATCAGTGTTCTGCAACTTTAAGATGGGTGGACTTCAACTCCCAGAATTCCCCTAGCCAGCAGAGCCCCACCGCCTGGAACGGGCCGAAAATGGGGCACGTGGAGGCTGAAAATGGGGCACGCAGAGGCGGCGATAGGCGGCGGTGGAGATCCCCGCAGCCTGGAACAGCTGATCGGCGGTATTCTGGGAGGCCGATCCAACCGCCAATCAGCTGCTCGTGCTAAATCAGGCTGTGCTGAAGCTGACCAGGCTGTTTGCTGTTTGCTGCAAGGAGGCAAATTGCTGGGAGGCAGAGGCGGATTTCCCACCCACCCCTTGTTTTCATCCCCAAAAGCTAGATGCGACTTATAGTCCAGAGCGTCTTATAGTCCGAAAAATACGGTAATTAGAGGTGTTCAATGAGACCAACAGATATGCCTGGGAAAAACCCCCAGAAATGAGACCCTGGAGATGGTCTTGCATCATCCCACAGAAAAGGACAAAGTTATCTGGTCTGAGTTGAGGGAAGGGCCTATAAAGGCTTTAACCCACTTTAAAAAATAAAATAAAATAAAATAAAGCAATTATTCATTTGTTGTGTACACTGCTGTGATCCCAAAGGAACTCTGGCGGTTTTCAACAGATATGAAAACAACCCCAGTAATTTAGCAAAGCAACGGTTAAAACGTCATCCAAGACAATGAATTCCGTTGGGATTTATGCAGGGGAATAGGCTGATGGGTAAACAGTTCCTCCAAGGCAAGGGCATCTGCCATTTAATATTTGTTTTCTTTCTCTCTTGGGTCGTATCAAGTAGGAACGGCATCAGAGATTTTATGCTAAACAGAACAAAAAGCAGAAACGGAGGAAAGACGCAAACTCCGTTCCAACCCTGCACAGTTCGAAATCTTCAACATTCAGCCTGTCACAACATACACCACTCCTGCTTTCGATATAAGATGGAGAGAAGGTTGTGTGCAAGGCTCACCCCAGAGTCAGAATATCAAAACAATAGAGTTGGAAGGGACCTTGGAGGTCTTCTAGTCCAACCTCCTGCTCAAGCAGGAGGGCCTATACCAGTGATGGCAAACCTTTTAGACACTGAGTGCCCAAACTGTGTGCGTGCATGCCCAAACTGAATGGTGCACGTGCGCATGCGCAGACATGCACATTCGCAGGCATGCACAGACATGCGCATGCGTGGACATGCACGCGCACGGACATGCATGTGCATGTGCGGACATGCACACATGCGCAGCAGAGACCCGAAGACCAGCTGGCCGGCGGGAGGCGGGGCATCCCAACACCGGCAGCGCGGCAAGAGGTAAGATCTTTTCCTTTCATGAGCTTCTGTTTCGTCATTTGCAGGGAAACAGAAGCTCACGAAAGAAACGTCACGGAGATCTGACCTGGGGCGACGGCGCGCGTGCCAGCAGAGAGGGCTCTGCGTGCCACCTCTGGCACGCGTGCCATAGGCTCGCCATCACGGGTTCCAGACAAGTGGCTGTCCAGTCTCTTCTTAAAAGCCTCCAGTGATGAAGCACCCATGATAGGAAAAAAATAGAATAACAGAGTTGGAAGGGACTTTGGAAGTATTCTAGTCCAACCCCCTGCTTAGGTAGGAGACCCTATACCAGGGGTGTCAAACTCGATTTCATTGAGGGCAGCATCAGAGTTGTGTTTGACCTGGGGGGCCGGGGTGGGCGTGGCTGGGGTAGGCGTGGCCAGCTCGATATCACTCGTTGAGGCTCCGTTTTAGGCTGCGACGGCCTCCTGCAGCCCTCTGCCAGTGAAAACGGAGCTGGCATGCGGCCTCCCCAAGTTCCCTTTCGCTGGCAGAGGGCTGCAGGAGGCCGTCGCAGCCGAAAACGGAGCCCAGGCAGGCTGAGCATGGCCCTCCCAAGCTCCATTTTCGCTGGCAGAAGCACCATGGGCCGGTCCTTCGCTGTTTCCAGGGCGGCCCTGTGGGCCAGATCTAAGCACCCTGCGGGCCGGCCCCGGCCCCCCAGTTTGACACCCCTGCCCTATACCATTTCAGACAAATGGTTGTCCAGTCTCTTCTTAAAAACTTCCAGTGTTGGAGCATTTACAACTTCTGGTAGCAAGCGATTCCACTGGTTAATTGTTCTCACCGTTAGGAAATTTCTCCTTAGTTCTAGGTTGCTTCTCTCCTTGATTAGTTTTCCAAGAATGGAGGGTTTTCCTCTCCTCCCTATATATCTGCTGGCTTAATGCCGGGCAGTAAATGAACAAGCACAGAGCTGAAGAAAATAGAAAGATCTACTGATCTTCTTCCTGCTCTCTGCAACTCGTGATCTTGGCCTAAGACTTCAGGTCACCGCAAACAACACATCAAAACAATCTCAATCAGTGCACGGAAAAGAACAATGTTTGAAGGAGAAGGAAGAGGAAAACAAGACTTTTTGTAGCTGCAAAGGGAACAATGGGTGCTGTTCTGTTCTGGGCCTCGGCTCCATCCATCACTGGAAATGTTGCTTGGGCAGCTGGCATCACCATCGCTGCTGGGGCACACCCTGGCACCAAAACTCAACACTCTCCTGCAACTCACTTCTTGGATGTACTGTGCATTTTGAGCTCCGAAGGCAAATCGGATACAACAAAAGACACCCAAAATGTCCTTCCTCTTGACCTGCAGTGACATCTTCCAAAAGCTATCCCTGGCTTCTGCCGACACCTGATCTCCTACAGCAGGGGGTCTCCAACCTTGGCAACTTTAAAATGGGTGGACTTCAACTCCCAGAATTCCCCAGCCAGCATGCCTGGCTGGGGAATTCTGGGAGTTGAAGTCCACCCGTTCTAATGTTGCTGAGATTGAGAAACATCGCTTTACAGGTGAAGCCAAACCCACAAAATGAGCAGGGCTAAGATTTTCCTGGGCTCCAAGATCACCGCAGATGGGGACTACAGCCAAGAAATTAAAAGACGCTTGCTCCTGGGGAGGAAAGCCATGGCAAATCTAGACAGCATACTGAAAAGCAGAGACATCACCCTGCCAACAAAAGTGCGTATAGTCAAGGCTATGGTTTTCCCAGTTGCAATGTATGGCTGTGAAAGTTGGACCATAAGGAAGGCTGAGCGCCAAAGAATGGAGGCCTTTGAACTATGGTGCTGGAGAAGACTCCTGCGAGTCCCTTGGACAAAGGAAGAAGGGGACGGCAGAGAATGAGGTGGCTGGATGGAGTCACTGAAGCAGTCGGCGTAAGCTTAAATGGCCTCCAGAGGATGGTAGAGAACAGGAAGGCCTGGAGGAACGTTGGCCATGGGGTCGCGATGGGTCCGGACACGACTTTGCAACTAACAACAACAAAGATTTTCTGGGGAATTTGCTCTGATTGAGAGAAGAGGGCCCCTTTTAAAAAAATATATAACTAAGTCTAAGCAAAATTAAGCCTCTGCTTTTTCAGTGGCACAACTGGAAGAGATTCACAGGCTGCCTGCTGTTCTATAGCTCTTCCTGGCCTTTTATGGGGGGTGGGGGGAGAGCAGGCTTGGGGGGGGGCAACAAGCATGGCAGGATCAAGAACGTGCGAATCCAGTTGGAGAAAATGAGGCAGAAGACCAAACACATCTTTTTCAATATTTTGGCTGCAGTAGCACCGAAGTGCAGTAGCATCCCAAGCTCTATAGACCATTCACAGCTGTCTTTGGGATATGCCATGCCTATAAAGACCTGGCAGGAATCCTTCAGCTTTAATGGGCCTTGGAAATTTCCCTGGATTAAGACCATCTGTTGTTCTTGGCCAAGCGATCTGGCACTCAACAAGCTTTAGATAGAAGCCACCAGGATTCATGGGGCAGACCCGGCAGGGACAGGCGCAAAGGACCCCATAAGAAAGAAGACGAGCAATACTTCCTGGGGTCTCCCGTGATGGAATGTGCCTACAGGTAGTCCTTGATGTATGACCACAATTGAGCCCCAAACCTCTGTCGCTAAGCCAAACAGTTGTTAAATGAACAGTGCCCCATTTTACGACCTTTCTGGCCAGAGTTGTTAAGTGAATCACCACAGTTGTTAAAAGTTACTAACTAACACACTTGTTAAATGAATCTGATTTCTCCGTTGCACTTTGCTTGTCAGAAGGTCGCAAAAGGGGACCTCGGGACATTGCAGCCATTATAAATAGTTGCTGGTTGAATTTTAATCACGTGAGTATGGGGTGCTGCAATGGTCATAAGTGTGAAAAGTGGTCATAAATCACTTTTTTTTCAGTGCCGTTGTAACTTCGAACAGTCAACTTAGAACTAAGGAGACATTTCCTGACAGTTAGAACAATTAATCAGTGGAACAACTTGCCTCCAGAAGTTGTGAATGCTCCAACACTGGAAGTTTTTAAGAAGAGATTAGATAACCATTTGTCTGAAGTGGTGTAGGGTTTCCTGCCTAAGCAGGGGGTTGGACTAGAAGACCTCCAAGGTCCCTTCCAACTCTGTTATTCTATTCTATTCTATTCTATTCTATTCTATTCTATTCTATTCTATTCTATTCTATTCTATTCTATTCTAAAACTGTTATAACTCAAGGACTGCCTGTATAACAGAAGGTGGGAGGGGCTGCATTCCTGAGGACCAAGAGACAGCTAAGTTTAGATAGTTTGGTTGGGAGGAAGACGATCAAGGTAGCTCCAGCCCTGGAATTTCTCAGATTATATCTTTTATGAAGTACAGATAGCCTTCAACGTATGACCACAATTGACCTCAAAATTTATGTTGCTAAGTGAGAAATTTGTTAAGTGAGTTTTGCCCCATTTTACGACTTTTCTTGCCACAGTGAATCACTACCCGTCGTTAAATTAGTAACACGGTTGTTAAGTGAATCTGGCTTCCCCACTGACTTTGTTTGTCAGAATGTCGCAAAAGGTAATCATCACATAACTCCGGGATGCTGCAACCGTCATAAATGTGAGTTGGTTGTCAAGCATCCGAATGTAAATCACGTGACCATGGGGATGCTGCAACGGTCTTAAGTGCGAAAAAAACGGTCATACCTCACTTTTTTTTAGTGCCGTTGTAACTTTGAACAGTCACTAAACAAACGGTCGTAAGTCGAGGATTACACCTGTAATTGCTTTAGTTGGCCAAGATTTCTGTCCGTAGGCAAGGAACCACTCAGAAGTAACTCTGTCTTTCTTGGGTTTTGGAGCTTGACAAAAATCCACCAGAAGTCACATCTACAAAGCTAAGAACTTAAGCTAGAATCGGACTCCTTCTTCAGCACCCCACTTAAAAATGTAGGGTTCACCTGGGGCAGTTTTGCTGCAAAACGATGGATTGCAAAGACTCACTAACTGGACGTGAACATCAGCAGGCAATCAATGGTGTCAGTTCCCCTGTCAATGGTGTCAGTTCCCCTGTCATGAGAGAAGAGCCCTCTGCACGTGCTCAAAGGCCATTGTCCTTAATGAGGGGACAATGGGGCCACCTTCTAGCACCTGCAAATGAGGTTGAAGGTTCAGGTTAAGTTGTTTGTGGGCGGAAGGGCTTGGCTGGTTTAATAGGACAAAGCCAGTTGACTTCTCCACATTAGTACCATAATTGCATAGGAACATTCCCACCACCACATATAATATGCAAATAAGGCATCATCAAAACAAAAATAAGAGGAAATGCCAGCGTTCAACAACACCTCTCATCAAGTTATGATTCACCGTTCAAACTGAAATGTCATTGTTTTTCCCCTAACAATGCTTCCCCTTTGGATGTCGCAAAATTAAAGAAGAGAAAGAGCAAAACAACTCCAAAGCCAAACATGGCTCATCGCCTCGGACGGGCCACATAGCGATCTACAATCAACCACAAGAAAATTGGGCGTGTAAATAACACCTGCACTCTGTAGATTTTCACAGCCGTCCTCCTGCCTGTGGTTTATCCAAGCCTAATAAACAGAACTCGAGAGGGTTTGGGGGCTGGTTGCAGTTTAAGCACGTTGCCTACACCATGTCCCCGGCGTTTCGGCAAAAGAAGCCAGCATGTTAGTGAAGACAGCTTCGGCTTGGCATTGGAGCTGCTTCCAAACATGGATTTCTTCTGGAACTGCTGGGCCTTGTTTGCTCCTATCTTACACGTGATCCATAAAAAGTCAAAATTCATGTGGAGTCCTCCTGTGTTTTATTACCACGGCTTTCGTTTGTTTGCTTTCTTGTCATTTTGGTGCCTTCGATAAATTCTTAATAGACCCCCAGCAGATATTTTGTGCCCATTAAGAAAGACTGGGCCAGCCTATTCACAAACCAAAGACCTTCACCTCCAGCGACAGGATTAAAATTTACATTCTCCTCCACCCAAATTCTAAGAACAGGACATGACCTTTTAGGACATAATGGGATTAACCCACCACCATTTAGCAAAAGACACAATAGCAATAGCACAGACTTATATACCGCTTCACAGTGCTTTACAGCCCTCTCTAAGCGGTTTACAGAGTCAGACAATCTGGGTCCCCATTTTACCAACCTCGGAAGGATGGAAGGCTGAGTCAACCTTGAGCCTGGTGAGATTCGAACTGCCAAATTGCAGGCAGCCAGCAGGCAGCAGAAGTAGCCTGCAGTGCTGCACTCTAATCACTGCGCCACCTCGGCTCGACATGTGGGTTATTCCATGTTGGTCTTAGATCACTTGTGTGGATCTAATTAGGCAGCAGAAGTGGCCTGAAGTACTGCACTCTAACCACTGCGTCACTGAGGCTCACAAGCCCCTTCATTGCACAATCTCCAGAACAGTTCAAACTTCAAAGTCACAGAAACCTATAAAGATCCATCCACTCATTCAACCATTTTGGTCAGCTGCCCCAGAACCGCATGCTGTTGTTTGTTCTGCTCATCAATAAACAGAATCCTTCTTCCCAATCAGCCTCCATTTTATTTCCAGCGCCCTTCTCCCAGCTTGGACCTGGACCTGGATTTTTCTTCCTACAAGTCCATGCCCAAAGCAAGATTAGAACTCACGATCTCCCAGCATCTAGTCCATTGCTTCTCACCACTACATCAACTACTTCTTATTTATTGGCTGACTCCCATTTATATGATGCTTACATTATACCAGACGTGAAAATAACATCAGCAGCAAAACAAAGATCAAAACACCACCACGGCAGCCCAAGAAACATGTAACAACATCCAGATCCATAACGGGAGGTTCCCCACGATCATGAATCTACTTTGAACACTCTCTTGAATAGCTTTCTCGATGGCTTTTTGAAAAATCCAATAAGTTGGGAGCAGTTTAAGCATGGAAAGATTGCTACTCCAAAGAAGAAGGGGGGAGACACATGACTCTGTCTGGAGGCTCTCCCCCGGGGATTCCCTGAAGATGACATTCCATATGAGAAGAGATTCAGAGGGAATTTGCCATTCCTCATCTTACTGGGTGGGAAGGAACCAATTTTGGGAGAAGCCAATTTTCTACATGAGGGTTTCTCAGTCTTAAGCAAATTTAAGATGTGTGGAATTCAGCTCCCAGAATTCCCCAGCCAACATGATTTAAGACGTGAAGACTCCAACTCCCAGAGTTCCCCAGTCAGGTAATCTGTGCCTATAAATCATGATTCCTAAAGACGGCCTGAACCAGAGGTGGGCAACTATGGCTCCTTTATGACCTGTGGACTCCAACTCTCAGGAATTCTGGGAGTTGAAGTCCACAAGTTGTTAAGGGGCCATACTTGTCCACCCCTGGCCTGGACCAATCCATGCAGTTTTCTTGGCAAGATTTTAGAAAGTGGTTTGCCCTTGCCTTTTTCTTAGGACTGAGTGACTGGCCCAAAGTCACCCACAGACGTCCAGGCCTATGGCAGGACTAGAACTCACAGGCTCCTGTTTTTTTTGGCTTGATACCTTTAATCGCTACCTCAAATTGGCTATCTTACAGACTGTGCTTCCGTTAATCAATGGGTGCTCTGTTCATCACTCATTTGTTTTTTTAATCTATGTTGTAAACAGTCTTAAAATTCATGCATCCATCAATGGAAATTGCCAAATGGAGGAAGGAGGACAACCTATTTAGCGTATATTTCCTCATTTCACCTTTATCAGAACTGTATTCCACCTGTAATTTTGTACTAAGGTAGTCCTCAACCATAATTGAGCCCAAAATTTCCGTTGGTAAGCGAGACAGCTGTTCATGGGAGTTTTGCCCCATTTTGCAGCCTTGCTTGCCACCGTTGTTAAGTAAATCACCGCAGCTGTTAACACAGTTGTTAAGTGAATCCGGCTTCCTCTGACTTTGCTTGTCAGAAGGTCACAAAAGATGATCACGTGATCCCAGGACACTGCAACCGTCATAAATAGGAGCCACTTGACAAGGGTCCAAATTTTGATCACGTGACTATGGGGATGCTGCAACAGTTGCAAGTGTGAAAAATGGACATAAGTCACTTTTTTCAGTGTTGAAATTTCGAAAGGTCAGTAAATGAATGGTTGTAAGTCAAGCTACCTGCACTCAAGGTGCTTTACACAATGCTCCCTCCTCCTATTTTCCCCACAACAAAGAGAGCAACTGGCCCAAAACCACCCAACTGCTTTCCACACTTAAGGAAGGACTAGAACTCAGAGCTTCCTGAGTTCTAGTCCAGCACATTCACCACTACACCAAACCGTCTCTCTAAATTTTAAATACTGGCCACAGTTAGCCTGTGAAACCTAAGCTACCTTACACCTTGAAGGGCCTTTTTCTCAAATAAGAATTGTCTGATTTAGCCTTCCCAACCTTCAGAGGTGCCGAACTACAAATCCCAGAATCCCTTTGACCACGGAAAAGCTGCAACCAAACTGGGGCATAACAATTTCACTTTGAAGTTACGATGACGATGATATCCATTCAGTCGTGTCCAACTTTTGGTGATTCTACAGGCCGGGTCTCTCCACATCTTCTGATTTTGCATTATTTCTTTGAGTTTTTCGATTTTGCACTATTTCTTTTGAGTTTTTCTATGCTCTGACTGATGTCAGCTTTGATGGTGTCCAAACACTGTATTCTTTGGCAGTCTGGTTTCCTTTTACTGCTAAATCTTCCTAACGTAATTGCTTTTTCCAGTGATTATGGAGATTCTCAGTCATCCAGGTCAGGGTTATCCCGAAGGTGGTTCTTCAAAAGGCAACTGGACTTTCTTTGTTTTTCCTTGGAAGATCTTTCGCTTCTCATCCAAGAAGCTTCTTCAGTTATAAAGATTTCAAAGGGAAAAATAAAGCAGCAATTCCTTCAGAGGCTTATCCACCCCAACTGAAGAAGCCTCTTGGATGAGAAGCGAAAGATCTTCAAGGAAAAAACAAAGAAAATCCAGTTGCCTTTTGAAAAAGCACACCTTTGGGACTTTCTCCAGTGAATTCCCCCTGCAAAATAAATGAGATGCAGTTTTGTGATTTCTCCTTCCAGTGACATATCTGGTGTTATGCACTCCTGTATTTGCTTGTAGTCACCTTTGCTGTCCAAGGAATACGCAGGTGCCTTCTCCAGCACCGCAATTGAACCAGTAGTGGGTTCTAAAACCTGTTGCTACCGGTTCACACGCGCGCTTGCGCCGCATGCGCAGAAGCATCCCGGGAGGGTGGGCGGAGCCTACCGGTTCTAAGAACCGGGCCGAACCGGGAGCAACCCATCGCTGAATTGAACTCATGGCAAAACTGCAACCGAACTGGGACAAACAATTTCACTCTGAAGCCAAGCCTGGAATAATTTAACTCTGAAGCTAATTGTGCTGCGTTCAATCTGTACCCACCATTGCGTCCTCCTGGAGGAATCTGCTGGTTTCCATCAAGAATTAGAGTAGTTATATTCTCCAGGATTTATGTACCAGTTAAAGAAACGTAGCTAATGCTGCTTGCCGACTGAACAAGATTAACAAGAGTCCTTCTCTGGATAATCCTACCCCTCAGAAATTCAGGATTTTTGCCTGCTGCTTTGTCCACAGACTTCCAACCTTTTCTCTCCCGTGTACAAAAATACCTAATAATGACACCGTCTCATTGTAGCTTTTGCTACCATGTTTCCCCGAAAATAAGACCCTGTCTTATATTTTTTGAACCCCGAAATAAGTGCTTGGCCTTATTTTCGGGGAGGTCTTATTATTTTGGGGCATGTGGAGCAAGACGGGGCTCCTCTTGCCGTCTTACCTGATTTCCAGCTCTGTCTCTCTAACCCTAACCAGAGGAAATGGCAGGGACCGGCTGCGCATGCAGTTAAATATTTTCGGGGAGGTCTTATTTTCGGGGGAGGTCTTATTTTCGGGGGAGGTCTTATTTTCGGGAAAACACGTTATTCTTTTTTTTTTCCCCATCTGAGGTTGTGAGGCAGCTGAGCTGAGACTCGTGGTACATCAAAACGGGGTCTCCAGCAGAGGCTGTCCTCCAGGGTCACTGATCCACAAAGCCCATGCGGCTCTTACAATATAGAGAGGGAACAAAAACCCTTATGCAACCCCGCAAAATGTTAGACACCATGATCCAGGTCAGCAGGGAGTAGGGAAGAGTTCAGATTTTCCTCCCAGCTTCTCCTGAGACTCTAGAAAGAGTGCAGAGAAGAGCAACCAAGATCATTAGGGGACTGGAGGCTAAAACATATAAAGAACCATTGCTGGAATGGTGTATGTCTAGTTTACTGAAAAGAAGGACTAAGGGGTGACATGATAGCAGTGTTCCAATATCTAAGGGGCTGCCACAAAGAAAGGAAGTCAACCTATTCTCCAAAGCCCCTGAAGGCAGGACAAGAAGTAATGGATGGACACTAATCAGGGAGAGAAGCAACCTAGAAGTCCCAAAGATGTTTTTTCAAGAGGCAACTGGAATTTCTGGTTTTTCTTTGAAGACGTTTCGCTTCTCATCCAAGAAGCTTCTTCAGCTCAAACCAGAAAGTCCAGTTGCCTTTTGAAAAAGCACCTTTGGGACAGCCATGACCTGGATGACTGAGAATCTCCATAGACATTAAGCAACCTAGAACTAGGGAGAAATTTCCTGACAATGAGAAATATTAATCAGTGGAACAAGTTGCCTCCAGAAGTTGTGAATGGGCCAACACCGGAGTTTTTTAAAGAGATAGGACAACCACATGTCTGAAATGGTATAGGGTTTCCTGCCTGAGCAGGGGGTTGGACTAGAAGACCTCCAAGCTCCCTTCCAATTCTTCTGTTATTCTGCCTTAGGATCTCTGCTTAGGATTTCACCTAGCAGAAACACATCCTGGATGTGCCAAACCACTTAAACAAGAGTTGTGCCTTTGCGAGCACTCTGCAATTTGCCGGACGCAGCTTGGGCATGAAAGAAAAAGCAAGACCTCGGCCATACAGGGTAGAAAAGCAAAGGAGAACTCAAGCTTGAAGTGCTTTTCTCAAAAACCAGGGAAGCAAGAAGTGCATTGTGCACAGTTCCGGTCCATTTCCCTTTCAAGAATCCCGTTAAAGAAACCCTTAAGAAAGGGAGATGAAAGCGACAACAATTATAAAGGTTTCAAAGTGAAAAAAAGAAGAAAGAAAGCAGCAATGCCTTCGGATCTTATCCACCCCAAATGATGCTCAGATTTTTATTGCCTTCTGTTTACCAGATACCAGGTTTGCCCTCCCCGTCTTTCCCAGTGTGACTGGGAGAGTAATTGAGGAAGGAGGGGTGGCTTCTTAGCAGACAAAATAATTGACGTTTACCTTAATCGGTTCTTATTTTTCTGTTCAGACTGACAGGGTCCTGCAATTATTTTCCATTAGATTCACTTGCCTGCATTCAAACCAAGAAACTGTTTAACTTCTCCGAGTATTTAGCTCGGTCTTTGTGTTTTTTGTTTACTGTCGTATGATGCACGCACACACAGGACGTGTGCGAGCAGGGGCGTGCACTGTGGGTCTGCGAGACCTTTTTTTGCTAATCCTTTCTGGGGTTTTTTCCCCCCCAAAATCAATGGGGGTCTTCTATTGTCCCCTTCCCTCTTTCTTCTTTTTAAAGAAATGCAATTATTTATTGTCAATGCTCATATCGCGCTTCATCCACGGAAAGCCACAATTTAAAAACCACCCAAGTAAAACAATAATCGCGAAAGGAAGGGCCCAGAATAAAAGTTGAGAAGATTTGGATGCCATTTAACACCTTCTAACTCTCTTTAATGAGCTTAGCTGCCAGACAAACCCATCCGGAGCCTTCTGGCCTCTTTCTGATTTCTTTTGCTTTCCAGAGACATTTGCCAGGCGATCTGATCCGCTTCATCTTCCCTCTTAGGGGGGAATCCGCTTCCATTTGCAAACCTGCTCTATTTCCGCAGAATTTATTTTTTTATGGGAATGGATGATGGAACAAGCTGCACGTTGAGCTATGATTGGTGCCTCCCCAAAGCATGCATCAGGAAGCACCCCGATTCAGAATGCAACCACAAAGTCCCTTTGAAATGTGGTGTTACAGGTAGTCCTCGACTTACGGCCACAAGCGAGCCCAAAACCTCTGTTGTTAAGTGAGACGTTTGTGAAGTGAGCTTTGCCCATTTTACGACCTTCCTGGCCACCGTCGTTAAGGGAATCCCTGCGGTTGTTAAATTAGTCATAGTCCTCAACTTATCACAGTTCATTTAGTGACCCTTCGAAGTTACAACGGCATGGGGGGAAAAAGGGACTTGGGACCGGTTTTTCACACTTACGACCGTTGCAGCATCCCCACGGTCACGCGATCAAACATTCAGATGCTGTTGGCAACTGGTTCATATTTATCACCGTTGCTGCGTCCCCAGGTCATGCGATCCCCTTTTGTGACCTTCTGTCCAGCAAAGTCAATGGGGAAGCTAGATTCACTTAACAACCGGGTTACTAATTTTAACAGCTGAAATGATTCACTTAATGAACGTGGCAAGAAAAGTCGTAAAATGGAGCAAAACTCACTTAACAAGTGTTTCACTTAGCAACATCAATTTTGGGCTCAATTGTGGCTCGTAACTCAAGGACTACTGGTAGTTAAGACACTTTCCTAAACCTACCTACCTACCAACCTACCTTCCTTCCTTCCTCCCTTCTTTCGCCTGCCTTCCTGTACCTACCTTCCTTCCTTCCTTCCTTCCTTCCTTCCTTCCTTCCTTCCTTTCCTCCCTCCGTTCCTTTCCTCCCTTCCTTCGCCTGCCTTTCTGTACCTTCCTTCCTTCCTTTCTTCCTTTCCTCCCTTCCTGATCTGCATCACTTCCTTTCTTCCTTTCCTCACTTCCTTCCTTCCTTTCCTCACTTCCTTTCCTCACTTCCTTCCTCGCTTCCTTTCCCCCTTTCCTCTCTCCCTGTCCTCACTTCCTTCCTTTCCTCACTTCCTTCCTTCCTTTCCTCACTTCCTTTCCTCACTTCCTTCCTTTCCTCACTTCCTTCCTTCCTTTCCTCACTTCCTTTCTTCCTTTCCTCACTTCCACTCTAGGGTTCTTCACTTGAAGGTTCCCAACCTTTGAGCATGTAAGTCTTCTTTGAGCAGAAGCTCAATGTGGAGCAATTAGCACATCACCGTGTTTTGCTTCATGCCACAAAAACTTCCTGAGCTGGCTGGCGCTCACCAACTCCGTTCAAAGCGCTGAGCAGGCCAGGCTGTTCTTTTCTCCCTTGGCATCTCTGACTTGGTTTGGCAGCCATCCCTCTGGGGCTGGAAGGGAGACCCCGACTTCAAGGCTGCCAGGGGAGGGGAGGAAAGAGGCAGGTTCTGGATTCAGGTTAGGAGAAGCCCAGAGCAGTCTCTCTTTTTAGGGGCCCTGTTCCTAGGTTGCGTAGATGGAAGAGGAAGGAAGGAAGGAAGGAAGGAAGGAAGGAAGGAAGGAAGGAAGGAAGGAAGGAAGGAACCAGGGGACGCGCCACTGCCGGGCCAGGCCGCCCTCCCTCCCAGAGCACTTTCTTCCTTCTCCCGCCGCAGAGACAAAGAGAGAAAGAAAGAGAAGAAAGAAGAGAAGGAGAGAGGAGAGGAGAGGAGAGGAGAGGAGAGGAGAGGAGAGGAGAGGAGAGGAGAGGAAAGGAAGAAAGAGAGAGAGAGAGAGAAAAGAGAGAGAGAGAAAGGGAGAGAAAGGGAGAAAGAAAGAAAGAAACAAACAAACAAGAAAAAAAGAAACAAGAAAGAAAGAAAGAAAGAAAGAAAGAAAGAAAGAAAGAAAGAAAGAAAGAAAGAAAGAAAGAAAGAAAGAAAGAAGAGAGAAACTGTTGTAAGTCGAGCACTACTTGCAATTCCTACCAAGTCAATAAGCAGCAATTAAGACAATGTTTCTCAACCTTGGCAGCTGGAGATTGGTGGACTTCAATTCGCAGAATTCCGAGAATTGAAGTCCACCGATCTTCAAGTTGCCAAGGTTGAGAAACATTGAATTAAGATTTCAGGAAGGGAACGGGAGCAGAGAATGTTTCTTCACCGCACAGGAGCCATGGGATAGAGGGCT
>QLTV01004282.1:228190-239992 GCA_003457575.1 Thermophis baileyi | reverse complement strand
AAAGCAGATGGGGTGGGGGGGGAGGAGAGGGACCAGCCATGGAACACTTTGTTCCTTTAAATCTCTTGGTAATTTCTCCCTCCTCCTTTGACATCGTAATGAGTTGCCATGGGAATAGCATTAATGAGCTTGATGCATTTGTAGACAGAAAGTGTGCTGGTTGGGGGGGGGGATGGAAGGGGGTTTTGGCTCTCCTGAACAGGGAGGGATGGAAGTTAAGGATGGTGTGGGGTTCAGATAGCCCAATCTTAGCCCCACCAACCATAACACATGGATATTTCTACTTGCTGAACCGTCAATTTTTTTTTAATATATATTTTTATTTATATTTTTGGGGAAGAGACTATTCTTACCCAAATTCCTTTTCAAAACCTGCAGAGCTTCTGGGACCTGCAGAATTTTTTCCAGGACTTGATGGCAGAGGATAAACAGGACAGGAAACTTTTTATACTGGTGGTTGATGGCTGGCTGGCTGGGGAGGGAGGAAGCCTGGAACTGGGGAGAGTTTTCCTAGCGGTGAGAGCAGTTGACCAATGGAGCGGCTTGCCTTCAGGGATTGTAGGTGCCTCCATCGCTGGAGGCTTTTGAGAAGAGACTAGACAGCCACTTGTCTGGAATGGTATAAGGTCTCCTGCTTGAGCAGGGGGTTGGACTAGAAGACCTCCAAGGTCCCTTCCAACTTTGTTATTCTGTATTTGCTTGCAGAGACAGCAATTCTCTCTCTCTGATACTGATTTCTTCAATATCAGCTACAAAATCTCCAGAACAAACCAGGATTATCTCTTTTCTATTTATATTAATTAAGAATCATTTCATAGAATAAAAGATAAAATGAAACAAAGGAAAGAAGCAAACAAATGCATGGAAAGAAGAAAAGAGACACTCTGAAGAAATTTATGAATGGCTTCCGACTTCCCAATAGATAATAATTACCGTCTTGTCCCTCCTCCCTCTTAAATATTTACAAACCAGGTGTCAGGCCTGGAAACCATCTTGGGCCTTGGATCTTCAGGCCTGCCGCATTTAGTGCTGTGGGAAACTGGGAGGGGGGATTGTATGGAGCTGGGGAGATGTGTAGTCATAATAACATTCCTTTCTTCGAGAGTCAAGGCCACGCTGCCCTGCACCTGGAGGGGTGTGCCTGGGAGGCATCTCCAGTTGGGATGGTGCATTGATTGGTCAATGTGATGGACATGTGGGTGCTGGGGCAGGAGCTTGGATTTTCTTTTGGGTCGGGAAAACTGGAAGCTTTCAGATTCGGGTTTTCCCAGATGTGCCAATACGATATCTCTAATAAAATGGAACTTTGAGGAAACTCAAGCCTCGGAGTTTTCTTTCGTTGGGGGTGTTACTTGGAACCCTGACACCAGAATTATCTCAAGGGCATCCCTTCCGCCAGAGACCAACACAGAAGGGTCTTCCCAGGATTGGCAAGGGTATTGGATTCACATACAGTCTTAAACCCAGGTTAATGGGGCCCAGTCCGGGGTGGGTTCCTCCTGGTTCGGACCGGTTCTCCCGAACCGGTAGTGGCCCACTGGTGACATCACGATGACGTCACCGAACTGGATCAGTCGGTGCTGGTCCGTGGGGACTGCCTTCTTTTTTTTAATTTTTTTTTTAATTTTTTTTTTTAATTTTTATTTTATTTTATTTTTTTCCTTCTGAGCATGCGCAGAAGCTGACTTCTGGCACTGTGCATGCGGTCACCATCTTTTTTGGGGGGCTTTTTTCCCCCAGATTTTTTGTTACTGCGCATGCGCGTGCGCGCGAAGCGCACACGTGCCCATGAGGCGCGCCCACGTGGCGCAGGAGGGAGCGAACCGGCAGCGAGGTAAGTTGGAACCCACCCCTGGGCCCAGTTCATCTGTAGAACATGATCTGCCAACATGAGAATAAAATAGTCCTCATTTAACCGACTGTTCACAATTACGATTGTGATGAAAACGGTACCTTTGTGACCAATGTCCCCATTTTATGACCTTTGCAGCTCTGGAAAGGAAAGGAAAGCTGAAGTCGGATCCTAAGCACAGTTTTACTTAATGACCGCTTCATTGCTAAGCCACCCAGAATTGTTGGATACGAGATGGGCGCCAAGCACATTTCCTAAATATATAAATAAATAATGTCCCAATTGTGGTCGCTAAACAAGGACTACTTGTATCTCATTCTTATGGCTCTATTTCCTTTTTTTAAAACAAACTGCCACAATTGAAAGAATCTAATTCATTCTGCCGAGATAGTAACTAGTTAAAACAAATGTTTGTATGCGTTTGAATCCAGGTTTTGCAAATGTCTGGATTTTAAACCCGTGATCCCTCTTAAGAACTCACTTGAGCATCCATATGTCTAGTCTAGAGAAAAGAAGGACTGGGCTGAGATGATAGCATATTTCAATATTTGAGCAGCAGCTGCCACAAAGAAGAGGGGGTCAACTTATTTTCCAAAGCACCAGAAGGCAGGACAAGAAACAATGGATGGAAACTAATCAAGGAGCGAAGCAAACTGGAATTAAGGAGAAACTTCCTGACAGTTAGAACAATTAACCAGTGGAACACCTTGCCTTCAGAAGTTGTGGGTGCTTCATCCTTGGAGGTCTTTAAGAAGAGACTGGACAGCTACCTGTCTGAAATGCTACAGGGTCTCCTGCTTGAGCAGGTCATTGGACTAGAAGACCTAGCCTTCTACTTTGAGGGCCTGCCACAAAGAAGAGGGGGTCAACTTATTTTCCAAAGCACCAGAAGGCAGGACAAGAAACAATGGATGGAAACTAATCAAGGAGAGGAGCAACCTGGAATTAAGGAGAAATTTCCTGACAGTGAGGACAATTAACCAGTGGAACAGCTTGCCTCCAGAAGTTGTGGGTGCTCCAACACTGGAAGTTTTGAAGAAGAGATTGGATAGCCATTTGTCCAGAATGGTATCGTATCTGCTGTTTGGGAACTCTGGACTAGAATAGCAATAGCAATAGCACTTAGACTTATATACCGCTTCATAGTGCTTTTACAGCCCTCTCTAAGCGGTTTACAGAGTCAGCCTTATTGCCCCCAACAATCTGGGTCCTCATTTTACCCACCTCGGAAGGATGGAAGGCTGAGTCAACCTTGAGCCGGTGAGATTTGAACCGCCGAACTGCAGCTAGCAGTCAGCTGAAGTAGCCTGCAGTGCTGCACTCTAACCACTGCGCCACCTCGGCTCTAAGAAGACCTCCAAGGTCCCTTCCAACTCTGTTATTCATTGAAATAAACATCTGCCATTTCCTTTCTTCGCATTTTTTTTGAGGGGGGGCAATGTCACCTATGGATTGGAACTGAAAACCTGTGACTCAAAACACTAACAGATGCCACTCTGGTAAGGAATATATGTAAATAGGCAGTGGAGAGACCCATCTAATCCGCTCGAGAGCTTTACTATCAACCAGCAGCCCAGTTAGTCCATTAAATAAATAAACCAAGGCCAAAAGCCGTAGGAAAGCAATCACACTGATTAAGACAAGCAACCATTCATTAAGACTGGCCACCCTTTCCAGTGATTCTTCGCTTTTTCAGACTGGATCTAGATAGGAATGGGGAAGAGCAGAAGTGAAGAGACCTTACAGAACCTAGAGGTGAGGAACTATGGCCCCTTTGTGACTTGTGAACTTCAACTCCCAGAATTCCTGAGCCAGCATGGGCCCAGGTTTGCATTTTATAACAATCCCCTCATAGGTTTCAAGCGATGAGGTATGCAAATCCGGATGGCAAAGCTAAGCATGTATTCTCAGAGGAAACCCAACAAGTTTAATGGAACCGACTCCCTAGTGCAATTTAGGATTGCCGCCTTAATTAGCGTAAAGTATGCTAAGCGCAAGGCGAAGTCCAAGCACAAATCATATGTAATGGGAAGTCCCATTGGCTGGATTCACACACCACACTACTGTATATTAAAGGGTTGCCTAATTTGAGCAGCCCAGCAGATTGTCTTATGATGCTGTTAATACCAGATCACAACATTAAGATGATCCGTTTGGGTATAGCGTGTACTTTGCTTTGTGATTAACTGAGGTTACCTTTAGAGGTTAGTAGGTACCGGTAGTATTAATGTAACTAATTTGTTATTTGGAAGTAAGTGTGCAAAGGGATGCAATCTCCAAGATCTTCCGGGACAAAGGAGGTTAAATGCCGCCTTAGGCATGAAAGCCAGCTGGGTAACTTTGGGCCAATTACCAGGAGACTGGGAGTTCTAGTCCTGCCTTAGGCACGAAAGCCAGCTGGGTGACTTTGGGCCAATTACCAGGAGACTGGGAGTTCTAGTCCTGCCTTAGGCACGAAAGCCAGCTGGGTGACTTTGGGCCAGTCACATTCTCTTAGCCCAACCACCTCATAGGGCTGTTGTTGTGGGGAAAACAGAAGGAGGAAGGAGTGTTATGTTTGTTCACCATCTTGAGTTACTTTAAAGTAATAAAGTAGGAATAAAAATCTGATCAATAAATAAATAATAGTACTTTTATTTTAAAAGTTACAAATATTGCCTGGCTAAGTAGTATCCAGGTAACCTTGGCTGATCTGAAGTAAACAGTGTTGGATTAACTCATACCTGAATGGGGGGAGAGACCAGAACATATCAAGGCATAGGTTTGACTGAGAAGTGAATTCTCTTCCTCCTCCTCCTCCTCCTCATCATCATCATCACGCTCAGTGTTTCTCAACCTGGGCCACTTTAAGACGTGTGGACTTCAACTCCCAGAATTCCCTAGTCAGCTTTGCTTTGCTGGCTGGGGAATTCTGGGAGTTATAGCACTTATAGCACTTAGACTTATATACCGCTTTACAGTGCTTTACAGCACTCTCTAAGCGGTTCACAGAGTCAGCATATTGCCCCCAACAATCTGGGTCCTCATTTTACCCACCTCAGAAGGATGGAAGGCTGAGTCAACCTTGAGCCGGTGAGATTTGAACCGCTGAACTGCTGAACAGTCAGCTGAAGTAGCCTGCAGTACTGCACTCTAACCACTGCGCCACCTCGGCTCTTTGAAGTTGAAGTTGAAGTCCACCTGTCTTAAAGTGGCCCAGGTTGAGAAACACTGATCTGGCTCACTGTGTAACAAATCATAATAGAAAATACAATGGCAACTCACGTCCATACAACTGCCAAAAAATAACAACACAGATCTGTCCATGAATTTACCGGAGGAGCTTTAGAGTACTCAAAAGAGGCTTTACAGAAATCTAAGTCTTACTGCTTAAGCAAACGTACACAGATTCCTTGCGAATCCTAAGGAAAAAAAGAGGAGGTTTTACATAGCAAACAGGAGATTAATTTTCAGCCTTGCACTAGGAAAAGGATAAGCAGAAGCCCAAACTAGATAGCTCACCACTTAAATGGATAGCACCCACTTTGGTTTCTGTGGCTTCTGACCATTGTATTTATTTCATTTCTATCCCACCTTTATTGTTTTTATAACAACTCAAGGAGGCTTGCATATTTAATACCCCTTCCTCCTATATCACATAAAGTCCAGTTTGGTTAATATAAAGCCATTGATGTGCTAAAAATCTGGGCCTGAAAGGATCCAGTTGAGTTTTCTGCAAAACACAGAATGCCTTCAGAAATTAACCCAGTCGGTGGAATAAAGTGGAATTTAAAAAAAAAAAGACAGAAGGGAAATCTCAGGACAGAGGCCAGCCAGAAAAAGTGACTTGCATGGAATTCTGCGGAACCAAAATATTCACCCTTGGTCTCTTTCAACACCTCTGATGCAGCTGTTTTCCACATGTGCAAATGGCCTTAAGAATTTCCTAATCCTTCCATCTCTGCGGCATCACCACAGAAGCTAAGGTGACCAAAAAAACAAAAAAAAAACCCCACTTCCTTTGCCAGGATGGGATATGGACAATGGAAAGAGAGAGCAAGACAGAAATGTGCAAACTTTCATCGCCATCCATCAATTATATTCTGCAACACAACAAGACAGACACAGACTTCAGAGGATAATCAGAACTGCAGAAAAAACAATTACTGCCAACCTGCCTTCCATTGAGGACCTGTATACTGCACGAGTCAAAAAGAGGGCCGTGAAAATATTCACTGACCCCTCGCATCCTGGACATAAATTGTTTCAACTCCTACCCTCAAAAGGACGCTATAGAGCACTGCACACCAAGACAACTAGACACAAGAACAGTTTTTCCCCGAACGCCATCACTCTGCTAAACAAATAATTCCCTCACCACTGTCAAACTATTCACTAAGGCTGCATTACTATTACTATTAGCCTTCCCATCGTTCCTATCACCCATCTCCTCCCACTTATGACTGTATGACTGGAACTTGTTGCTTGTGTCCTTACGATTTATATTAACATTGATTGTTTCCTGATTGCTTATTTGTCTATTCTATTCTATTCTAGTCTATTCTATTCTATTCTATTCTATTCTATTCTATTCTATTCTATTCTATTCTGTTCTATTCTATTCTATTCTATTCTATTCTATTCTATTCTATATTCCTGTGTGAGAAAAATCTTTAGGGGGCCCTCCCCTTTCCCTAAATCTGTTTCCCTTCTCCGATTTCACCTATTTCTGACATGGTCTTTACTGCTTTCCCCTCAATGCTAATCCCTTGTGTAGGAACGGCAAAGACTGCATAGCCCAATCTTGGCAACTTTAAGACTTGTGGACTTCAACTCCCAGAATTCCCCAGCCAGCTGGTAGAATTCCCCATGGCTGGCTGGGGAATTCTGGGAGTTGAAATCCACAAGTCTTAAAGTTGCCAAGGTTTGACCCCCACCCCCTCTCCAGGCCTAAATCTTTCTTCACCATGGAACCCTATCAATTTTTTCACACTTCCTGAACTTTGGAATGTACTGTGGGAAAGTTACATTTAAATGCTCAGCATAGAGCAGCTGAATGTATTTCAACTGCTGAGCCACCGTGGTAAAAGGAGCGTTACTTTCCCAAAGTATTCTATTCCATGAAACAAAATCTGAAAACAGAGCAGGAATGAAATTGGAGTATCTGAATATGAAAGATGGCGGTGATTCTAGTATGTTTTGGACATCCTGAAGAAAGAGAGACAGTGTTCAGAGGCTTATGATAGATCAGGGGTGGGCAATTAATTTTCCCAAGAGGCTGTATGAGAAACTGGACCTGTTGTGAAGAGACAAACCAATACAGCTGGTGTAGGAGCTAAAATTTGGTTACAGATAGTCCTCGACTTATAACCGGTTGCTTGGCGACCATTCAAAGTTATAACCAACCTGAAAGAAGGGACTTATGACTTGGATTTGAAGTTCTGATGGTCGGGTCCCCTCCGTCGTGACAGAACTTCAAGCTCTTGGTAACACAACCACATTTGTAGTATCCCATGGTAACGTAATCATTTTTTGGGGAGAGTTTTGCCAAAACCTGGCACTTATTCCAATTTTGGCAAAACTCCACCCATAACCAACCACTGGTCCGCTTAAAGACTGCGGCTTCCATTTAACTGGGAGTTCTAGTTAACAAAGAAGATCATAAAATCGTCTGACCTGTTTTATGACTGTTAGGACATACGGCCGTAAGGGGCAGGCTTCATTATGGTCATAGGTCGAGGACTAACTATCTGTACTTCCAAATATGTTTGTGAGAGAAAGCAGCTGCTTGGCCTTCTATGTCTCTTTCGCCTTGTGTATTCTTGATTCACACAACATACAGGTCATGTTTTGGCTAGTCGTGGCATGTTGTCCGAGCTCAGACCGTGGATTAAATTGTGGCTAAGGAGCAGTGCCTCTAAGCCACAATTCAGTGTCTCTTCTGAACCTAGATCTGGGGTTAATCGATACAGCATGTTCCTTTCGGCCTCCAGAGAAGGATGAGAGAGAAATGAGATATTCCAATTCCAGCATTTTATCTCTTCCTGATTTTGACTCCTCTTTTAACAGAATAACGGAGTCGGGAGGGACCTTGGAGGTCTTCTAGTCCAAACCCCTGCTCAAGCAGGAGACCCTATATCATTTCAGACAAACGTCGTCCAAATTTTTGCCAATTGTTGGGTGTAGATGAAGCTCAGTGGGTGGAACAAGGAAGAGATTTCACCTTCCCCCATTTCATCTGGGGTGGCTCAAAACCCAACAGCTCACTGAATTGCTTAAATTTTATTTTTACAGAAACATTTTTTAAACCCTCAGAAAGGGTGGGCTGGATGTTAAAGAAAAGGAAGGGGAACTCTCGGACCATAACTGATTGTACTTTGGGATCCTTGGTGCTCTCTGGGCTTGGTGGTTTTGTTGCAGATGTTTCATCGTTATTTTCATTGTTTCCTTCACAGCTAGCATTGATAATGTTACTTCGTTTGGTAATGAAGTATTGGGGGAAAACCACCAAGCTCAGAGAGCACCAAGGACCCAACAGTTCAACCCCGAGCTTCAAATATTCTCTTCTATCGTGATCGTACTTTGCTAATGTTTCCTAACGCCACACCAATAAGGTCCTAATTCTGGCACTCGGAAGAAGTGCGACAGTTGGCTTGGGATGTCATCCAAACAAATTCCATGCTAATAAACCCCAACAACTAAAGTGAAATATTTTATTCCCTCCCTCCCTTGAATTAACATGGAACGAAAGGAGGTGATGCAGATGGGACCCAAATATAATTACAACCAGAAAGGCTGAGACACAAGCTCGCTTGATTGTGACTGAAAGCGAATGCTGGAAAACAACACCTGGGTTTTTGTCCACTAATTTCCACATGCAACTTGATAGTGCGATTGGGGAGGGGGGAAAAGGAACACTTATGCACTGGAATATATTCAACCTTCCTGCCAACATTTTATTCCCCTGTTCTTTGTCCCCAAAAACTCACATTCAATCCGTCACTGGGGAGCGCAGTTACAAAGGGGCCCCGGATAAATATTGCTTACTCATTTTTGTAAGACAAGTGAAAAGATCTCTGCTGTAATTACTGGATTTATCATATCATGAGCACCAGAGCAAAATCCATCCCGTTCTGCTCTAGATTCAGAAAGCGGCTGCATCTGCGGCGCACCAGGCTGTTTAAATACAATGCTGTGATGTTCCTATCGCTGCTTTGGTAGACAGTTTGCCACCCAATTTTTCATCCGCAGGAAGAACGGGGGATAATCTGAAATCGTTTTTTAAAATTTGGAGATGAGGCAGAATACGGATATTCTGCATCTAAGGATGGGCTCCAGCAAGAGTCCGAAAGCTCGGAAGACAAAACCTCGGGTCATGGTGAGCGACTCAGATTGGATCCTGCAACGTTATCCTGGGACACGTACATTCGCCTTCATTCATGAGAATACAGAGAGTCGAACTGTAAAGGAACCCAAATTTCCACCATAAGTCATAAGTCACGGTACCCACGCAACCGGACTCGATTTTATGACTTTTCTGCATTGATCATTGGAATAGAATAGAATAACAGAGTTGGAAGGGACGGGGCGTTGGTCTTACCTGATACGCCCCTTCTCGTGAACATGGAGACAGCATCCAGGAATGGGTTAACTCCGTCTATTATCCAATAGGACTCAGTCTGCAAAAGCGATGCCACGCCTCCTCCTCCTGTGACTTCCGCTTTTTTGACGAAGGCATTGATGCAGACTTGCGTGATGTTCTCTGTCATCATGGTGTGGCATTGGCTGACCAGGACCAGACGCTAATCCGGGTGGGGCTGGATGCTGTCTCCACATTCACGAGAAGGAGCGTATCAGGTAAGACCAACGCCCCTTCTCCATACTAGTGGAGACAGCATCCAGGAATGGGACATACCAAAGCTGGCTGTACTATTGGGAGGGCGCGGCCCGGTCCTGGATCCTCTGGCTAGAATGAACACTCTGAAGCACACGTCTCCCGAAAGCCGCATCAGCTGAGGCGAAGGAGTCCAACTTATAATGGCGCACCAGGTGGCTGCTCGACAAACTTCCTCGATCGAAGCCTGTGTCGCCCATGCCGCTGAGGTAGCCACGCTCCTTGTGGAATGTGCAGTGATGCGTCATGGTAGTGGTAAGGCCTGGACCTCATAGGCTTTGGCAATACAAGCTCTGATCCACCTCCCAATTGTGGTCGACAAGACCTTAGTTCCTAATGAAGATGGTTGAAAGGAAACCAGAAGAGACTCCAACTTCCGAAAGGAAGATGGTCTGTTAATGTAAATCTTGAGCGCACGTCTTACATCTAAGGTGTGCCACCTGTGCTCCAATTGGTGGCTTGGACGCAGACAAAAGTTTGGAAGAACCAGTCCTTGGGCCCTGTGAAACCATGAATTGATATTTGGAATGAAGGTAGGATCCAATCTGAGAACCACTCTGTCGGGATGAAAGATGCAAAGATCGGATCGGATAGAAAGGGCTGCTAGCTCAGAAATCCTGCGAGCTGATGTGATGGCCACCAAAAATGCAACCTTGTAAGACAAGAAACGAAGACTGGCCTCTCTGAGGGGCTCAAATTGACTCTGAGTGAGGGAATTGAGGACCTTCGATAGATCCCACGTAGGAAAGCGATGAACTACAGGAGGTCGCAAGTTGGTGGCTCCCTGAAGAAACTGACGAATTACAGGTAGCTGAGACAAAGAATCCCTAGTGCCACAGGTTAAAATGGAAGATAGGGCAGCCACCTGTTATCGTATTGTGTTAGGGGATAGCCCCTGCTCGAGCCCGTCCTGAAGGAACTCAAGAACCTGGGGCACCGAAACCTCCATGGGCCGCAGCTTCCGTCTCGAGCACCACAAGCAGAACGCCCTCCATGTGGCATTGTAGATCCAGTTAGTTGACTCTCTGCGGGAGGCTTGGGTTGTTTTAACGACTCTATCTGAAAGATTGTCCCCACTCAACAGGCGCCGCTCAAGTGCCAAGCGGTCAGATGGAACCACTGGGGGTCTGGATGAACCAACGAACCCTGGCTGAGATGGATTGCGGTCTGAGGTAGCCACCAGGGTCGGTCGACCGATAGATTCACGAGGTCCGCGAACCAGGGACGCCGAGGCCAGTGGGGAGCCAGAAGGACGAGTTCCGCCCTCTCTTCCAGGAGCTTCCAGATGACTTTCGGAATGAGTGGAAGAGGGGGAAATGCATACAGAAAGCCACGGGGCCATGGGGAGCGCAGCGCATCCACTCCCTCTGCTCCCGGGCTCAGAAATCGGGAGAAGAACCGAGGAAGTTGGGTGTTGATCTGGTTGGCGAACAGGTCGACCGAGGGAAGACCAAATCGGTCCGCTATGTCCCTGAACAACAATGGGTACAATCGCCACTCTGCATTGTCCACTGTTGCCTGGCAAAACCAATGGAGGATCCCCCTGAATTTCTGGAGACCAAGCAGAAATCTGCATAACTCCAGATTCCTCAGTTCCTTCCCCCTGAGGAGATAAGGGACACTGAGACTCAGATGGCAATTGAATTAGTTGGCCACTGGACCCCATTGAGGAGGCCTTTTGAGCCCTTGCAATGATCTTTTCAATATCCTTATGGCGTTGTTGGTCCTGTTTCTCAGCCGTTTTAGAGCCCTTATGGGCTAAGATTAGAGCAACACGACAGCTGTAGCTAGGGGGACCTTTGCACAGGTTCGTCTGGTGCACCAATTGCGACCCTACTTGGATCAAGAGGCTCTCCTCACAGTCACTCATGCCCTTGTCACCTCACGGTTAGATTATTGCAATGCGCTCTACATGGGGCTACCCTTGAAGAGTGTTCGGAGACTACAGTTGGTCCAGAATGCAGCTGCGCGAGCTGTTATGGGTACACCTAGGTACACCCATATTACACCAATTCTCCGCGAGCTGCACTGGCTTCCTATTGGTCTCCGGGCACAATTCAAGGTGTTGGTTATTGCC
>QLTV01004282.1:174695-204976 GCA_003457575.1 Thermophis baileyi | reverse complement strand
CCCACGGGGGGGGGGGGGGGCTTTCCTCAAGCCTCCGGTAGGGCAAAAACGGCATCCCCAGGCTCCGGAGGACTTCCCGAACTTCCGGTAGGCCCATTTTTCGCCCTCCCAAGCCTTCGCGCGCGCCCTGCACTTACCTGCATCCAAAACGGGCTGCGTGGGGACTTCTGGGAGGGGCAGGATGGGTGGGGCCAGCCAGGAGTGGGATTTGGGGGTTCTTTGAACTGCACAGAATCTTAGCTAGAGGTTCTCCCGAACCCCTGCGAACCCCCAGCAGCCCACCCCTGGACACGACTTCGTAACTAACAACAACAGTTTAAAGTTTTGAAGTTTAAAATCAATGTTTCACCTAAACATTGCTTGCAATTGGAGATTGTACAACTGATGATATGGACCTACGCGCACAACAGAAACGTCCGCACACCAGCCTCCCTTTGCGGCCTCACGCAAGTAACACAAACAAGATTCTGGAAGCTGTTGCACAATCTGTGGGCTATTGAATAACGTAATGCTTGAGCTGAAACTTGAAGGAACCCCCAAAAAGAGGAGACGGGCTATGGTGGGCACGGTGACAATATTTTCATCGCCATCCACAACAGCTTCCACCCAAGGAGGAAAAGGCCCATCCGGAAGATTTGTCTCAATAACTTGAGAGCTCTTCAATTTATTTCTTAGAACTAGTGTTGCAGGAAGTGATAAATCTGGAGACATTTTTAATACATCTCCTTCAAAAGCTTTCTGGAATTGATTTTCAAAAGTGTTCACCACCAGTTCATTCAAGCAATTCACTTCTTCACAATTCTTCATGGATTGAGTGGGCGCTGGGGCTCTGATCAGCGCATAAAGAGTTTGCCATCACTCACACACCTACCAGTCTGTGCATCATAAATTGCAGCTCTTGGCTATACAGGAAGTCCTCGACTTACAACAGTTCGTTTAGTGACCATTCGACGTTACAATGCCACTGAAAAAAGTGACTTAGGGCCACGTTTCACACTTACGACTGCTGCAGCATCCCCACGGTCACGTGATTCACATTTGGCTGCTTGACGACTGATTCATATTTATGACGGTTGCAGTGTCCCAGGGGCTCACGTGATCATCTTTTGCGACCTTCTCACCAGCAAAGTCAATGGGGAAACCAGATTCACTTAACAACCAGGTTACTCAAGTTAAGAACTGCAGTGAGTCACGTAACAAATGTGGCAAGAAAAGTCGTAAAATGGGGCAAAATTCACTTAATAAAGTTCTTACGTAGCCACTTAAATTCTGGGCTCAATTGTGGTCGTAAGTCGTAAGTACCGTAAGTACCTGTACTGCCTAAGAAAGCTTAAGTCCATGTCTCGGCTCTACAGGTAGTCCTCGGTTTATGACCGTTTGTCTAGCAACCGTTCAAAGTTACAACCGCACTGAAAAAAGTGACTCGCGACGAGTCCTCACACAACCATCTTAGTATCCCTACAGTCACACAATCAAAAATCAGGGGTTTGGAAACGGTGATGGCTGCAACAATCAGGGGTCATGTGATGGCCATTTGTGGCAATCCCAGCTAGTTTCTGTCAAAAAAAGTCAATTGGGGGGGGGCCGGATTCTCTAAGGACCGCATGATTCACTTAACAACCATGGTAGCTCGCTTAACAACCATGGGCAAAAAGTCATAAAATCAGGCATGAGAAAGTTAACAACTGCCATGCTTAGCAATGGGGATTCTGATCCCAACTATGGTCATAACTCTTTTGGGAACACTGATGCATCTCTTCTCTACTCCCTCAAAACTCAGAAGGTGCTGTCAAATCAGAGGTGGATTCCTCCCGGTTCGCACCGGTTCTATAGAACCGGTAGCAAACCGCTGGTGATGTCATGGAGCCGGTTCTGTCGGTGCCGGTCTGTGGACGCCGCCATCTTTTTGGGGGAATTTTTTTTGGGGTTTTTTTTTTTTAATTTTTTACTATTTTTTTTTCTTCTGCTCATGGGCAGAAGCCGAGTCCCCGGCACTGCGCATGCGCCGCCATCTTGTTTTTGGCTTTTTTTTTTTTTGGAATTTTTTGTGAAGTTTCGGCACTGCACATGCGTGTGCGCCCACACGGCGTGGCCACGCGGCATGCAATGCGCGCAGAGCCACGCAGTGCGGGAGGAAGCGAACCAGCAGCGAGGTAAGTTAGAACCCACCCCTGTGTCAAATGATATGGAGATTAAGCTAGAACATTTGTAAAATTAAAAAAGAGAGAGACAAGGAGGGTCTTTTGGATATCTGGATAGTCACAAGATGCTTCATCCAGTTAATGTCTATGGAGATTCTCAGTCATCCAGGTAATGGTTGTCCCAAAGGTGCTTTTTCAAAAGGTAACTGGACTTTGTTTTTCCTTGAAGACGTTTCGCTTCTCATTCAAGAAGCTTCTTCAGTTCTGACTAATGGTGGACGATGGAAGGATTGATATTCCTTGCAGTCCTCTGGTCGTTAGCGCTCTCTCTGAGAGTCATTGAGGCCACTTGGAAGTTTGTCTGTGCCCTCAAGGTCACTTGAATAGTGCAAAGGGGTGTGGGATCTTCTTGGAACTGCTGAAAGGACTGTGTTGTAGAAGGTTCCACACCCATTTGCACTACTCAGGTGACCCTGAGGGCACAGATAAACCTTCAAGTGGCCTCAACAACTCTCAGGAAGAGCGCTAACGACCAGATGACTTCAAGGAATATACACCCTTCCATCTTCCACCATTCGGTCAGAACTGAAGAAGCTTCTTGGATGAGAAGCGAAACATCTTCAAGGGGGAAAAAAGTCCAGTTGTCCAGTTTGTCTTTGTCCAGCACCTTTGGGACTTCATCAAGTTGCCTTTCTTTTAAGAAAGAAAGCTGAAAAGGCAGATGGTCCCCAAACCAAGAACTGAACTGTTCAAGCCAGATGGAGATGTAATTTCCACATCACCATTATTTTCATTTCCCAATCCTTCAAAAGTACTTCCTGGACAATGCGATTGTTTTTAATTCTGCTGATCTGAGGTTGCTAAAAACAAGGAGTAAAAATCTGCACCCCAACCCAACCCAGCAGGTGCACATTTAAAAAAAAAATTCTACACGCCATAAAAAAGGAAAAGAAATTGGCTGCCACCCTCCCCACCCTTTTCCAACATCCTTACTTCATGTGTTTGTCTAGCATGAAAAATCTTCAACCGCATTAAGGAATTTTTTTCCCTTTAAAAAAGCTGCTAATTCAGGGGAACGTCAGGAGCCAGATAATCAGGTGTGCCAAGTGGAAAATGAACCACCCACACCCTGATAGTAGCGCCATTTCAAAGAAAAGACTAATTTTACTGTGGTTTTAAATATCTAAAACTGCCAGAAATAAATTGGCTCGGATCCTTGAGCACAGCCAACGCCATGAGATTGCAAACATCTGAAGCTGCTTTTGAACTGGCTCTTGTGCGGAAGTGTCCCGAGACCACAGATCTAGGGACCTATGACCTGGCTTTCCCTTTGCACAAATGCAACTCTGCTGGTTATTGTTTGCTGAATAAAGTGCGATTAGGCTGGTTCACATACCTGTCATTAAACCGTAGTGTGTTGCCCGATTTGCCGTACTGCTTGCTTAGCTCACTGCAGGGACCCACCTTGCATCTGCTACCGCGATAGACAACGGTGACAGGATAAGGTAGCAAAAGGGGAAGCCTACACAAGATCAATAAGCCATCTTCATCTACCAATTACCCTCCCAGAAGTACTGGATGATAGCCATCATCATTCTGTGATGACATGGAGAGAGGAGGTGGATTCCCAGGAGGGAGGGGGGGTGTTCCAGAGGAGTAAGAGGCAACTCAGCCTGGATATGATGTGTGAAAGAAAGAGGGTGAGGATAGCTCCTTTCTAATAGTTCCCATAGTACATTGTAGATGCAGATAGTGGAGTGGTGCGGTGGCCTAGAGGTGGAGCTCTCGCCTCACAATCAGGAGGCTGTGACTTCGATCCTAGGTAGAGGCAGATATTTCTCTCTCTGGGCACAATGAGAATATATCTGCTGAACAAAATTCCGCACTGGTGACAGGAAGGGCATCCGGCCATTAAAACACTCTGCTAGCTCCATTCAGTTGGCCAGACTCCAAGGGATTACGGGGCCGTTAAAAGAAGATGATTGTAGATGCAGATAGTAGTACAGTCCTCAGACCGGCAAGATTTTGTCTATAGGTGTGAAACAATAAGGCAGGGGTCCCCAACCGCTGGTCCATGGACCCGCACTGGGCCGTGGCATGCCAGCAACCGGGCCACACAAGCAAGCAAAGCCCTAACCCTCCGGTCCACGGAAAAACCTTTCTCCATGGAACCAGTCCCTGGTGCCCAAAAGGCTGGGGGGCACTTCAATAAAGAACTCAGCTTGAAAGAATCACCATGCATCTGGCTTGGTTTGGGACCAATTCTCAGGTGGCTATCTCAAGATTCTTGTTGGAACATCCTGAAAGTTAACCAATACAGGTAATCCTTGGCTTACAAACATTCATTTAGTGGCCATTTGAAGTTACAACGGCACTGAAAAAAGCGACTTGCAACCGTTCCTCGCGCTTATGACCGTCAAAGTATCTCCACCACAGTCATGTGATCAAAACTCAGGCACTTGACAGCCGGCATATATTTATGACAGGTGCAGTGTGCTGAGGTCACGTGATTTTGGCAAGTTTCCCATCAGGCCTCCGACAAGCAAAGTTAAAGGGTTGTTAAGCCAGATTCGCTTAACAACCGCACAGTTTACTTAAGAACTGCAGTGATTCGCTCAACAACCATGGGAAAAAAGGTTGTAAAATCGGGGGGGGGGGAGGATGTTTGACTCGTTCAACATTTGCCTTCCTTAGCAACAGAAATTCTGGTCTCAGTTCTGGTCGTAAGTCGAGAACTACCGTTGCGGCTCCTATATGGATCAAGACAACGTAATACATAGTCGCACAACCAGTCACAAGAGAGTTCATTTTTTGAAGGAGAGTAAACGCTCTTTTTAAAAAAAAAAAAAAAGATAGATAGGTTACACTTTCAGTAAAGGAGGGTAACCAACTCTGGAGTGGAATAAGACATGGACAATTCTACGCTTCCCATATTTGTTGGCGTAGTGTGAATAGCTGATTATCCAAATAGAGAATTTTAGGACTTAAATCAGGATTCTTCGCTCTCAAAAAATGTCAGATGCTCAGTGAAGGGAATCTTGAAAACTGCCCTGGCAGCTGAGAAAGGGAGGTTGCTCCTTCTGTGGGTACGGGTCTATAATTCTGCCTTTTTCGGGGATTTTTCCCCTCCCCCCCCCTCAAGTAGCTTACAAACAAAAATCCCATTCTTCCCAAAAGAAGGAAACGCTTCAGCTCCACACCAGAGTGTCTCCCACTGCCACCATCTCAACATTGCAAAAGGTAAGAAACAGACCTGATTTCTTGGTCGATGACACGTCATCCCTGCCTTCTACACCTCAGTTCATATCAACAGCACAGGTAGTCCTCAACTTACGACTGCAAGTAGATTGTAACTTCCACCACTAAGCGCTGCAGTCGTTGAGTGAGTCGTCAGGTGATCATCCCAAGTTTACGATATATATATATATATATATATTTTGGCCACGGTCAATCTAGCTTAAGTCCTCTGCCACAAAGCGATGCAGCCATTAAGTGAGTCATCACGTGATCATCCCAGTTTTACAATATCCTTTTGCCATGGTTGTTAGGTCCTAGTCTGCCGCAAATTATTTGACTTCTGGTTCCTTTAATGTTGATAAGTGATCTAAAATGCAGACGCTATCTACCATTTTAATGTCTTTGTGGGTGTAGCAGATAAGTAGGCGGAGCTGGAAGGCGGGGTTAAACGCATCATCAGTTTGGAATCATTGTGCAGCCCCAAGAGACCCAAGTCCAGCCCCCCCCCCCATGGATTCCCTTGACCCGTATCTAGCACCAATTCAGCTTTGTGATTAGATTCTTGTGTATAGGTAACAATAATAAACTCTTCAATGCTTTGAACTCAGCGAGTGTTCCTGATTCTTTACGCCTGACAATAGGCAATTCAAAGGTTGGTTGCTATACCTGCTATCATTGGTTTGGTTAATCATGATCTCGATTTTTTCACCGTGTTCCTTGACTTCCATTACTGGAGCTTGCAAAATCATCCACATTTTCAATTATCAGAGCGACACCATCAACCGGCTTCAGTTGGGCTCCACAAACACTTTTGCAGATCCGACTTGCAAAAATGGGGCTGACCACTAGAGAGCAGCAGAGAGAAAACCGAAAACCCTAGCACTTTGCTGCCCTCTAATGGCCACCTTGTGCTTCACATCCAAAGCTGGTTGCAGGATGATTACTACACCCCAAAGGAAAACATGAATGTATTTCAAGCTAAACTACCTTTAGGGCAATCTTCCTCCAAACTGCGCCTCCCAGATATGTTAGATTTCAATTTTAATCATTTCCAATAATTGCACTATGGGAATTTGATTGCAACATATCTTGAGGACAAGAGGGGCAGGAAAATGGTGTGTGAACAAGCAAGACAATTTGAGCACACCCCACTTTTCTCTCCAGTTGTGGCACACAAAATAACTTTCAACTTGTTTAAACTAACAACAACTTGCTAGTTTAAACAAGAAAGAACTTTCTTGTTTAAACTAACTACATTTCCTATACCACTGAATCAGCCCAAACCATGGTTAGTTGAACATCCTAGAATGTGTTGAAAAGTCAGAAGCCATAATCTGCCTTTTTTCCCTCAGTAAGAAATAGTTAACCACAATTTGGCCTGCAGCGGAAATTGTGACAAAGCGCTTAATTGAAAAGGAAAATATTTTTTTATTGGAAACAACTTTTCTGAAATGCCCTGAAAGGTGGAAATGGGTGATCCTGGGAGGTGAATCCAGCGTGTACGTTTTCACCTCTCCGTTTCAACTTCTCGATTACCTGAATTTGTAATGAGGATGTGTGCGGAAGAAAATATTTAATGCAGCTATTAATGATGTGAAGAGAATAAATAGAGGTCTGATCTCCCCCAACTCTGAACAAATAGACCCAAAACATGGGAGTCACCGAATAAAGCTGATTAGAAGTAATTTGCAAAATTTATCACCCTAAGATGTGCAAAGACTGCTTACTTAAGATGATTTTAAAGAAGGATTAAAACTTTACAGACAGAGCAGTAGCCCTCCCTTAATTAAAAAAAAAGACAGATGTAAGATGGATATTATGGAATGTAGCTCCGAAAGCCATCATTGTAGACCAGGGTTTTGATCAATGGATGCTGCAATGGTCATAACTGCGAGGACCTGTCATAAGTCACATTTTTCAGTGCCGTTTTAACTTTGAACGGTCGCTAAACGAATAGCTATAAGATGAGGACTACAGGTAGTCCTCAACTTACAACCACAACTGAGCCCAAAATTTATGTTGTTAAGTGACACATTTGTTAAGTGAGTTTTGCCCCATTTTACGACTTTCCGTGCCACGTTTGTTAAGTGAACCACTGCAATTGTTCAATTAGTAACACGGCTGTTAAGTGAATCCGACCTTCCCCGTTGACTTTGATGGTCAGAAGGTCACAAAAGGGGATCACGTGACCCCGGGGACACTGTAACCGTCATAAATGGGAGTCAGACGCCAAGCATCCGAATGTAAATCATGTGACCATGGGGATGCTACAACGGTCGTAAGTGTGAAGAACCGTCATAAGTCGCTTTTTTCACTGCCGTTGTAACTTTGAACTGTCACTAAACGAACAGTTGTAAATCGAGGACTACCTGTACAATGTACACCAGGGGTATCAAACTCAAGGCCCATGGGCCGCATCCGGCCCGCGGGGTGCTTAGATCTGGCCCGCGGGGCTGCCATGGAAACACTGAAGGACCGGCCCGCGGTGCCTCTACCAGTGAAAACGGAGCTCGGGAGGGCTGCGTTTTCGCTGGCAGAGGGTTGCAGGAGGCCGTCAAAGCCAAAAACGGAGCTGGCAAGGGCTGTGGGTGGCCCTCCCCAGCTCCGTTTTCACTGGCAGAGGGTTGTAGAAGGCCGTAGCAGCCGAAAACGGAGCTCGGGCGCCCGTTTTCGCTGGCAGAGCGCTCGGGCCACCACAGGCGCCCCTGACCCGAGTGACATCGAGCTGGCCACGCCCACCCTGGCCACGCCCACCCCGGCCCCTCGAGGTCAAACACAACCCTGATGTGGCCCTCAATGAAATCGAGTTTGACACCGCTGATATACATCCTCCACCTGTCAAACGTATATACCCATCCGGGGGAATATTTTGCAGAACCTCTTCCGAGATTTTAGCAGATCTATAAATCCTGTCTCTACCGCTGCCAACTGGAAGGCAAGGAATGCCTGCAAATTGCAAGCCGAGAGAGCCCATGTATAACCCACCCCGGTTCCATCTCACATTCCCCCCACCCACTCTGAGGAACAGCAGAACTAGGTCTCCAGCCCTGTAAATCTCTCCCAAACTGCCTTGCAGTGATGCATTCATCATCGCTGTGACTCCACTCGAATTTCCTCCAATTTGTCAATCTGTCTCAACTTGCAATCCCGGGAACTGTCAGCAGGCCTGGAAACTCTGGGGGTCTCCTTAAAGCAGGAGAGCTGGCCTCTCTTTCTGCAACCAGCTTGGGAGAAGGCATTAGAGTAGGGGTGTCAAACTCAAGGCCCGCAGGTCGGATACGGCCCACGATGTGGTCGGATACGGCCCGCGGGGCCGTCCTGGTCTACCCAGTGCAAAGAGGAAAGATCAGGCCAGCGTGGCTTCGGCCCGGTCTACCCAATGTGAAGAGGAAACATGCCAGCAGTTTGGGGAGTGGTGTCAAGCTTGCCATGCCCACCCAGTTGGCCATACCCACCCAGTCATCCCCCCCCCGAGGTCAACCACAGCCCTGATGCGGCCCTCAATGAAATTGAGTTTGATACCCCTGTATTAGAGAGATTGCTGGGGGTTCAAGGGAGAGGCAGGCTTCATTCACATTTTCTCTTTACCCCAGGGATCCCCAGGGCCGTGGCCCACTTCCGGGCTGGGGCCCGTTCGGAACCGCGTGCACAAAACTCCATTTCCCCCCCCAGCCCAGTTTGGGGACTACTGCTTTACACTATCAATCTTCAGAGGGGCTTCTCTGTGCCTAACCAGAAATCCAAGTCATGGTCAGGTATCAATGTTCCAAGACTGTACATGTAGTCCTTGACTTAAGACCACAATTCCCATTGCTAAGCAAGGCGGTTGTTCAGTGAGACACACTTGATTTTATTTATTTATTTATATCTCGCCTTTACTGTTGTTACAAATAACTCAAGGCCACGGACATATCTAACACACCTTCCTCCTCCTGTTTTCCCCATAACAACAACCCTGTGAGGTGGGTTGGACTGAGAGAGAATGACAGGCCCAAAGTCACCCAGCCAGCTTTCATGCCTAAGGTGGGACTTGAACCCACAGTCTCTTGCTTTCTAGTCTGGTGCCTTAACCACTAGACCAAGGGTCTCCAAACTTGGCAACTTGAAGACTTGTGGACTTCAACTCCCAGAATTCCCTAGCCAGCCATGCAACCCATGCCGGCTAGGGAATTCTGGGAGTTGAAGTCCACAAGTCTTAAAATTGCCAGGTTTGGGAGACCAAACTGACTCAAAATGCTTCTGTCTGCTGTGATTTTCCATGACACGAATAGAGCTTGTTCAACAATTGTGAATTATCGTCACCACCACGTAACACCGTAGAATTACATAGTGCGTGATGATGTATCCGTACTTATTTTTCCTTTATGACCTTTCGGTCACGGTTGTTAAGCAGATTGCGGCAGTTGTTCAGTGAATCATGCTGTCGTTAAGCGAATCCGGCTTCCCTCATTGAATTTGCTTGTCAGAAGCCAGAAGCTTGTGGGAAAGTCACAAATCGCATCACATGAACCCGGGACGCTGCAACCATTATAAATATGTACTTGCCGGTTAACAAGCACCTGAATTTGGATCTCATAACGACAGGGATGCTGTGATGGTCATAAGGGTGAGGAGCAGTCGTAAGTCATTATTTTGCCGTAACTTTGAGCAATCGCTAAATGAATGGTTGTAAGTCAAGGACTACCAGTAAACCACGAGCACAGAACACATGGGAGTTTTCTTGGTGGCCCGTGATGTGCTTTGCTTGCATGCAATTAATTCTTCAATCATAATTGGAACTGGCTCCACAATTCTAACCCTGATTAGGAGACACCTGCTCTTCATTAGCAAATCTTCGCTTATCCACAAAGGAATCTCTCCCCCCTCTCTCCCCCATCCCTTAATTAAAACGAAGCATCTCAACTGGTCATCTCCCCAAGGACCAAATCTTGCCTTAAGCCGTACTTTCCTCTTACCTAGCAGGAGCTTCCAAGGCCAAGCTAAACCATCGTCCTCTCTCAACCCAGGCAATTGGTATTCAGGCTGTCTCAGACAATGCAGGTTCCATAAAGCCATCTTGAAATCATCATCTCGGGCAGCCCTCGTCCCCTCCAATTAAGTGGCCTGTATCTTGTTTTCAAAGCCAGCCGCCAGCTGGTGACTGTTACTGACATTTGGCAGCGGAGAAGTACATAAATTATATTGTGCGAAAAAATAAAATGATGAGCCTCAATTGAACGGATTCCCCCTTCACCAAGATATTGTCAGGCTGCGTGTGAAATGGACGGACAGAAGGACTTCTAAGATGGAAGAGGCTCCATGGAGTGAATGTGGAAGAAGGGAAGAAAATGAAGGGTCCAACTCAGGGGTGAAATCCAGCAGGTTCTGACAGGTTCTGGAGAACCGGTAGCGGAAATTTTGAGTAGTTCAGAGAACCGGCAAATACCACCTCTGGCTGGCCCCAGAGTGGGGTGGGAATGGAGATTTTGCAATATCCTTCCCCTGGAATGGGGTGGGAATTGAGATTTTGCAGTATCCTTTCCCTGGAGTGGGGTGGGAATGGAGATTTTGCAGTATCCTTTCCCTGGAGTGGGGAGGGAATGGAGATTTTGCAGTATCCTTCCCCTGGAGTGGGGTGGGAATGGAGATTTTGCAGTATCCTTCCCCTGGAGTGGGGAGGGATTGGAGATTTTGCAATATCCTTCCCCTGGAGTGGGGTGGGAATGGAGATTTTGCAGTATCCTTCCCCTGCCACGCCCACCAAGCCATGCCCACAGTACCGGTAGTAAAAAAAATTGGATTTCACCACTGGTCCAACTCGAAGGAAGTTCAAGAAATTCTTACTCTCCATCCGGTTCTCCTTGTCCCTTCCCACCTCTTCTCTCCTTCACCCCTCTTCCATCTCTTCTTTTTTTCCCCCAAATATAAAGATATCAGACTTATACACACAGCATGCAAAGAAAGCATATTTAAGTAAACAGCAAAGTTTGCATTTTAAAAATAAGCTCTGTCAAAATCCTTTCCAGTTTTCCCAGGTACGAAACTGGTTTCCTTTGGCTTCAGAGATTGAAATTGTTGATTACAAGATAAGAACAGGTCCCAGTTTACAGCAACAGAGATGGAATGCTGTTAAGAAGAGCATCAAGAACATAGAAGTCTAGTGGTTAAATCACTGGCCTAGAAACTGGAAGACAGAGAGTTCTAGTCCCGCCTTAGCATGAAAGCCGGTTGGGTGACATTGGGCCAATCACCAGGAGAGTGTGAGTTCTAGTCCCACCTTAGGCATGAAAGCCGGCTGGGTGACATTGTGCCAATCACCAGGAGAGTGTGAGTTCTAGTCCCATTTTAGGCATGAAAGCTGGCTGGGTGACATTGGGCCAATCACCAGGAGAGTGTGAGTTCTAGTCCCATTTTAGGCATGAAAGCTAGCTGGGTGACATTGGGCCAATCACCAGGAGAGTGTGAGTTCTAGTCCTGCCTCAGGCATGAAAGCCGGCTGAGTGACTTTGGGCCAATCACAGTTTCTCATCCCAGCCCACCTCGCAGGGTTGTTGTTGAGGAAAATAGGAGGTGGAAAGACTATGATGCATGTTCGTTGCCTTGACTCATTTATAAAATGATAATGGCGGGATAAAAAAAACTGGGGGGGGGGGAAATAGAAAAATAGAGCTTCTTTGGGAGAGTCCCTGCCAGTCAGAATTGACAATGAAACACTTCCATTCCCCAATCCCTCACAGCTATTTGTAACGGATCTTTTATCATCTTCCTTGCCATCAGCCTCCAAACACCAAGAAAAGCATAATCTGTTCAGCTTTCTTTCAGCTGGCCATGTTAATTAGTTCATTGTCGATGAATTTGTCGGGTGATTCCCCCACCGCTGCCAAGAAATAACCCATTTAGAGATATGAGGAGAATTTACAAAGATGTGAGGCTCCTAGGATGGTCGAACCTCTATAGGGAAATGAAAGAGATGTATTGAGCGACTAAGGCAAGGAGCGGAGAACTCCTGCCAATGGGGCAGTAAAACCCCATCACCTCTGCAGAGTTTCAACATCAGAGATGGAAATGACACTTTTGGGGGGGAACCTTTGGGCACAATGCAGCTGAGATAGAGATACAGGTAGCCCTTGACTTTTAAGGCAACAATTCATCCAGTGACGGTTTGAAGTTACCACAGCACTGACATGACCATTTTGAGCCGTGGTGGCGCAGTGGTTAGAGAGCAGTACTGCAGGCTACTTCTGCTGACTGCCGGCTGCCTGCAATTTGGCAGTTCGAATCTCACCGGCTCAAGGTTGACTCAGCCTTCCACCCTTCCGAGGTGGGTAAAATGAGGACCCAGATTGTCGGGGGCAATATGCTGACTCTGCAAACCGCATAGAGAGGGCTGTAAAGCACTGTAAAGAAATATATAAGTCTAAGTGCTATTGCTATTTTTCACACTTACCTTTACAGCATCCTCATGGTCATGTAATTTACATGCGGATGCTTGACAACTGACTCATATTTATGACAGTTGCAGAATCCCAGGGTCATGTGATCCCCTTTTCCGACCTTCTGACAGGCAAAGTCAATGGGGAAGCCCAATTCATTTAACGACCGGGTTACTGCCTTTACAATTGCAGTGATTCGCTTAACAACTGTGGCAAGGAAGGTCATAAAATGGGGCAAAACTGACTTAACCACTGTCTTGCTTAGCAATGGAAATTTTGGGCTCAATTGTGGCCGTAAGTTGAGGACCACCTGTATATGGGTTTAACTCTGAACAGAGAGGATTGTGGGAGTTTGTCCAGGTGCACTAATGATTCTGGAGCGGAGCCAAGGCTTATGTAGGGGTCCCCTTGATGGACCAGTGGCCTGACCACGTATGATGTAATTTCTATCTCCTGTTGTCCATCTTCCCCGAGTCTTTGCGCCGCCTGGTTTCGGGTCGACGTTTGCGGCTCAGGACCCCGGACAGCACCCCGGAGCTCAGGGGAGCTGGTAAAGTTTCTTCAAAGGGATTCGGATTAATGTCAGGGTTCCAAGTAACACCTCCAATGAAAGAAAACTCCAAGGCTTGAGTTTCTTCAAAGGTCCATTTTATTAGAGATGTCATATTGGCACATCTGGGAAAACCCGAATCTGAAAGCTTCCGATTTTCCACACCCAAAAGAAAGTCCAAGCCCCTGCCCCAGCACCCACATGTCCATCACATGGTCCAATCAATGCACCGTCCCAACTGGAGATGCCTCCCAGGCACACCCCTCCAGGTGCAGGGCAGAGTGGCCTTGACTCTCGGAGAAAGGAATGTTATTTTGACTATATCTCCCCACTCACGCAATCCCCCCTCCCAGTTTCCCACAGCACTAAATGTGGCAGGGCTGAAGATCCAAGGCCCAAGATGGTTTCCAGGCCTGACACCTGTCTTACCTAACCATCACAGAAAAAACCAACCAGAAATAAATAATGGAGGGGAGAAGAGGAGGAAGTCAGTTGGGATTCTCATCTTCCCTCAGATACTTATACAACTGGACAGCTGGTTAGAACAAAGCAAGGATATCTCAAAAGCTCTAAACCTCTCTCCTTTCCATGCCCAGTAATCTTAACCCTGCTTCCCATTTAGGGAAAGAGCCTCTATAAAGCAGAGTGCCCCACCTTGGCATCTTTAAGACCTGTGGACTTCAACTCCCAGAATTCCCCAGCCAGCTTGGCTTGGCTTGGCTTGGCTTTGCTGGCTGGGGAATTCTGTGAGTTAAAGTCTATAGGACTTAAGGGTGCCAAGGTTGCACACCTCTGCTCTAAAGGCAGATGCCAGAGCACCTAGTCCTAGTCTAATTTGAGTTCTGGTTTGCCTCTCTACAAATTAAATGTCAGAATCCTAACAAAGGAAAATAAATTGTACTGAACTTAGCAGGGTTTCCCCCCCCCCCCGGGTAAATATGCATAGGACAGGGCTGCAAATTTTAAATATGGTTACTCGGGTTACTGGGAAAGCATCCTTCATCCTCCACCTGTGTACACACACACACATACACACACACACATCCATCTCTCCCTCCCTCCCTCCCTCTCTCTCTAACACCTACAATGTATAGATACACCTGCAGTGTAACAGCTTCAACAGAGTAGAAATGCAGCTGAACACAAGTGCTGACCAGCAGGGATAATTTTGACCTTCTGGAGGCCACATCTATGATATCAGCCTTTTAGGGTTCCCCTCTTTCCTCCTCCGTGACTCCCTCAAATCTCCAAAACTAAGATAGGAGTTGAGAGTGGTTATGCCCCCATCTGAAGGTTATCCAGCTGCTTTCATCCCCGTTGATGTCACAAGAAGCTGCTACATCACCATCCCTGGTCTGGTTGCCTTAGCAACACCCCCACTGGCTGTTGCTAGGTACCACAACTCTGACTTAGTGGCGAACGGTGATGGGGGGGTGAAGTTATTGCTGTGTCATCTCATTCCTTTTTTCGCCCCCCCCCCCTTTCGCCCCTCCCTGGAATCTCCTGTGCAGCCAACCAGAACTGCCAAGGTCATCCTCCCTTCTGCCAAGGTCAACCACCCACTGCCCCAAAATAAGCTTAGCTCTGCAGAAGCCCCTCCTTGCTATCCTGTGCCACCTTCCTTCCTCCCACGCACCTGCCTCCAGACTCTTTTCCAGCCCCACCTTAACTCCATCCCCTTCATCTGGAGGGGGGGGTGAAACATAACCTATCTGACTCATTTTAACAAGGGTTTCTTAAATAGCATCAAGGAGAACCTCCCCAAAGAGACGTGGCAGGTTGCCAGGGAAGGCACGAATGCCATTCGCGTCCTCTCCCCGTTGTGCCTGCTCTGTGCCAGGGGAAGGAGTGCCAAGCCGCTGCCTCTCTTCCATAGTATAAGAAGCTTGGCCTGGAAGAGCGAAGAGTGAACAAGAGAGCAATTATTCATTCTCTTCCCAAGCGCTGGAATTCAAGCTCAGCCAACCCAGCTGATTGACAGCTAGGCTTAGGATGGACAAGACCAAATTATTCCTTCACCTGATGCATAACGAATCTGCAGGATTCGTCATCCGGAGGTGCTTTGACAGGCCTCCTTGTACATGGGTTCTTTGGGGCTCTCAACTGGCAAAAGGGATCCAGAAGATGGCCGTTCGTTCCAGTATCAAGGAAGACCACCTGCAAACTCTACCTCGCGTCAACCTCAACCAGAATGATCAATGGTCAAGGATGATGGGTGTTTCACATTCAAAGACCCTAGACTGGTTGTTTCTCAACCTTAGGCACTTTAAGATGTGTGGACTTCAACTCCCAGAATTCCCAAGGTTGTAAAACACTGGTCCAGACAGTCTCTCCTTTCTACTTGATGGACATGGTTATCTCTATGGATCCAGGCTGTCGGTGAGGGGGTAGGTTCTCTTTATAATTTCCTCTCTCTGTGCGGGATCTTTGGCTGACAATGTTGAAGACAAGCTGTTAAGCTAAAGGGGAAAACTATTAATTGATGGAAGACTTGAAGACCCCTTTGGGAAAACAAGTTTAAAAAGCCTGACAAAGGGAAAGAGAGAACACTGCCCCAAAGACTAGGGAGAAATATCATCAACGGATAGATAAGAAACTAGTCCTTCAATTGGCAAGTCCCTATTTCATCAGCAAGAATTTGATTGCAAACTCAGAAGAAATAAAATTCCTGGCATGTTCCAATCCAAACCTGTTGAACTTCAGTCTTGTGTACCAGCCAGGAAGAAATCCATTACAGCTAGTCCTCATGGCCATAACTGAGCCAGCATTCTGTCGTTAAGTGAGACAGTCGTTCAGTGAGTCTTGCCCCATTTTACAACCTTTCTTGCCACCGTTGTTGAGGGAATCGCTGCCGTTGTTAAGTTAGTCACACGGTTGTTAAGCGAATCTGGCCTCCCCCTTGACTTTGCTTGTCAGACGTTCCCAAAATAGCCAACACTCCAGAAGATAGGCTCAAGATACAGAAGGATCTTGACAGACTTGAACATTGGGCGCTATCTAACAAAATGAAATTCAATGGTGAAAAAAGTAAGGTTCTACATTTAGGCAAGAAAAACAAAATGCACAGGTACAGTATATGTGGTACCTTGCTCAACAGTAGTAACTGTGAGAGGGATCTTGGAGTCCTAGTGGACAACCATTTAAATATGAGCCAGCAGTGTGCAGCAGCAGCCAAAAAAGCCAACACAGTTCTAGGCTGCATTAACAGAGGGATAGAATCAAGATCACGTGAAGTGCTAATACCACTTTATAATGCCTTGGTAAGGCCACACTTGGAATACGGCATTCCGTTTTGGTCGCTACGATGTAAAAAAGATGTTGAGACTCTAGAAGAGTGCAGAGAAGAGCAACAAAGATGATTAGGGGACTGGAGGCTAAAACATGAAGAACAGGTGCAGGGATTGGGTTTTGTCCAGTCTAGTGAAAAGAAGGCCCGGGGGAGACATGATAGCACTCCTCCAATATTTGAGGGGCGCCTGAAGGCAGGACAAGAAGCAATGGGTGGAAACTAATCAAGGAGAGAAGCAACTTAGAACTAAGGCGAAACTTCCTGACAGTTAAAACAATTAATCAATGGAACAGCTTGCCTCCAGAAGTTGTGAATGCTCCAACACTGGAAGTTTTTAAGAAAATGTTGGATAACCATTTGTCTGAAGTGGTGTAGGGTTTCCTGCCTAAGCAGGGGGTTGGACTAGAAGACCTCCAAGGTCCCTTCCAACTCTGTTATTCTATTCTATTCTAAAAGGTGATCACGTGACCCTGGAACCCTGCAACCGTCATAAATAGGAGCCAGTTGCCCAGCGTCTGAGATCACGTGACCACATGGATGCTGCAACGGACATGTGAAAAATGGTCATAAGCCACTTTTTTCAGTGCCGTTGTAACTTCGGACGGTCGCTAAACGAATAGTTGTAAATCAAGGGCGACCTATATGCTGCCTTTCTGGGTTTATGCTAGTTCTAAAATCCTGCTCCATCTGCTGTCACAAGAACATATTTGCCCGGAGAAGTGGAGAAATTTGCATTTCAAATTCTCCTTTGACATATAATGATTGGTGTGAGCCGTCTCCTCTATTTTTCAGCCTCAGTTCCCCTTTCTAAGAAAACAGTAGTAATACTAAAATATAAAGGGCACTAAAAATAAAGAGCCGGGACTATAATTTTGAATAGAACTGAAGTGGTTTACAAGAAGACTCACGTCCAGTGAAACACTTCTGCAGGATTTGGGAAGAATACCAAGATCTGATGCACTGGTGGGATTGGACACAGGTATCTTAAGGTGCGATTCCTTTATTTTATTTTATTTTTTGAAAGCACTTTCAGCTGCTTGAGAGCGTGGGGGGGGAAAAGAGATACTCTATTGTCTCTTTGTTGATATGCATGCTGTATAAACAGAGTGCTTTTTGCAAATGACACTAAGAAGCATTTGAATTTCTCATGGCTGCAAATTGGAAAAAAAACAACCCACATTGATTAGAATGCACGTTCAATTTACCAAAGAGTGAGCGGCTTCGTTCCATATCGCATTTACAACATTCAGAAGTGATGCGTTCGAGACTAAACAGGGCCCTGAACGTCTCCAAGCATTCCCCAAACGTCGCCCAAGAGCCGCTCTGGGAGAAGACAGATCAAAGCACTCCCCATACACCATTCTCCGCAGACAGTGGTCGGGATGGGAACAGGATCAATGATCTCAATGTGGCTTTCCCCGAAACTGACATGAGGAAGGGAGGTCACTGTTCTGACCCAGCTCCCCAAACACGACAAACCCCCTGATGTGAACTCAAAAGATTCCTTTATTAGGAGCGCCAGCAGCCCCGGCAAAAAGTTTCTCTCTCAACGCAGGCTAACAAGTCTGTCTGGCAGGGACATGAATAGTTGTCTGCCACACCTATTCATATCTGCCCCCTGCCTCTTATCTCCAGAGCTAGGGTGGGGCTTCGCTAGCAGCAGTGGCTCTTCCTTCCCAAGGATTGGCCCACGGATTTCCACTGCTCTCCTCTCCTCTGCCTTCTGCACATCCGCGCGTCAGGCACTGGACCCAGCTGTTCCTCCTCTTCCTCATCAGCCACCTCCAGACCTGGGGGCTGTTTACTCTCCTTCTGAGGGCTGACAGACAGCCCAGGCTGTCTCTCCATCTGATAGCTGTCAGACGGCCCAGGCTCCGCCTCTGTCTCTCGCTCTCTGCCAGTTCCATTCCCTCTTCCCCCTCAGAGCTCCCAGGTTGCCCTGATGCTGACCCTGACTCCAATGCCTCCTTCTCATCTGTTTCAGCTGCTGGAGGGGCTGGTGGCTGACAGGCCACAATAGTCACTGAGAGAAGGATAATCTAATGCAAAAGGCAGAAAAGAGCTCCTGATCTCTTTGTTTAGCCCGAGTTCGGTTTCACACAATCCAATTATGCTGTTTATCCAGAAGCCAGTCACAAGAGTTTACCCAGGTTAAAATTGGAAAGGTATTTCCTAGTTGATGCATTCCACATATATGCTGGACCCAGTGTTTCTCAATTTTGAAGGCTTAAAGATGTGTGGACTTCAACTCCAAGAATTCCCTCAGTCTGCCATGCTGGCTAGGGAATTCTGGGAATTAAAGTCCGCACACCTTCAAGCAACCAAGGTTGAGAAACACTGTACTGAACTACCATTATTCACATTCTAACTCAACACAGCCAATCACCTCTGGGGAGGGAGAAAGGGAACACAGCCAAAGGATGAACGGGGAAAATCTACAGGTAGTCCTTGAATTATGACCAATTTTGGGACCAACATTTCTGTTGTTAAGCAAGGTGATTGTTTCTCAGGGCAGACCCAAGAAACGGTGGATGGATCATATTAAGGAGGACATAAAATGTGTGGGTGCCACCCCTGAAGATGTCCTGGATCTAGCCAAATGCAGACGGACATGCCGAGAAGTGGACCCTGCCATAACAAAGGAATAACACTAGGAAGAAGAAACAAGGGGGTTGTTAAAGGACTTGCGCCCAATTTTGTGACATTGGCCATGATTGTTGTGCGAATCACTGCAGTTGTTAAGCGAATCACACTGCCATTAAGAGAATCCACCTTCCCCCATTGACACTGCTTGTCAGAAGCCGATTGGGAAGGTTGCAAATGTTGATGAGATGACTCCAAGATGCTGCAATCCTCATCAATACATGCTGATTGTCAAGCACTTGAATTTTGACCACATGGCCCCGGGGATGCTGCAATGGCCCTTAAGTGGGAGGACCAGTCATCAGTCACTTTTTTTCAGTGCCATTGTAACTTTGAACGGTCGTTAAACGAATGGTTGTTAAGTCAAGGACTACTTGGACAAAACATTTGTTCCATTCCTCCAAGAGCTCTTTCTTCAGAGCAGCGGTGAGCAATCGGCAGCCCACCCTCTGATTCTGCAAGGAATTGTTCAGCCTCTAACAAAAACAACGGATTGACATATTACAAAGAAGGGAAATAAGAAGGACAAAGATAGAAAAGCATCTCAAGAAGGGAAGGAGAGAGGAGAAGAGGGATATTTCGGAGAGAGAGAGAGAGAGAGAGAGAGAGAGAGAGAGAGAGAGAGAGAGAGAGAGAGAGAGAGAGAGAGAGGGGCTTCCTTCCAACTTACATAAAGCATTCCTATTTTTAAACTTGCTTGTTTGGATTCTGCTTTGACTTCCAGAGGTAAATACTTAAAGGGGTTTTGCAACATAAACCTGGCGACTCTAGAACAGGGATGTCAAACTCAAGGCCCACGGGACGGATCTGGCCCGGGGGCTGCCCTGGAAACAGCAAAGGACTGGCCTGTGGTGCCTCTGCCAGCAAAAATGGGGCTCAGGGGGGCATCTATGGCTCCCAATTTCAGCCACGATGGCATCGTGCAGCCCGCTGCCAGCAAAAATGGATTGGGGGGGGCGGTCCCCCAAGCTCCGTTTTCGCTGGCAGAGGGCTAGCAAAAGAAACTAAAAACAAAACAAAAGGAGAAATGTTTCCCCTTTTGCATTTGAGCATCCAAGAAGGGACAGGAAAGGAGAAAGGGAAAGAGGAAAGAAAAAGAAAAAGAAGGAAAGAGGGGAAGAGAGCAAGGGAAGGAAAGAGGGGAAGGAAGAAGAAAGGAGAATGAAGAAGGAAGGAAGGAAGGAAGGAAGGAAGGAAGGAAGGAAGGAAGGAAGGAAGGAAGGAAGGAAGAAAGGAAGGAAGGAATATAATGAAAGTGAGGAAGGGTCTGAGGGAAGTCCTGCCTTAGCAGTTGGCTACCACAGGTGCCCCCGACATAAGTGATGTAAAGCTGGCCACGTCCCCTGGCCACGCCCCCCCAGGTCAAACACAACCTTGATGTGGCCCTCAAATGAAATCGAGTTTGACAGCCCTGCTCCAGAGATTCCACACTTTGACTTGAAATGTTTTGAATCAGAACCAGGGGGGGAGAGAAACCATTTCCTTCTGCTGAAATTCCCTCCTCCAGGAAATCAAAAGCGAAGGAGAGGAGAAAGATTGGTCCTATTTCACTCAGATCAACGCTCCACTTCCAGGGGAACCTCATCCTTCTGAAGACAGCTTAGTAGTGAAGGGATGACCAGCCCAACGGTGGTCAAAAGATGGGAGGACCAAATGAAACGGGAGCAGAGCGGTTTGCAAGGGGGAGTCAAAAACAAAGTCAAGATCGTAACTCAACCATCTGATCAAAACCCCGCCCTTTTTATATGTGCTTCTGGTCGCCATCTTGACTTTTTTGACGCACACACCCTCCTGCAGACACGTTCGGCAAGAGCAATAGAGTCTTGAAAGCACCCACCAATTAGAGCCTCTGCACAACTGACTGAACAGAACAGAACAGAACAGAACAGAACAGAACAGAACAGAAGAGTTGGAAGGGACCTTGGAGGTCCAGTCCAGCCCCCTGCTCAAGGCAGGAAATCCTCTACCATTTCAGACAAATGGTTGTCCAGTCTCTTCTTAAAAGCCTCCAGTGATGGAGCACTCACAACTTCTGGTGGCAAGTCGTTCCACTGATTAATTGTTCTCACTATCAGGAAATTCCTTCTTAGTTCTAGGTTGCTTCTCTCCTTGATTAGTTTCCATCCCTTGCTTCTTGTTCTGCCTTCAGGTGTTTTGGAGAACAGGTGGACTCTCTCTTCTTTGTGGCAACCCCTCAAATATCGGGAGACTGCTATCATGTCACCCTAGACCTTCTTTTCATTAAACTAAACCAATTCCTCATGGAAAGGGGAACAGACCTTCCTGCAAAACATTGCCTTTCTTGCTAGTTGACTAATTATTCATATGTTGAGGTTTCTTTGCATCTGTTCTGTAACAGGTTTGGAGAAAGGTGCAAATTCAGGAGAGATCCCCAGCGCATCCCCCCAACCCCACCCCAAATATACCCCTGTGCATCCAGTCACCAAAATGAGAAGGTTTGGGGGTGCAGGTGCCCCCCGAAAGCAAAATCAAGGAACCCACATTCTCTTTCTCCGTCTTTTGGAAGTCCTTTTATTGGACAAAGATTCCGAAAACCTTGTGTTTCTCGCTTCATCCTTTCCAGCCCGCCCACTTTTTATTTATTTAATTAAAAGAATATTTTAAACACCTTCCGAGCTTTCCTCTCTCTGGGTGAGAGTTTTCACAGACAACAGTGGCCCAATTTGATAATGAGATCATCGCTGGTGTGTGGGGGTTTTTTTTCCCCTTTTTCTTTCCGCTTCTCCAAATCGTACACACCAACCCAAAGGCTTCCAAATCCATCTACATCATAAGAAAAAAACAAACCATAAATCTTTCAGAGGCGTGCACATTCAAAAGAACAGCAGATTAAAGCGAGATAAAAATGAAAGATTTTAAAAAAATGTTTTTAAACTTCAGAAAGAAAAAATAAAGCCACAAATTATGAGCACCGGTGGAAGACATCCCATAATCACAAGAGGAGGGGGAAAGACAGATGAGGAAGATGGTAGATATCACAGGAAAATTTTATCTATTTTCTTTTCTTTCTTTCTTTTTTAAATCTCACAGCAAGCAAGAGACTGGGCATAATGAGGGATTTCAATTATATATTCCATCCTTGGAGAGAAATTGCAGGCTGACTTAAAGAAGTCCCAATGAATTCCCATTAGCTTATTGCTTTGTTAATCCTCTCATTTACCAATGCATATTGATTTTTCACTTGGGTGACCCTTTTTTAATCTGGTGCCCATCAGGATGGGCTCTTCACCATCATTTCCAGCTGATACGGGCCAGGCACACAGAATCTCACAGACACCTGATTTTCTACCACATTATTCATACATTATCCTGAGTAATATTTCCACCTTAACTTTCTGAGGGGTTACAGGAGACCTATCAATTCCTCTTAATGTGACTCGGTATTATGTCCCAATCAGAATTTTGAATCATCTGCTATTCTAAGATGGGAATAAGGGAGGAGGAGGAGGAGCATTCCATATGTCTAGCGTAATGAAAAGAAGAAGTAGAGGTGTCATGATAGCAGTGTTCCAAGATTTGAGCGAGGGGCTGCCCCAAAGAAGAGGGGGGGTCAGCCTGTTCTCCAAAGCACCTGAAGGCAGGTCAAGAAGAACAGATGGAAACTTATCAAGGAAAGAAGCAACCTGGAACTAAGGAGAAATTTCCTGACAGTTAGAACAATTAATCAGTGGAACAACTTGCCGCCAGAAGTTGTGAATGCTCCATCACTGAAGGTTTTTAAGAAGAGATTGGACAAACATTTGTCTGAAACGGTATAGAGTTTCCTACTTGAGCAGGGGGCTGGACTAGAAGATCTCCAAGGTACCTTCCAGCTCGGTTATTCTGTTATCTTTCAGCTACTTGTTCTGGAAATTAATTGTGCCTAACTTTGCCTCCTGGAATTCTTTGGTCTATCCTAGGGATGGGCAGAAGACTTGGTAGATTCCTGGCATTCTGCAAGAAAATGTTGGCGAGACCTAGGTTAAAGTCTCCACCTGACTCTGGACTCACCTGGGTGACTTTGAGGCAGCCCCTATAGGTAATCCTCAACTTACAACCACAATTTGAGATCCAGAATGTCCGTTGTTAAGGAAGGCAAGTGTTAATCGAGCCACACCCAGTTTTACAGACCTTTTTTTTTTTTTGCCACAGTTGTTAGGTGACAACTTCACCGCAGTTGTGAAGCGAGTTTTTTTAGCAAATCTGGCTTACGTTTAAGCGAACCCGCCCAAAATTTAGATCGCAGGAAGGGTGCAGATGCTGCATCGGTTGTAAGTGCGAGGACCAATTGCAAGGGCATCTCTGTTCCCAAGCTGCTATCCCTCTGCTATTTTGTCATTTATTCTGGAGAGCCTGACCTGCAGGGGGAAAGGCTCAAGCCCAGGAAATGGCATGAGACGAGACTCCCCACCAGTGGGAAAATAGCACTGGCAGAGTTTCTGTGCTTCCATCGCAAACAGGCTCCAGCGCGATTGCTCGGAAACTGCAGCTGAGCCAGGAAAAATAAATAAAAATCAGCCGTTGTGAACAAGGACAACAGCATGCAATCCCGACAGCACAGACCTGATGCAGGAGTGGCACAAGCAGACCAAAGTCCCAACAGCCAACGGCAGGACTATTCTCTCTATCGTGCAAAGTGGCACCAAGGTTAGAGAGGACACCAACGTATCCACCAACACCTGCCTTCCTTTAGCCTTCACGATCAGGAGTCCTTGACTTACAACCTTTCACTTAAGTGACCATTCGAAGTTACGACGGCGCTGAAAAAAAAAAGTGGTTTTTCGCACCACTGATCGCGTGATCAAAATTGGGACGTTTGGCAAATGGCATGTAGTTGTGACAGTTGCACTGTCCCGGGGTCAACATTTGTAACTGAAGAAGTGACCCCCACTTGTCATGTAAGAAGAGAGACTGGACAGCCACTTGTCTGAAATGATATAATGTCTCTTGCTTGAGCGGGGTGGTGGTGGTGGACTAGAAGACCTCCGGGGTCCCTTCCAGCTCTGTTCCGAATTAACCTTCCCAGCCGGCTTCTGACAAGCAAAGTCAGTGGGGAAGCCAGATCTTCTTAAGGATCACATGTTTCACTTAACTGCAGTGATTCATTTAACAACGCTGGGGGGGAAAGGTAAAAAAATGGGGCTCAACTTAATGACTGCCTTGCTTAGCAACAGAAATGTTGAGCTCAATGATGGTCGTAAGTCAAGGACTACCTGTAATTTCCCCCCCATCTCCAGCAGTCTCCAGAAATAAGTAAAGCAAGCTTAGGAAGGAAGGAAGGAAGGAAGGAAGGAAGGAAGGAAGGGAGGGAGGGAGGGAGGGGGGGAGGGGAGGAGGAGGAGGAGGAGGAGGAGGGGGAGGAGAGTAGAGCGGGAAAGGACCTTGGAGGTCTTCTAGTCCAGCCCCCTGCTCAAGCAAGAGAGCCTATACCATTTCAGACCAGTGACTGTCCAATCTCTTCTTAAAAACCTCCAGTGATGAAGCTCCCATAATTTCTGAAGGCCAGCTGTTCCACTGGTTAATTGTCCTCACTGTTAGGAAGTTTCTCCTTAATTCCAGGTTGCTTCTCTCTTTGATTAGTTTCCATCCATTGTTTCTTGTCCTGCCCTCTGGTGCTTTGGAGAATAAATTGACCCCGTCTGCTTTGTGGCAGCCCCTCAAATACTGGAACACTGCTATGATGTCACCCCTAATTCTTCTTTTCTCTAGACTAGCCAAACCCAAATCCTGCAGCCATTCTTTGTATGGTTTAGTCTCCAGGCCTTTGATCATCTTAGTTGCTCTTCTCTGAACTTTTTCCAAAGTCTCAACACTTTATAACAAGGATAACAAGGTCAGTGGTGAGGTTCCATCTCCTGGGACATCCCCCCCCCCACACACACACACAATTTCTCAGTAAAAGCCAGTGTTGGCATATTCAGTAATTACATCCAAGCAAGGCCTCTCCTGCCAGGCAGCTGCCCTCCGAGGCCCTGCAGTGCGCGAAGGGCATGCAACCTTCAGTTGTTGGCTGCTTTTGACAGGCCTCGCTCATTCCCCATCTGTCTCTGCTCTGCTCCCAGCCAAGTGGCCTGACAGTCCCTGTAAGTATTAGATTAATACAACGACAATGTCGTTTACATGTTGTTCGACACTTCCATCCCTCCTGTAATACAGCAGTTCCCCGGATCCCAGGCAATCACCAGCCGTCACTTGGCGGAGTGACAGCCATCATAATTCCCGGAAGACCCTCACCACACCCTCTCGCTTCCCGTTAGGACGTTATCCTTTTTTGTTAGCAAATCTATATATATATAAAAGCCAACTACCACTCACTCATCACAAAATCTCCAGAACTGTAAAGCCTACAAAGTTTAAACTTGGCACGTATGTTCCTCTTGGATTCTAGGTGCTTGCTAAGAAAGGATTTTTCGAAATGACCATCAGATCATTAGTATTTCTTATACAGTATTGTATTAACATGCTCTGATGCTAAGGAGTTAGACGTTCTACTTCCCCTCCCCACCTGAACCGGGCGTGGGCGTGGCCAGCACGTGACTCATCCGGCCTGTGGGCTAGGAGTTGAGACATTCTACTCCCCCTCCCCACCTGAAAAGAACTCCGTTCCAACTGCCAGTTGCCTTATATTAACACGCTCTGATACTAAGGAGTTACACATTCTACATACATTTTCAAGCTTTAAGTGTCAATGTATCAAGCCCGATCGTAACTACTCATTAATTTTCAAGCTTTAACTGTCAATTTATCAAGCCCGATCAGTTTCGTAGCGAAGCACGGGTATCCAGCTACTAGTAAATAAATAAAAGCATCACACAGCCACCGAGGAAGGCTTTGACAGAAAGAGCGTTCAACCAGTGGTGAAATCCAGCAGGTTCTGACAGGTTCTGGAGAACCGGAAGCAGAAATTTTGAGTAGTTCGGAGAACCGGTAGCAGAAATTTTGAGTAGTTCGGAGAACTGGCAAATACCACCTCTGGCTGGCCCCAGAGTGGGGTGGGAATGGAGATTTTGCAATATCCTTCCCCCAGGAGTGGGGAGGGAATGGAGATTTTGAAGTATCCTTCCCCTGTCACGCCCACCAAGCCACACCATGCCCACCAAGCCACGCCCACAGAACCGGTAGTAAAAAAAATTGGATTTCACCACTACGTTCAACCTTTTTCTTCTCTCTCATAGAGAATGGACTAGAACAGAGAATAGAGAATCACCGCGCCCCCTTTCCACCTCTCCAAAGATTTTGAGACCTATTGAAATCAGAGGGCAGAGCTCAGATCAAGGGTGGGCATTCATCTGCCCTCTGCTTCTGTACGGAAGGTCACCCAGCCCCTAAACTCTCTCTCTCTCTTTTTTTAAACTGGGGAAAGGAGGGAAATGCATGCTGGACTGGGAACATTCCAGCTTTGGCGCTGCAAGACAGGAGGTTCACCACGTCCTCCTGGAATTTCTCTGGGTGGATAAAGAATGGAGCTTTTGAAGGTGCCCGTGACTCAGTGGCGCCCTCCACGAAAAGGGACCTTGACCTAGCATTCTTTGCAGGCCACAAGCTGAAACTCAGAAGTGTCAAAGCTGCCCACAGAAATAGATAAGGGGGTCTTTTGTTCTGCCGTTGACTCATTTTTCTTCATCAGACAGGGCCGTTCTTTCGAAAGAGCTGGGCTCCAATTCTGTTACTAAAGAAGGGGACAAATGTCTAGCTATATTCGTGTTGGGGACAAACTTCCCCAACCTGGCGCCCTCTGTGCCTGTTGGATCTGTACCCTCACAATTCTCTCTCTCTCTCCATCTCTTTTTTTTTTTTTTTTTTTGGCCGCTTTGGGTGGAAATTTTGGAGGCCAAAGTCTAACAAGCCACAAAATACCTGAGTTTGGGGAAAGCTGTATTTAGATGTTCTAAGTCTCTTATCCAAATCTTCTTATTTCATACTCTCTCTTCTCTCTCTCTCTCTCTCTCTCTCTCTCTCTCTCTCTCCATACTTCACAAAACAACCTTCTGTTGGCAACAAGCACCTCTGGAAACATCTGCTTTCCATCCAGATATAGCCCACCTTCCAGCATAGAGGGGGGGAAAATCATTATTATAGCCAAGGCCATAGGCAAGAGCAGGCCAAAGAGCCAGCTTAAAGTGGGCAAAAGGAGACATTTCTTGCATTGGCACCAATCTGGATGTGTTTGAAATGTGAAAATATTTTCCACAAGTGCAAATCTTTCTTCTGTGGCACCTGTCCTTTCCTACTGTTTCTTGGGTGCTATGTAGGGAGGGTTGATTAAAATAGATAACTTGCCTTCCTAACCAGATCATTTCACCCTCCAGAACGGAAAACTATCAACTTAGTTGTTTTCATCGGGAGGAAAGGACAGGAGTGCCTGGTGCCAAAGAAATGAAAAGGGCCACATCTGGCAATGAGCAAACACATTCTTTGTTCTCCCGGCTGATCATATCCAATGCTAATTGTAGGAAAGAGTTGCTGGCTTTGTGCAGAATGGGACAACTCGTCGCAGCCAACTCGCCACAGGACAATCCACATGGGATAACTCAACGCGACAAATGTTATCCAGCACTGTTGCTTCGACATTATCTCCACTGACAAAAATCGTGTTTATCGTGTTGAGTTATCCCACGTGGATTCTCCAATGGTGACTTGTCCTGCGGTGAGTTGGCCACAGAGAGATGGCCACGGCGAGATGGTTGCGGCAAGATGTCCGTAGCGTGTTGTCCTAGACCCGGCTTTGGGTGCAAAGCTTCCTTGCCTGTACACCCCGCCAGTTTCTTTGTGGCCCTTCAGACGTTCTCCTGAAAACTCACCACCATGAAAAGGAGAGCTAGCCTCAAAGCTTAGTGCTCAGGAAGGTAAGTGCTAAAGCAGAGGGAAGTTGAGTTCCATTAAGTTATGGTAGAAAGAGACAAGGACAACACAGTCCCCGGAATAAATGTACCCCCGCTGTTCCGTCAAACCAGGGAGTGTCACCACCTGTCATGGAATTTGCAAGGTAGCTAAGCATGTGTGAGGAAGGAACAAAACTGACATGAGAAAAATATTCCAACTCTGTATGCATTTCTGAATTTGTGAGTTGGTGAGAACCGGCTCCAATTCTTCCCTTCTTCCCAATGTCTGCCCTTGCTGTTCAAAAAGTTTCAGGATTTTAAAGCACGTCAGCCATAATCACAAAGTTGTAAGGTGGGCTGCTGTTGCTCACTTTGAAGGACTGGCAGGTTGGCACCCTCCGTTTGTCCACACCAGGCTGTTTCTCCATCTAGCAAAGCTTCCTGGTTGTTTTAGAGCAGGGGTGTCAAACTCAATTTCATTGACGGCCGCATCAGTGTTGTGTTTGACCTCGGAGGGCCGGGGTAGGCGTGGCTGGGGTGGGTGTGGCCAGCTCGACGTCAGTCGTGTCGGAGGCACCTGTGGTGGCCCGGGTGGAGCTGGGGGTATCCTTCCTTCCTTCCTTCCTTCCTTCCTTCCTTCCTTCCTTCCTTCCTTCCTTCCTTCCTTCCCTTTCCTTTCATTTCATTTCCTTCCTTCTTTTTCCTTCCCTCTTCATTCTCCTTTCTTCTTCCTTCCCCTCTTTCCTTCTTTTTCCTTCCTTGCTCTCTTCCCATCTTCCCATCTTTTTCTTTGTCTTTCCTCTTTCCCTTTCTCCTTTCCTGTCCCTTCTTGGATGCTCAAATGCAAAAGGGGAAACATTTCTCCTTTTGTTTTGTTTTGCTTTTAGTTTGTTTTGCTAGCCCTCTGCCAGCGAAAACGGAGCCCGGGGGGGCTGCTCACGGCCCTCCTGGGCTCCGTTTTCGCTGGCAGAGGCACCATGGGCTGGTCCTTCACTGTTTTCAGAGTGGCTCCGTGGGCCAGATCTAAGCACCCCACGGGCCGAATCCGGCCAGCGCGCCTTGAGTTTGACATCCCTGTTTTAGAGCCATGCTGGTTATGGGGAAGAAATCCATACCAGCATAGAGCTTGTTCAGAACAACACAAACCAGGATTCTAGCTAAATGCACCATATTTTAGCTTGATTTTTATAGAAGGGCATCACACTGTCTCTTGGGTTGCGCTTTAGCGACATAATAATCAAGCAGAAATACGGAGGAATTTCCTGACAGTGAGACTGATTAATCAATAGAACAGCCTGCCTCCCCAAGCTGTGGGTGCTTCATCACTGGAGGTTTTGAAGAAAAGATTGCATAACTATTTGTCCGGGATGATATAAGGACTCCTGCCTTGGGCAAGGGGGGTTGGACTAGAAGACCTCGGAGGTCCCTTCCCCAGCCCTATGATTCTATGATGTATCGTGGTAGGCTGGCTAAAAGACAAGCCTATGACCAAGCTTGCGAATAGTCCTGTCTCGCCAAAACGATATGTGCGTATGCTTATCTCACTCTACATCAGGGGCCCCCAACCTTTTGGGCACCGGCGATCGGTTCTGTGGAGAGAGTTATTTCCACGGACCGGAGGGAGCGTGGTTTTCCATGCTGCCTGTATCCCGCAGATGGGGCTCCGCTTGTTTGCACGGTCTGGTTTCTGGCATGCCGCAGCCCGGTGTCAGTCTGCGGCCTAGAGATTGGGGACCACACCCTACATCATTCTTGCAAAACTGGCCCATGGATGCCTGCTAGGTCTCGGCCCAGACTGAGAGAATGGGAAGCAGGATCTGAGCTCGCCCCCTCCCCAGCTCTTTGGGTAGCCCTTCTGGTGCCACAGAAAACCCAACTGCAGGTGTCATTAGCAGCCAGGGGAAGATTCCAGCTGCAGAGGCTGAGATAAGGGATTTACCTGCTGAAGCATCTCAAGGGGGAGCAGCTCTCACAGGGCCGCGTTCTCCAGGAGGGTCTGAATTAGTTTTCTGTCTTATCTTGGAGGCAAGCGAGATGGGCATTGCTTTCAGAGGGAGGAGAGCTGAGTTGATGTAGCCCTGGTGGAGGAGGAAGTATGGAGGAGGAAGAACGGAGGAGGAAGTAGGGAGGAGGAGGAAGGGAGGAGGAAGAAGGGAGGAGGAAGAATGGGAGAAGAGGGAGGGAGGA
>QLTV01004282.1:154021-167405 GCA_003457575.1 Thermophis baileyi | reverse complement strand
GGGGAGAAGGGGCGCGGGGTGAGGGGGGGGGGGGGGGGGGGGGGGAGGAGGAGGGGGAGGAGGAGGAGGAGGAGGAGGAGGAGGAGGACTGTGAAATCCTTGATGCTCTCTGAACTTGGTTCTTGTCTTGCAGACATTTCATTAACCAACTAGGTAACATCATCAGTGCTAGTGAGGGGGGGGAGGAGGAGGAGGAGGGTGAAATCCTTGATGCTCTCTGAACTTGGTTCTTGTCTTGCAGACATTTCATTACCCAACTAGGTAACATCATCAGTGCTAGAAAGGAGTGGACTTTGCTCTCAAGCCAAACCAGGCCAATGGCTGCACCAAGAAGCTGGTGAGAGCCCATTCCCTTCTGGCACTGATGATGTTACCTAGTTGGGTGATGAAACATCTGCCATAAAACAACCAAGCTTAGAAAGCACCAAGGACCTCATAAGGCAGGGCTACAAATATCCTATCAATAGGTCATTACTGTATTTATTTGCCCCCCCCTCCCCAACCTCACCCCTATCCTACAAGCATGTCTGGGGACCGAATCAGGGCCATCTTCAGCCTCCCAGAGAACTTTCCAAGGACAGGCACAAGCCAGCAATTCTCCACGCTGGTGCCATGGTTTAAGACAGAGGTCTTCAAACTTGGCAACTTTAAGACTTGTGGACTTCAACTCCCAGAATTCTCCAGCCAGCATAGCTGGCTGGAGAATTCTGGGAGTTGAAGTCCACAAGTCTTAAAGTTGCCAAGTTTGGGGACCCCTGGTTTAAGATGTACACCTACTTAATACCCAATTTAGTGACAAAGGAGAACATTTTACTCCATGACTGCATGTGAAATGATGGTACAAGGTTTCCTGCTTGAGCACAGGGTTGGACTAGAAGACCTCCAAGGTCCCTTCTGTTCCTTGGATCCTTCTGCTTCTTCTAGACTTTTGCATCAGCTTCTCGGAGCAGCCACTGGTTTGGATCCTGCAATCCAAGGAGGGAAGGATGCCATCTATTTGACAAGGCTCTTATTCTTAGACCAGTGGGTTGATTTCAATGGCTTTTGGGGAGGGGGGGTGTCCCTCTTTCAACGTCTTGTTTTTCTGATGGCAATGAGCATTTTTTTCCCCCATTAGTTGGATGGACTGACGCCTTCTCAAGTGACTGCCTCTCCCTCCAATCAGCCCAGGCAGACAAAGAAGGATTGACAAAATGTTGGAAGGCTGGAGAAAGCAAGCTGCCACTTCGAACCAAGTGAAATTTGCAAGTCAAGATTTCCCCCCAAAAAACAAACAAACAAAAAAAACCAATAACCACAATAAGAGACGATTAGATGCAGTGAACTGCAACCTCACTGGGTGGAGGCGATTTCAATCTTGCATATGGTGAGGAGGTTCAAGATAAGGAAGGCTGGAGGCTAAAACATACAATGAATGGTTGCAGGCGCTGTGTATGTCTAATTTTAATGAAGAGAAGGACTAGGGGTGACATGGTAGCAGTCTTCCAATATTTGAGGGGCTGCCCCAAAGAAGAGGGGGTCAACCTATTTTCCAAAGCACCTGAAGGTAGGACAAGAAGCAACGGATGGAAGGAGAGAAGCAACCTGGAATTAAGGAGAAATTTACTGACAATGAGAACAATTAACTAGTGGACCGGCTTGCCTCCAGAAATTGTAGGTGCTCCATCACTGGAGGCTTTTAAGAAGCGATTGGACAGCTGTTTGTCTGAAATTGTCTAAGGCAGGAGTGTCAAACTCAAGGCCCATGGGCCGCATCCGGCCTGCAGGGGTGCTTAGATCTGGCCCGCGGGGCCGGCCTGGAAATAGCAAAGGACCGGCCCGTGGTGCCTCTGCTAACGAAAATGGGGCGCGGGGGGTGGCGCGTGGCCTCCCCGCACCCTATTTTGGCTGGCAAGAGTGCTGCAGGAGGCTGTCCAGGCCGAAAACGTTTTGGCTGGCAGAGGGCTATCAAAACTAAAAACAAAACAAAAGGAGAAATGTTTCCCCTTTTGCAAGGGGCAGGAAAAGAGAAAGGAAAAGAGGAAAGACAAAGAAAAAGAAAAAGAAGGAAAGATGGGAAGGAAGAAGAAATTAGAATGAAGAGGGAAGGAAAAAGAAGAAAAGGAAGGAAGGAAGGAAGGAAGGAAGGAAGGAAGGAAGGAAGGAAGGAAGGAAGGAAGGAAGGAAGGAAGGAAGGATATGAGAGTGAGGGAGGGTCTCAGGGAAGTCCTGCCTTAGCACTTGGCCACCACAGGTGCCCCCATCCCGAGACGAGTCCCGTGTCATGTCCACCCCGGCCACGGCCACCCCCCGGCCCTCCGAGGTCAAACACAACCCTGATACGGCCTTCAATGAAATCAAGTTTGACACAGGGGTGAAATCCAGCAGGTTCCGACAGGTTCTGGAGAACCGGTAGCGGAACTTTTGAGTAGTTTGGAGAACCGGCAAATACCACCTCTGGCTGGCCCCAGGAGTGGGGAGGGAATGGAGATTTTGCAGCATCCTTCCCCTGCCACGCCCACCAAGCCACACCATGCCCACCAAGCCACGCTCACAGAACCAGTAGTAAAAAAAAATTGGATTTCACCACTGGTTTGACAGAGTTGAAGTCCACAAGACTTAAAGTTGCCATGTTCAGAGACCTGGCTGAGTAATTCTGGGAGTTGAAGTCCACAAGACTTAAAGTTGCCATGTTCAGAGACCTGGCTGAGTAATTCTGGGAGTTGAAGTCCACAAGACTTAAAGTTGCCATGTTCAGAGACCTGGCTGAGTAATTCTGGGAGTTGAAGTCCACAAGACTTAAAGTTGCCATGTTCAGAGACCTGGCTGAGGAATTCTGGGAGTTGAAGTCCACAAGACTAGCGAGGTAAGTTGGAACCCACCCCTGGTCTAAGGTCTCCTGCTAGAGCAGAGGGTTGGACTAGAGGACCTCCAAGGTCCCTCCCGACTCTGTGGTTCTGTTAAAAGCCCTTCCCTTCCCTTGGCAGCCTTTGAGCCTTCTCTTTCTGCCTCCTAAGCAGGAGCAACTCCGATCCAGCTTCTGAGAGCACCAGGGGTCTCCGGGGAGAGAAAAGAGTTTCATTAAATCTTGACAAACAGGAATGAATTACACACACTTGCCCTTGGCAGCAGCCTGGCCTTCTTACTCTCCTCCCTCTGGCCTGCTGGGATCTCAATTCCTCATGCGCTTGGCCAGGTTGACCCCATGATCTGGCAGGGGACGGGTTGGATACCTGCCTGCATTTCTCTTCCCGGTAAGCTTTCCTGCAACCCCCACGCCTTTGCACCCTGTGGGAATCAAGCAGACCAACACAATTCACATCCCAGTTTTTCTTTCTCCTGACATGTGGCTCTTTCAAGTCTTTTTTTAAAAAACTGGGCCCAATTGGACTGACCTGGGCTCAAAGGTAAAGGTAAAGGTTCCCCTCGCACATACGTGCTAGTCGTTCCCAACTCTAGGGGGCGGTGCTCATCTCCGTTTCAAAGCCGAAGAGCCAGCGCTGTCCGAAGACGTCTCCGTGGTCATGTGGCCGGCATGACTAAATGCCAAAGGCGCACGGAACGCTGTTACCTTCCCACCAAAGTGGCCCCTATTTTTCCTACTTGCATTTTTTACATGCTTTCGAACTGCCAGGTTGGCAGAAGCTGGGACAAGTAACGGGAGCTCACTCCGTTACGCGGCGCTAGGGATTCAAACCTCCGAACTGCCGACCTTTCTGATCGACAAGCTCAGCGTCTTAGCCACTGAGCCACCGCATCCCCGACCTGGGCTCAAGAAAGACGCAAAAGTGCTACACAGGTAGTCCTGGACTTACAACCGTTCGTTTAGTGACCGTTCAAAGTTGCAACAGCACTGCAGTGAAAAAAAGTGAATTATGACCCGTGTTCATACTTAATGACCGTGGAAGCATCCCTGTGGTCACATGATCAAAATTTGGGTGCCATTTGTCACCTTCCCAGCCAGCATCTGACAAGCAAAGCCAATGGGGGAAGCCAGATTCGCTTAACGTCCGCATGATTCCCTTAACAACTGCAGCCGTCCGCTTAACAACAGTGGCAAAAAAGTTGCAAAATGAGGCACAACTCACTTCCCGGCCGCCTCGCTTAGCAATGGAAATTTTGGGCTCAATTGTGGTCGTACGTTGAGGACTACCTGTACCTTGGACAGGTAGTCTCTTTAAACCTCCCTGTAAGGATTAGGGAGATGTTTTAATTGTAACAAGAAGTAGTGTACTGGTTCATACGTATCCCAGTGTTTCTCAACCCTGGCAGCTTTTTGATGTGTGGACTTCAACTCCCAGGATTCCCCAGCCAGCCTGTGATAATTAAAGTGATAATTACTACTACAATGCATATTACTCTTCAATTACTATTGTTTGGACTATTTCCTACTACTCTGTTATAATTACCTACATACGATGTTCTGCCTTATTGCTATTCTACATCAACATCTCTTTCTTAAGCCTGTTCGCTCTTAAGTCTTCTCACTCTGAGTCTCCTTCTCCTTCTCCTCCTCCTCCTCCTCTTCCTCCTCCTCCTCTTCTTCCTCTTCCTCTTCTTCCTCCTCCTCCTCCTCTTCCTCCTCTTCCATCTCTTCTCTTCTTTCTCTTCCTCCTCTTCTTCCTCCTCTTTGTCCTCCTCCTCCTCGTCCTCGTCCTCCTCTTCCTCCTCCTCCCCCACTTCTTCCTCTTCCTCCTCCTCCTCTTTTTCCTCTTCCTCCTCCTTCTCTTCTTCTTCCTCCTCTTCCTCTTCCTCTTCTTCCTCCTCCCTCCTCTTCTTCCTCTTCCTCCTCCTCTTCCATCTCCTCTTCTTTCTCTTCCTCCTCCTCCTCTTCTTCCTCCTCTTTGTCCTCGTCCTCCTCGTCCTCCTCTTCTTCCTCTTCCTCTTCCTCCTCCTCCTCCTCCTAACGGCCAGCGTCTTGCACCTTTCCTTACATTGTGCTTTGTCGGTTATACTTCTTCCCCGTCTTTCCTTTGGCTGCTGTCCCTGCTTGGCTGGTGGCTGCAGAGTTCCAAAGCACACGTCACCTCCCACACCTGTCTCAAGGTTGCAGTTTTATTGGCAAACGCCACTTGCTGAGGATGGGGAGGGCTGAGCTGGGAGGCCAGGCAGGCTGCAGTTTTGAGGCCTGCAATTTTGTTCAAGCAGACTTTTCTGCCATAGGAAGTCGGAAGGGGAGAAAAAGAGAGAGATCTCATGGGATGAGGAAATGTCCTTCCTGTGCTGACCTTCTTAATAATAATAATAATAATAATAATAATAATAATAATAATAATAATAATAATAACATGGAGAAAACCTATCCATATTGGTCACTAGGAATCAACACTGACTTGTTGGAACGTAACAAAAAGAATTGTCTAAAGACTGAATTTAGGGAAAGTATTTGGAAAATGAATGTGAATAAATTGGAATAAGTATGACATATTCACCACATTCTTAAGAATATATTCTCTGAACCAACATACATCTAAACCAAGATATTTCCTATTGACCAACTCAATAATTCAGGAAATTCTGAGGCAAGAGAGGAATACAGTTGTTGTTTCAAGTTATTATTATTATTATTATTATTATTATTATTATTATTATTTCATTTATTGGCATCCTGCCTTGATTATTTTTACAAATAACATGTCCAACACACCTTCCGTCTCCTTGTTTCCCCACAACAACAGCCCTGTGAGGGGGGTTAGGCTGAGAGAGAGTGACTGGCCCAAAATCACCCAGTTGACTTTCATTCCTATGGCAGGACTAGAACTCCCAGTCTCCTGATGATAGGCCTAAAGTCACCCAACTTGTCCTAAGGCGGGACAAGAACTCAGTTTCCTGGTGATTGGCCCAAAATCCTGCAGCTGGCTTTCATACCTTAGGTGGGACTAGAACTCACAGTCTCCTGGTGATAGGCGCAAAGTCACCAGTTGGCTTTCACTCCTAAGGCAGGACTAGAACTCACAGTTTCCTGGTGATTGGCCCAAAGTCCTCCAGCTGGCTTTCCTGCCTAAGGCGGGACTAGAACTCACAGTCTCCTGGTGATAGGCCCAAAGTCACCCAGCCAATTTTCATAGCTAAGGCAGAACTCAGGATCACCCTGAGCCACCAAACTGGCTCTCCGTGCATCCGCCCAATGCACCCTTTTGATACTGTGTTCACCCTGGTGATTGGCCCAAAGTCCTCCAGCTAGCTTTCCTGCCTAAGGCGGGACTAGAACTCACAGTCTCCTGGTGATAGGCCCAAAGTCCTCCAGCTGGCTTTCCTGCCTAAGGCGGGACTAGAACTCACAGTCTCCTGGTGATAGGCCCAAAGTCCTCCAGCTGGCTTTCCTGCCTAAGGCGGGACTAGAACTCACAGTCTCCTGGTGATAGGCCCAAAGTCCTCCAGCTGGCTTTCCTGCCTAAGGCGGGACTAGAACTCACAGTCTCCTGGTGATAGGCCCAAAGTCACCCAGCCAATTTTCATAGCTAAGGCAGAACTCAGGATCACCCTGAGCCACCAAACTGGCTCTCCGTGCATCCGCCCAATGCACCCTTTTGATACTGTGTTCATAAATCCAAATGACCCTTGTGAACAGCTGGCTGGCCCTGATGGAGATCCAGCAGACAGAAATCCCACTGGTCATTATTTTGGTCACCTCCCCATCATTGGGGAGGGGAGGAATGCCGCCCCCATTGAACTCCAGCCTGCGATGCAGCCGTTAGGGACCCAAACTGTTCTCATAGGGGGGGGACGGGGGACAAAGAAAATCTACTGTGGGTCTACCGGAAAACTAGAAATCTTCCATTTGCAAGGTGCCCTGAGGGTGGAAACAGATGTGACTCAGGATCTCAGGACATCTTCTAAGTTTCCTCCTATTGTTTCCTCGCTCAAAATATTCTCCCTTCCTCCCCAAACCTGCTATTAGCAGCAGAAGGGGGGGGGGGGGAATTAGTCAGATGCCTGTATTTTTTTCTCCCAGCAGGAAAAATAGCTGTTATTCAGGGGGGTGAGTTGATTTAGAGCAATCTGCAGGATGAAAAAACAACAACAACAACCTAGCAATACTACTGCTCTAACAAACCAGGAGTCCTTGCAGGTTTTAAAAAAAATAAATAAATAAAAAAAAAAACCACGAAAGTAAAGCAAGGACATCCAACTCATTTTTCCACATCGCCGTCATATTCTGGCCTCCAAAGAGACCCTGCCGGTTCTAAGTAACGTTAATCAAGGGTTGGTCACCACGTCACGATGCCGTTAAATAATCAGAGAGCAGCAAAGGAGAGGCCCTCCCAGTAGCTGCAAGCAGCAAAAAACAGCACATGGAAGGTACATGGTGCTCAGCCACAGCAGCATGAGGAAAACCCATATCGCTCTGTCCTGCCTCAATGCTTGTGTTGCAATTGAAAAGGTATTGAGGCTTTAGAAAGAACGTAGAGAAGAGCAACAGAGATGAGGAGGGGGCTGGAGGATAAAATATACTAAGAATGATTGCAGGAATTGGGTATGTCTAGTTTAATGAAAAGAAGGACTAGGGGTGACATGATAGCAGTGTTCCAATATGTAAGGGGTTGCCACAAAGAAGAGGGGGTCAACTCATTCTCCAAAGCACCTGAAGGCAGGAGAAGAAGCAACGGATGGAAACTAATCTTCTTTGTTGAGACTCTAGAAAAAGTGCAGAGAAGAGCAACCAGGATGATTAGGGGACTTGAGACTAAAACATATGAAGAACGGTTGCAGGAACTGGGCATGGCTCGTCTAGTGAAGAGAAGGGCCAGGGGAGACATGATAGCAGTCTTCCAATATTTGAGGGGCTGCCACAGAGAGGAGGGGGTCAACCTATTTTCCAAAGCACCTGAAGGCCAGACAAGGAATAATGGATGGTAAACTGAACAAGGAGAGATTCAACCTGGAAATAAGGAGAAATTTTCTGACAGTGAGAGCAATCAACCAATGGAACAGAAGTTGCCTTCAGAAATTGTGGGAGCTTTATCACTGGAGGCTTTCAAGAAGAGATTGGACTGACATTTATCAGAAATGGTGTAGGATCTCCTGCTTGGGCGGGGGGTTGGACTAGATGACCTACAAGGTCCCTTCCAACTCCGTTAATCTGTTAATCAAGGAGAGAAGCAACCTAAAACTAAGGAGGAATTTTCTAACAGTGAGAACAATCACCCAGTGGAACGGCTTGCCTGCAGAAATTGTGACGTTTTTAAGAAGAGATTGGACGACCATTTGTCTGTAATAGTATATGGTTCCCTGCTTGAGAAGGGGGTTGGACTAGAAGACCTCCAAGATCCCTTCCAACTCTGTTATTCTGTTATTTCCTTACACTAGCCCAGCTCCTGATCTGTATTCCAATGTCCTGAAAAATGCCAAAAGCGTTTCAAGTTGTTTCCTGGCTTACATGAAAGCCAGGTGGATGACTTTGGGCTCTCTCTCAGCCTGATCCACCTCATGGGGTTGTTGTTATTGTTGTGTGGAGAATAGGAGGAGGAAACGATGTTCATTGTCTTGAGTTATTTATAAAAAAATAATAAAGGTGCGACTTAAAAAAAAACTAATAATAATAAAAAAAAATTATTTTGCAACTAACAGTGAGAAGGACCCCCATAATTCTTCAGAGAAAGAAAAGAGAAGTAGGTCATTTTTCCCCACACCAGGTCTTTTAAAATCCTGCCACCAATTGTGCTATCCCATATCATCATCTTGGCATGAAGTATCCAAATTGTCTTCCTTTCCTACTTGATGCCGGCAACTATGCCAAGATGGCGAATTTGGGAACATCCATCTCTTTGGCCCAATGCATGCACCTTTCTTTAACAAAAATATAAAACTGAAATTCTTTTCAGATGCATGTTGCTGAGGGAGGGGAGTGACATGAAGTATTAAAAACAGACAGGTAACAAGATTATAAAAGGTGCAAGATTAGGATGTTTGTTAATTGTTTACTGGATAGTAATGTATAACTACGTAAAGTTTGATATGATTTAAGGTATATGTGTTGATGTATATGTGGAGAGTGTAAAAAAAATAAAAAACTTTGTCAAAAAAAAAAGATGCATGTTGCTTGGGAGGGTGCTAGGAACAAAATATACTGTTAGCAACTAAGTAATATCTGTCCCTTGGAGAGCAGAGAGCCAAGCTCCGTAGACAAAAGGCAAGACAAATATTTGATATGAAAGGTCAGTAGCAACTGCACACATAACAAAGCCTGGATGAACAAAATTGGACGTGCGCGGCAACAGCTGGACACATACTGAAGTCACATTTTTAAGAAGGGAAGGCTCGCCCTCAAGAAATCCTAGGAACGGTAAAACTCAGCTAGCAGCCCATATATATTTTTTTCTGGTGCTTTTTTTTTTCCAGAAAAAACTATAATTCCCACAGTACCCAGGAAAGAGGGAGGGGTGCGCGCTAGACCAGTTAAATGTGGTTTGTAGATAGATTTTTTTTTTTTCCGTGGAGGACTGCTTGCCCTGGCAGGCTTAGTTGCATTTGCATAGCACTTTGGGGATTCGGAATTGCTGTGCAATGGATGAATGGAGTTGAGTTGCCTAATATCGCCATTAAAGATAATTCCATGCCAAGAGGGTAGCATCTTCGGAGCTTGGAGCACGAGGACAAAGCTATTCATAACCCCGCTGCAGATTTTGTCGTGGCAAAAACCTGGCAACGTATTTCGGTTGTTTTTTTGCCCCAGGATTCTACTGTTTTTAATCCTAAAGCCACGGAAAAAAATGGTCCCCTTATCACCTATCTCGCCCCAAAAACATCACCTGCAAGGAAAGCAATGTGGGCGCGGAGTGGGGTCTGCATACGGCCCAGCCCTCCCCGACTGAGCAAGGAAGACACGGCAAAAAACAAAGCCATCAGATTGGAGATGACAAGGCAGGCAGCAAAATCCACCAGACTACTTTCCAGTAATGTGAAGGAACATAAAATAATTTCCCTTCTCAGCCTTAGTAAAATCATTAGTCACATCCCAAAATACAGCCACCAATTACTGTCAAAGCAAATTTGCTGCTCAGCCATCATTCCAACATTTTTTCTTTCTTCTTTCTTTCTTTCTTTCTTTCTTTCTTTCTTTCTTTCTTTCTTTCTTTCTTTCTTCTTTCTTTCTCTTTCTTTCCTCCTTCCTTCCTTCCTTCCTTCCTTCCTTCCTTTCTCTCTCTCTCTCTCTCTCTCTCTCTCTCTTTCTTTCTTTCTTTCTTTCTTTCTAGAATGAAGAAGAGAGAAACCCATCCAGGGACATCCACAAGAGAACTTGACTGTGCCTAGGACCGGTCCGTACCGATAGTCCTCAACTTACAACTTGTTTGTTTAGTGATCAAAATCAGATGGCAACTGGCATGTATTTATGAAGGTTGCAATATCCCGGGATCATGTGATCAACTTTTGCGACCTTCTGACAAGCAAAGTCCATAGGGAAGCCAGATTCACTTAGCAACTGTGTTACTAAGTTAACCACAATCGTGCCAAGAAAGGTCGTGAAATGGGACAAATTTCGTTTAACAAATGTCTCACTTAGCAGCAGAAATTTTGGGCACAGTTCCGGTCGTAAGTCGAGGACTGCCTGTACCACACCGCTTCTGTCCTCACAAAAGTGTCCCCTCTGCTTTTCAACTGAGCCTGTTGCTTTAAAAAAAAAATATGAAAAAAAAAGATAAAAGGACACATCCACCTTTAATGGAATGAGGATGACAAATTTATTACAATCATAGATCAGACAGAGTATAAGATAAAAACATCCATACAATCAAGACAAAATAGATTTGGAAATACTACTGCAGGCAAAGCAAGAATAATGGCTCCCCGATTCCTTGCCGCAAACAGAGCTGGCGTTTCGCCACAACTTCGCAACATCTGTTGTTCTTGTCGGGTGCTGATCAGAAAACAAGAAAACATAAGTTAAAATTTTCCTGACCTGGAATTTTAAGCGTGGAAGGGCAATAAGTCCTTATTTAGGTATAGCCTCCCTTTTAGATGTACACATGGTTTAGGGCAGTGGTCCCCAACTCCAACCATGCAGCTGCATTTGCGCGAGTGGCAGGCACTTGTGTGCACGTGTGATGCTCCATTTGTGCTTCACACGCGGGCGGGGGAGTGCCCGCTGCTTGCGCAAATGGAGCCACACGCACGCGCTTGGCTGCCTCTTGCGCGGCCCGGTTCCAAACAAGCCGCGGCCCAGTATCAGGCCACGGCCTCAGGCTTGGGAACCCTTGGTCTACGGCAGGGTTCCTTGGTCAAACTTGATTTCATTGAGGGCCGCATCAGAGTTGTGTTTGAGCTCAGGAGGGGGGGAGTGGGCGTGGCCAGGGGGCATGGCCAGCTCGACATCACTCGTGTCGGGGGCGCCTGTGGTAGCCCGAGCCCTCTGCCAGCAAAAACGGGCTCCCGAGCTCTGTTTTCGGCTGCGATGGCCTCCTGCAACCCTCTGCCAGTGAAAACGGAAGTTGGGAGAGCCACCGGCAGCCCTCCCGAGCTCCGTTTTAGGTTGCAACGGTTTCCTGCAACCTTCCACCCACAGCCCTCCCGAGCTCCGTTTTCGCTGGCAGAGGCACCAGGGCGGCCCCATGGGCCAGATCTAAGCACCCCGCAGGCCGGATCCAGCCCACGGGCCTTGAGTTTGGCACCCCTGGTCTATGGCCCCAGCTTCTCCTGATCTATCTGGACAGACCGATTTGGAGAGGGAATCAGAAAAGTATCTCCCTGACAACAGGACACAGGGGTGGGGGGAAACACATTAAGAAGAGGCAGCATAAACAAGGGCCTGATTTAACACCCGAAGTAAACTGTGCCACTGTAGCTTTAAATGGAAATATAAAATAAGGCAGCCAGATTGTTGAAACATGGGAAGTGGAGGTGCATGTCGGAATACGGAATTAACTTTCTATCCTCCAGCTATTTAAATCTGTCGCATGCATTATGGGGAAAGGGGGAGGTAGCCAAGTTAGCTCAGGGTGGGCACACGCTCCTTCCCATCTCTGTGTTTTGGAAGATGGATGGGGCAAGCAACAAAAGGCAGGCCAGCCATCTCTCGGGTGCCCCAAATGTTTTGATGGGCCTCCTCCTCTCAAGGGTGTGAAAGCCAGCTCTGCCTCAGAGAAGCTGCTCAGCGTGTTTGGGAATCTGGAGAAGATCTCAGCGTGATCTGCTCCTGGAGAAGCTAATTTTATGACGGCCTCATTAAAGTTGGAGAGAGAGGGCCATGAGGAGCTATTTATAAGAGCTCCTACGGAGAAGCAGGAAAGTATGGGTTTCGTCTGCCCTTTCGCTGGGTCCATCCAACCCCCCCCCTGCTTTTGTTCCTGCAACCAGAAAGATCCTTGGCCCTGAATGATGAGTGGATTTTTTTCTTTCTTTCTTACAGAAACAAAGGTTCTTTATTTAATTATTTACCATTAACAACAACATATTCTGGGTCCCTAAAATGCTTATGCGGTTAAATATTTCTCTCCTGCTATTCCCACCCTCCTTTTTTGGCCAATGCATGGTTTTCTAAACCTAACATTCTACTCTCTCTTTCTCTCTCTCTCTCTCATTCTCTCTCTCTCTCTCTCTCTCTGTGTGTGTGTGTGTGTGTGTGTGTGTGTGTGTACGTGTGTGTGCGCACGCATGCAGAAAAGCGAGAACAGTCTTTGTGGTTATCAAAAAAGGACCAGCCGGGAAGCACAATGAAGGTTTTGCAGGGAAATAAAACGAGAGCCAGCTGCCCTCCAGCTCAATTCTTGGAGGAATCTTGAACCACTGGGTAGAAATAAGAGGTGATCACAAAGCTACTATGGATCGAAACTCAAAGTACACATAGTTGAACCCAGGCTAAGGTGAGGTGTGTGCTTAATACCAATGACTCCATGATAAATCACAGCAACAAGTCACCTTCTGCGGGTCAAAGGAAATTTTTTGGCTTTATTTAGTAGAGGTAGTCCTCACAACAGATCAAAGTTACAAAGGCACTGGAAAAAGTGACTTATGACCGTTTTTCACACTTATGACCACTGCAGCATCCTCCTGGTCACCTGATCAAAATTCGGATACTTGGCACCCGGTTCATAGTTTTGATGGTTGCAGCGTCCCCCTTTTGCGACCTTCAGATAAGCAAGGTCAATGGGGAAGCCAGATTCAATTAACAACTGGGTCGCTAACTTAACAACTGCAATGATTCACTTAACAACTGTGGCAAGAAAAGTTGTAAAATGGGGGGGGGAATTCACTTAACAAATGTCTCACTTAGCAACAAAAATTTTGGACTCAATTGTGGTCGTAAGTTGAGGAGTACCTGTACTTTCTTTCTGTGAACTGTTTCAGCATTTAAATCCTAAATATGAATTTAAAAATCTGGATTTCGTACTCTGTTTAATTTACCCAGAAACACCCCACTGGATGGCAGGCAGGCAGGCAGGCAGGAAGGAAGGAAAGAAAAAGAAAG
>QLTV01004282.1:118061-129877 GCA_003457575.1 Thermophis baileyi | reverse complement strand
GCCCCCCCCCCCGCGCATGCGCAAAGGCCTCACTGAAGCCTGGGATGGTGAAAAACAGGCAAATGGGCAAACTGGAAGTTCGGAAAAACGGACTTCCGGTTTGCCCGTTGGGCTGTTTTTCACACTCCGGGGCTTCAGGAAGCTTCCCTGAAGCCTCAGGAGTGCAAAGAACAGCCCAACGGCAAACTGGAAGTGCGTTTTTCTGAACTTCCGGTTTTCCCATTGGGCCGTTTTTCGCACTCCGGGGCTTCAGGAAGCTTCCCTGAAGCCTCCGGCGTGCAAAAAACGGCCCAACGGCAAACCGAAAGTGCGTTTTTCCGAACTTCCGGTTTGCCCGTTGGGCCGTTTTTCGCACTCTGGGGCTTCAGGAAGCTTCCCTGAAGCCTCCGGAGGGCAAAACAGCCTTCCCCAAGGCCGAAAATCAGCTGGCCAGCACGCTGGAGCTGACATAGGGCAATGCCTCGCGTGCGCTCTGATATGGCTCCGCGTGCCACAGTGCCATAGGTTCACCATCACTGTTCTAGGAAATATTAAAAAGGCAGAATATTATATTTCCCTGGATGAGAAATGGAGAAACATGTTTTTTGAGACAGGAAGCAGACTCACTCACCCCACCCTCCTCAATAGCCCACAGTAGGTGTCAGCACTTAAGAGATAAAGAGATGGCTAGGTCTATTCATAAGCAAATACCCTCACCCAAGATCCAGCAAAGGTAGGATTAGCTCTCAGCCACAATAGGAACTGCCCAAAGCCCCTTCATTACATCACCCAGCAAGATTCAACCAAGCCTGGGACACAGACAGCCTACAAAGTTAGCTAAGACCCCCGCCCCCTGGGAGTCTGACAGCCAATATGATACTTGCCCTTGCCACAGGAACAGGAAGCTCAAGTTCAAAGCCCAAGAGGGGTATAAATAAATAACACTCACTCTCCACTCCATGTGGTCAGCTACCCAGGACTTCAAACCCATGTGGTCCTGTCCACCATTAAACCATCCTTCCAAGCAGCCAAGCAGTGTCTTTCTCCCCACTTGGAACTGAACCCAGATGGACATTTCTTCCAACAATATAAAGCTAGCTTACCTGCTGGTTTACTTGTTTTAAAAAAAAGATATTTCTTCTTGCTAAGTTGTGCCAGGCCCACCTGTCTTCCAGTGTCTCCTGTACTTTACCCAAATTCATATTCATTGCATCGGAGAGCTTATGCACCAAAGACAAATTCCTTGTGTGTTCAATCACACTTGGCCAATAAAGAATCCAATTCAATTCAATTCAATTCAATTCAATTCAATTCTATTCTATTCTATTCTATTCTATTCTATTCTATTCTATTCTATTCAATTCAATTCTATTCTATTCTATTCTTATTCTATTCTATTCTATTCTATACACTCTACTCTATTCTATTATATTCTATTCCCTAGTAGTCTATTCATGTTCTGTTCTGTTCTGTTCTGTTCTGTTCTGTTCTGTTCTGTTCTGTTCTGTTCTATTCAGTATTCTTAATTCTATTCTATTCTATTCTTGATTTTGCTCTTCAGAAGTTAGCTGGGAAGATTGCAAATTGCAATCACATGACTCCCACAAGGCTGCAACTATTGCCAAGCACCCAAATTCTGACCCGATGACTGTGGGGATGCTACGACGATCATAAGCCCAAAGACCGGTTGTAAGCCCATTTTTCAGTGCCGTAGTAACTTCAAACTGTCACTACATGAACAGTTGTAAACTGAGGAGTAACCGTACTGTACAAATTCACAATTTGGTAATTATATATAGAACATCTTAGAAACGGGCGGCCAAAGGCTTCTGGAGATTTAGCATTAGGGGCATCCAACGTTTGCTAGTTTCCTTTTATTTATCCTTTCCGTGTTATTGTAATGTAGGTACTGATGAGTCAATATGAAATGCTTGCATCTACCTCTGTTCGTCTTTTGGTTGTTTAAGTTTCCTTTTAATTTTGCAGCAAAAGAGAACAGGGGAAAATATCTTCTTACTGCCCTCCATCCCTGCCCTTTCCCAAGGAGGGATTAAAGTCTGAGAGAAATACTGTAAGGCAGAGGTCTTCAAACCTGGCAACTTTAAGACTTGTGGACTTCAACTCCCAGAATTGAGTTGAAGTCCACAAGTCTTAAAGTTGCCACATTTGGGGACCCCTGCTGTAAGGGAATAATAGTTTTCGTGGAAGGAAAAAACATCTGTGGAAATTAAGACATAAACATGCAGGGAGGGCTAAACCCTTCACCTTGGCAGCCAGGGAGCCACGCACGGCTGCTATCTCACTGGCAGTTGGGATGAGCAGGCCAACTGCTATTAAGCAGTTCACTGCACTCTTCCCCCACCCCCACACCTCTGGAATAATTTCTTTTTTAAAAAACAAAACCACCTACCCAAACCTCAAATGCCAGGAGAGGAACCGATTATGCAGAATTAAAATATATGTGCATCACCTTAATTAACTTGCATAATTAGTTCTGACTGTCTCTCTGACACCGACGCTGGAACTGGGGAAGGGAAGGCAGCTCAGCAACACAATGCCACTCTCGCATCAGCCCCCCCCCCAAAAAAAGGAAAAGTTGCGGGGTTGGTTTGGTTTTTTGTAAGCCCCCCTCCCCCCCAAAAAAAAAATCTCGGGGGTGGTGGGGCAAAACCGCAGCCTCCCTTGGCTGCTCGCCCCCCTATCCCAGCCCGGCTGTGCAGTGGGCATCCCCCCGTCCTCCCCAAATAGATGACCTTGCGCGGTCCCGATCGGTGTTTTTTTTTTTTTTTAAATTCCTGTTTTCTGAATGGAAGGAGGCGAGAGGCGAGGAGTGAGCTGCATGCTAAGAGAGCCGCGCCAGCAGCCTCGCCGCCGTTTCTGCCGGGTCCTACTGCCAGGTCTTCTGGAAGTCCATCCATCTTCAAGTGTACCAAGGTTGAGAAACATTGTCCTACAAACAACCCTGCGAGGTAGATTCAGCGGAAAGAAAACACTCTTATTCTGCTTTGTGGTTACATAGGGATTCTATTTATTATTATTATTATTAGTTTATAATAAATACAAAAAGATACAAAAGAAAATAGTGGGAAAGTAATGGAGGGAGAAGGGAAGGGAAACGTGTAGGGCAAAGGGAAAAAAATTGTGCTGACTTCCAACTCCCTTTGGTGCAATAGAATAAGATAATAGCATCAAACCTCAACTTTTTACATTTAGAACGTAATATAAACTAGCCATTTCTATAACAACAAACTAATCGGTAAAACCCAAAATCAAAGTTTCATTTTTTTTTCTACCTCAAGCACTAAGTCCAAAAGCGGTTTCCAAGTAGAAACAAAAGTAACAAAAGTGTTTTGTTGTTGTTTTTGTTAATCAAAGCAGTCAATTTAGCCACCTCTGCTAACTCCATCAACTTTTGCAGCCATTCGTCCATTGTGGGAATCAAAGCGTCCTTCCATTTTTGCATTCTGCTGGTGGTTCCATAGGGATCCTACCGGTAGACTGATTCCTCTTTTAAAGAGACAGTTAAGTTAACCAATAACTACCTTGATTTGGTCTGCCTGGCGCAAACCCTGTCTGGAAGCTCAGAAATGTCACTTCCGTTCACAACTCTGCCAGTTCTCACAACTTCTTCCTCTGAAGGACATTTGGCCTCCCTGAGAATCAGCAAATCTCAGCCTAGACCAGGGGTCTCCAACCTTGGCAACTTGAAGACTTGTGGACTTCAACTCCCAGAATTCCTCAGCCAGCTTTGCTGAGTCTTAAAACTTTGCTGGCTGAGGAATTCTGGGAGTTGAAGTCCACAAGTCTTCAAGTTGCCAAGGTTGGAGACCCCTGGCCGACTCCATCCCCCAAATGCTGGCCCCCTCAGAAGTCTCCAGGCTGCTCACGAAAACTATTCTGTGTTCACATACAGCATTAACACACAACTACCTTGTTATTTATGATCCTGGTTTATTGAACAACCCACGCTGGCCTGATTCACACCTAAACCCAGGCGACAAATCAAGAGTTTATGCGTGCAGAAGAGCTGATTCACACATCTGGCTTAGCTAAACCCAAAAACAGACATTCTGGCCAGGCCCAAAAAGGTAAATCCGATTATTATTTTTTTACCTCCTTGGTTACAGAGTAGCAGGCTAATCGTGGACAATGCAGCCCATAAAACCGGGTGGGGAAAATGCATGGTATGTAAAAAGGCTGCACAGGCATTCTCTTGCCCCTTCCCCACCCCCTTCATTTCTTTCACAAAGAGAACCATTGATTTTGCCTTCAAAGCTGCACGCCCCACCCAGCTGATTTCTACTGGGAGAACCAAACCAGAGACTTTTGATTTGAGACAGAGCTTGCTGATTTCTGGAGTGTTATATTTTTTGTGCAAAGTAGCAGCAAAAGCACGTTTGCCATCCCAGGGTCATCAGACGTGACGCTGGTACCTACAGCCCAAAGTCCTCCTTTGGCATCATGCATGCAAGGTTCAGCCCCACCCCCACCCCCTTCTCTTGGTTGGTGCACAGGAGGGAATCACCGAAGTATCAGAAAAGGAGAGCCAACGCTTTTAGCATTCTCCATGTGGAAGGGGGAAAAAAAACGCCCCAGAGGCTTTTTCCGGGTCTCGAACTAAATGAAAGGTGACAGATTCCTGATTTCTTTCTTTCTTTCTTTCTTTTTTTTTAAAGAGAGACCCGCTCTTTAGAATGCTGAAAGTAAGAGCTGTGTTAAGGAGCGAAAGAGGTTTGCGTAAATGAGGCGCCCTGAACTATCTCCTCTACGCAGGTAGTCCTCAAGTTACGACCACAACATTTCTGCTGCTAAGAAAGAGTGTTGTTAAGTGACTTTTGCCCCATTCTCGTCTTGCCACCGTTGTTAAGCGAACCACTACAGTTGTTACGGTAAGTTAGTAATAGGGTTGATAAGTGAATCTGGCTTCACTTATTGACTTTGCTTATCAGAAGATCGCAAAACTGGAATCACATGATTCTGGGAGATTGCTACCGTCTTAAATATGAACCAATGGCCAAGCATCCAAATTTTGACTCTGGGGATGCTGCAATGGTCGTGTGAAAACCAGTAAAAAGTCACTTTTTTCATTGGTGCAGGAGCTTTGAACAGTCACTAAACAAAAGTCTGTAAGTCAAGCACTATCTGTGCACACACACACACACACACACACACTCCTACAAATCTCTTCCTGCATTTAGAAGTTTTTTCTCCCAGTCTGCAGCTGAATGGAGAGCAATCCTGATCAAGAGACTTTTCCAAAGAGCAGCTTCAGTTCCATTTTATACAAGATTTCAGCAGGTGCAAGTGCCAACCTTCCAGATGTCTAATTGCCATCCAAGGCAATTTGGGCCTCGGTTTGGAAGAAAAGGGGCTGAAGTGCACAACTCCACCGCACGAGTGGGGTTACGATCAGAAGCCGCCTCCTTCAAAGATAAGACTTGGGAGTCTAGATCAGGGGTCCCAAACCCCCCAGTCCATGGACCGACACCGGTCCCGGGCATACCAAAAACTGGTCTGCGCAAACAAGCAAAGCCCCATCCGTGGGATGCAGGCAGCATGCAAAACCACACTCCCTCTGGACCAGGGGGTCTCCAACCTTGTCAACTTTAAGACTTGTGGACCAACTCCCAGAATTCTTCAGCCAGCAAAGTTTTAAGACTCAGCAAAGCTGGCTGAGGAATTCTGGGAGTTGAAGTTGAAGACCCCTGCTCTGGACTGCAGAAAAACCTCTCTCCTCGGAACCAGTTCCTGGTGCCCAAGACATTTGGGGGTCACGGGTCTAGATCCAGCCAATGGTCACCAATTTCCTATTGCAAGATCCCTTCCTTCATCCAAAAACAGAACGAGCTGCCCCAGCAAACAGCAGCTCTCTTCCACCCCTATAACTTAAGCAAGATTCAAGCAGATTCATGAAAGGCACCTATGTGTTATACAGGTAGCCTCGACTTACAATCATTCATTTAGCGACCGTTTGAAGTTACAGTGGCCCTGACCTCTACCCGGTCCTCACACTTACAACTGTTGCAGCAACGCCACGGTCACATGATCAAAATTTGGATGCTTGGCAACCTGGCATGTATTTATGGTGGTTGTGGCATCCCAAGGTCATGTAATCACCCTTTGCAATCTTCCTAGCCAGCTTCAGCCGAGCAAAGTCAGTGAGGGGACTGGACTTGCTTAAGAACGACTTAACGACTGCAGTGATTCACTTAACAGCCGTGACAAATAGGTTGTAAAATTGGGAAAGACTCCCTTAGCAACCGCTTTGTTTAGCAACGGAAAGTCTGATCCCAAAGGACCACCTGCAAATCTAAGTTATGGGCCCAGCCCAGCCAGCAGTTTTCTATTTCCAGTTTTCACCTCCCATTTTAAAATCAAGTTCCCATCCTCCATTTCTCCAAAACAAAGGCAGTTGCCCCATAACAAAGGGCTATCTTCTCCCCCACCCCCTCATCCCCCCGACCCCCGTGACTTAGCAGGGTGCAAACAAACCCGCTTTCTGCTCACAGCCCTGCACCGTGCAAACCAACCCCTCCTAGCACACATACACAGATAACGCACAAAAACCAATCAAGGAACAAGAACACACGCATAAAGAAATTGCCATTTGAAGCTAAAATCCTCCGTGATTGCCAAATTGCAGATCGCTCTTTTGAATTCGCCATCTGCAACTGGCAGTGTGCTTTTTTTTTTTTCTTTCCCCAAAACTGGGAAGAAAACGTCACTCTTCCTGCTCCTTTTCTGCTTTCCAAGGCAAGTTGTCTTTGTGTGTTTCAAAGGGATAGCAAAATCAGTCTTTTTCAATCTTAGGAACTTAAGATGTCTGGACTTCAATTTCCAGAATTCCCCAGCCAGCTTGAGAAACACTGTCCTAGGTCATTGGTTAGGATATCACTAAAATATTGCTCCCATAAGCCCAAAACACTCCTTCATACATTCAAGCCGCGTGAGCGTTTCATTGCCTTCCGCTATGGAATGACAACATTCCACACACCATATACAACCACCACTTAATTCAGAGGATTCAGCAGTCCATGCTCCTCAAGATGCAATTTTTCAAAAGGACACGTTGGAGGGATCACATTAAAAGAGAAAAAAATACCAACCAGATCAAGCTTTTCAAGGCATAGACTAGAGTGAAGCATGGTCAAAACTCACTCTGTCTTCCCTGGGATTCTGCAAAATGTGAAAGTTTTGGGAACTTTGCTTCCAGGTATGCTACTGGTGCTCTGTTTTTCTCTTCATTTCTCTTTAAAAAAACAAAACCTTTCACCTGCTTAAAAGAGGGAAGGGATCTGTAAGCCCAAGGTAGCCTGCGTTCAGGTCCTTCTGACATAGACTTATTATTGTTTGTTTGTTTTTATTAACCATTTATTCGAGTCCGATTCTTGGGTGACTTTATTGTGCTCTCCATGCTACCCTGTCAAGGGCAGCTTTTTTCAACTGTTGTATGTTCAACTTTGCATCATATTTGATGTTCTCAAGCCAGCGTGTTCTTTGCTTGCCCCTTCTTGTTGTTCCACTAACCATTCCTAGCATCATTGCCTGCTCCAATGAATTTGCACACATAACATGGCCCAAGTAAATCAGACATAGTCTGATGAATATGGCTTCCACTGATGTAGAACAGAAAATAACAGAGTTGGAAGGGACCGTGGAGGTCTTCTAGTCCAACCCCCTGCTCAAGCAGGACACCCTACACCCGTGATGGCGAACCTATGGCACGTGTGCCAGAGGTGGCACGCAGAGCCCTCTCTGTGGGCACGAGCGCCGTTGCCATCTGCTCTTCCGGGTCCCGTTGCACTCATGCGCGCCGGCCAGCTGGTCTGGCACACATGCACACAGCAGCCAGCTGTTCTTCCGGGTTCTGGCGCCGGCCAGCTGGTCTTCGTGCGAATGCGCGCCGGAACCTGGAAGAGAGCAGCTGGCCGGTGCACGCGGTGCTCTCTTCCAGGTTCCGGTGCTCCGGCACACGCGCTCTCCAGTTTCGGCACTCAGTGCCGAAAAGGTTAGCCATCACTGCCCTACACCATTGCAGACAAATGGTTGTCCAATCTCTTCTTAAAAACTTCCAGTGATGGAGCACCCACAACTTCTGAAGGCAAGCAGTTCCACTGGTTAATTGTTCTCAATGTTAGGAAATTTCTCCTTAGGTCTAGGTTGGTTCTCCCCTTGTTTATTTTCCATCCATTGTTTTTTGTCCTGCCTTCAGGTGCTTTGGAGAATAGATTGACCCCACCCCCTCTTCTTTGTGGGAGCCCCTCAAATATTGGAACACTGCTATCATGTATCTGCTTTTAACATTTCTCTGTTAGTTACTCTGGCTGTCCATGGTACACGCAGTAATTTACACCAGCACCACAGTTCAAAGGCGTCAATTCTCCATTATCAATATAATAAAGGCAATATGGAATGAGGGAAGGGCAGGCCTTGCATTCTTCAGGGTATCTTTTTACACTCGACATGTTCCAAGCTAGCGCTAGATTCGAGCTCTCACAAAAGTTAGCCTAGTGGAAAATCTGTTTCTCTTCCACCAAATATCCCACCCTCGCAATTACCAAAAAGAGCAAGGGCAAGCAGGATGAAGGGAAAGGAAAAAAAAAAACCCACTTGCTGCATTCTAGTCACTTATTTTATGCATTAAAAAAAAAAAAAAAAGCTCTTGCAACAATTAATTCTGGCATCAGAGGAAGTGTTTTGTAAGCACATTTGCATAAAAGGGCTCAGTTGCTGTCTCTGGACTTCCCCCCCCCCCTTTTTTTTTTGCAGGAGGGCTGTGTTTTTCTCTTACACACACACACACACAGAGTGTTCTCTTTGGATACAGACCTGGGAGTGTGCTCCCACAGTGGGGGGTCTAATCCACCGGCTGGGTGTTCTAATGCGCATATTAATGAGCAATTACAGGGGAAAACGAAGGAGACTAACTTTTCCTTTTCAACAGTAGCCAAACTTCAAATCCTACACAATGCTCAGAAGTTCTCCATTTCACAGGTATGTTCTTAATCCCAGCCCTCTTTTCAGAGTTTCAGCAGGGGAGGGGGGGGGTGAAAGTTTTCAAAATGTGGATCGTTGCTCATTTTAAGGAACTTCAGCTGCTACCCAAGGTCCTTTATTTCAGAGTTACTGCCCCTTATACCAGAAGCTCATAAATCTACATAGAACCTGCGAGATGCTCCTGTTTCTTTTCTCTTCTCAAGGCCATGGGGGGGGGGGGACGACAAAACCAGCTGTCTTATTTCAAACCCTGCTTTTCTAGAAAGTCTTTTATTCTGACAATATTCAGCTGACAAGCCTGGTTGCCAGAGAACTTTCATTTTCAGTGTTAAGGGTTTGTCCCTGGGAAAGAAAGAAGAAGAAAGAAAAGAAGGAAGGAAGGAAGGAAGGAAGGAAGAGTAAAGAAGGAAGAAAGGAAGGAAGGAAGGAAGGAAGGAAGGAAGGAAGGAAGGAAATGCAACAGATTAGGTCACTTGCTTTGCGAATAGAAATGGAAATGCCAAACACAGCACTTTTAAGCATGTGCAGAATGTCTTATTCTGAAAGCATATGCCACTTTCGGGAGAGACAATGGCTTTCACATTAAGGATGCAACATTTTAGAGCCAGCTTGGTCCAATGGTTAAGACTCCAGATTAAAAACCAAGAGAGGGGAGTTGTAGACCTGCCTTAGGCATGAAAGTCTTGAAGACTTTGGGCCAATTACGAGGAGATGGTGAGTTCTAGTCCCGCCTTGGCCATGAAAGCTGGCTGGGTGACTTTGGGCCAATCACCAGGAGATGGTGAGTTCTAGTTCCACCTTAAGTGAAAGAGTCAGCTGGTGACTTTGGGCCAATCACCAGGAGACTGTGAGTTCTAGTGGGGGACTTTGTGCCAGTCCCTCTCTCTCAGCCCAACCCACCTCCCAGGGTTGTTGTTATGGGGAAAAATGGGAGGAGGGCAGAGGTGGGTTCCTCCCGGTTCAGATCGGATCGCCCGAACTGGTAGCGACCCGCTGGTGACGTCACGGATCCGGTTCGGTCGGTGCCGGTCCGTGGGCGCCGCCATCTTTTTTTTTTTTTTTTTAATTTTTTTTTGAATTTTTTTTTTTTTTAATTTTTTTCCCGGGTTTTTTTTTTCTTCTGCGCATGCGCAGAAGCCAAATTTTTTCCCGGGTTTTTTTTCTTCTGCGCATGCATCGCCATCTTGTTTTCGGCTTTTGGGGGGGGATTTATTTCTGATTTTACGGCACTACGCATGCGCGCGTGCGCTTCATGAGGCGTACCCACGCGGCATGGGAGGAAGCGAACCGGCAGCGAGGTAAGTTAGAACCCACCCCTGGAGGAGGGAAGGAGTATTATGTATGTTTAAAAACATCTAATGAGGCTACCAGCCCCAAGGCCTTGTACAAACCCGAGGACTCTAGCCCTTTCCTTCCAAACTCTAGAATTGCCTCTAATTACCACTGCCACCCATCCAAAGACTGGTTTGAAGACACTTTCCTGTCATTCCTCTGATCCCGGTGCCCACACCCTTATTCCCGTTCTGCGGCCTGAAGGATGAGTAAAAGTAGGGAAGGGAAGGAGCGGTGGAGAAAGAGGAGGGACAGAAACACACCCTCCCCTCCCTGACCTAGAAAGTAGATTTAGTCCAGCTATTGATTAAAGCAGAATGCAATTACCCTGTGCAGGGACCTGCTGCCTCTGATAAGGAACAGAAGCGAGTCCGTTGCAAAGTCACAAAATTAAAGTCAAGACCAGTTCCATTTTCTTTGCAACCAGATCCTCACCCCCTCCTCTCCGCCCCTATCACAGGCACTTTCTGCTGTCGCTTCCCCTGCCGGCTGAACATCACTCCCTCTTGCGCGAGCCCATCTAACACTGACCATATCTCCCATCTCAGCTGAGCAAACCCTTTCATTTAGCAGCCAAAGCTTCTGCCTTTCAAATGTCCTTCTCTGCTTTAAAACTTGTGGGTTTCTCTCTCTCTCTCTCTCTCTCTCTCTCTCTCTCGGGTTTCTCTCTCTCTCTCTCTCTCTCTCTCTCTCTCTCTCTCTCTCTCTCTCTCTCCTCTCTCTCTCTCTCCCCTCTCTCTCCTCTCTCTGTCTCCCTCTCCCTCCCTCTCCCTCTCCTTCTCTCTTCCAGTTGCCAGAAAAGCTTCTGTCCCTGTTATTTTTTTTTTTAAACCAAGCGATGGGAGACACAGAGGGAACAACCAACAGTTTTATTTTGAGCGACTCATGCATGTACAGCATTCACACTTTTCTTCTGCTGCTTTTCCAGCCCGAACGAAAAAGAAACGCCGAGCCTGGAGCACTAGCTTAGAATAAATAAATAAATAATCGGGCTTTTAGGTCTGCCCTGATGATAAAAGGCATCAACAAAAGCAGAATTGAAAATCTGGCTGAAATTGAAATCTGCAAGGCTCCTCTGTCCTGGGGAACGGACAATCAGGCTCTAAGCTACTGAAAAGACTATGTTTGAAAAATGACGGCTTTTCTCACTCAATCAGCAATTTTGGATGTTTTCTCCCAAAAGCTTGCCCTATACAGTCCACATTTACTGAAGACAAGTCTCCCAGGGATTGGATACGCTTTAACAGGCTTGTCCCAAAATTAATAAAATGTACACGTATCTTTAACAAGAACATTTTACAGTTTTAAGTTCATTTTCCTAAAGATATATTTCATCATAAAGCCCAGGTCCCATACTGGGAAATGATGCATGAACAGTTCTGCAAAATACCAAATCTCGGACGCAGCCACATAACTATTAAGCAAAGTTGGACTTAACATTGAAATATATATCTATATGCTTTCTCCCATATTTGGGTATACCAGGTGATTTAACAGAGAAAAAAAAC
>QLTV01004282.1:87917-99632 GCA_003457575.1 Thermophis baileyi | reverse complement strand
GGCAGGCAGATGTCTGCCTGGCTGGTTGAAAGTGCTGAAGAAGCTAGTCACAGTTCTCCTGGCCCAAGCCCTCGTCGCCACTGTTAGATAGTGGGTAGAGATGACAGGAGACAGACTTCCAAGCAGTTCTTTATTTCAGCTCTTGTATCAGCAACCAGCAAAAAGCAGTCTGACAGCTTGCCCTTTTATAGGGAGCTGTCAGATAGACCAGCCAATAGCGTTTGAGCTTTTTCCCGCTCAAACGCTGGACCTGGTTGGCAGGCAGATGTCTGCCTGGCTGGTTGAAAGTGCTGAAGAAGCTAGTCACAGTTCTCCTGGCCCAAGCCCTCGTCGCCACTGTTAGATAGTGGGTAGAGATGACAGGAGACAGACTTCCAAGCAGTTCTTTATTTCAGCTCTTGTATCAGCAACCAGCAAAAAGCAGTCTGACAGCTTGCCCTTTTATAGGGAGCTGTCAGATAGACCAGCCAATAGCGTTTGAGCTTTTTCCCGCTCAAACGCTGGACCTGGTTGGAACCATGCAACACAGTTATAACAGTTAGAACATAACAAAATGTGGCGAGAAAAGTCGTAGAATGGGGCAAAACTCACTTTACAAATGTCTCCCTTAACAACATAAACATTGGGCTCAATTGTGGCCGTATCTTGAGGACTACCTGTAAATTGCAGTCCTGTGACCATGGGAAGATGCAAATGGCCATAAATCTGGACCAGGTGATATGATATGTGGGAGATGCAGCCTTCAGAACTTCAGAGCTGGGTTGTATATACCTTTTGGGGGGTCCATCATCACTTTGAATAGTTGCTAAGCAACCCGTCATAAGTCAAGGACCACCTGTATGGACAAGAAGCAGGTCTCTAGGATATGAGGCAAGGATCTTTCCCAGTCTTCCTTAAAGGTGCTAGAAATTCAACCGGGGACCTACCGCGTAACTAGTCTGTCCATTTCCACTTACTCTGCCTTCTGTCTTCAATTTAATTCCGCGGGGGGGGGGGAGATGTATTTCTGCTATCAGACTGCTGAGAAACCTGGTTCCTCTCCAAGAGTAGAAGTCGCTGGAACTGACTCAAGAAAATCACCTTTTCAAAGCTACAGCCCAGAAGCTTCTCCTGTAATCTTCTGCTTGATTGTTTACAGGTCTGTTCCATTGTGCGAGCCTTCAAACCGAGCCAGCTTTCATACGCTCTGCCTTTGAAAAACGCGTCAGTTTTCATTTAAGGGAAACACATCATCAGACGCACTGGGAGAATTGTTAACGTTTTTGGTTTTTTTAAATGTTGCTTCTGGTTTCCTGGAACTTTCTTCTGGTCCTTTGAGGCTCGTTGGGTGTTCCAGAGTGACAACCGATTGTGCCACCCCGTAAGGGAAGTATTTATTTATTAAATTTACGTGCAGCCCATCTCGCTGCTCTAATTTAACTGGATTCATCAAAAGATGCACTTAATTGCAAAACTGAGAAACTCAGGAAAGGTAAGCTACGTTTTCTGCAAGCACACAGAGACACTCAGCTAAAATCAATCTCATCAGCTGGAGCAGTTTTCCTCTGTTGTTGGAGCTCTCCCAAAATCAGAATTTCCAGACGGATGGAAGTGAGTTTTGAGGGAAATCTCTCTAGGCTGACAGACAACAGTGGTGAAAGGGGAAAGGGGTAAAGATCGAGATGTTTCGGTCATATGTTGACATCTGCCAAGGTTGGCCTCTGCCCTGCTGGTTGTCTAGCACAGCTGCAAACAAAAATAAGATTGACAGGTCCAGAAAAGAGTAGCATTCGAACAGGCCGATGGATTGTTGGTTCTAATGCTAGCCCAGGTAGCGCTGGGTTAACCACTGCAAAATTTCTGTTGCTAAGCGAGACAGTTGTTAAGTGAGTTTTGCTCCATTTTACGACCTTTCTTGCCACCGTTGTTAAATGAGTCGCTCCAGTTAAGTTACTAACACAGTTATTAAGTGAATCAGGCTTCCCCTTTGACTTTGCTTGTCAGAAAGTCACAAAAAATGACCCCTGGACCCTGCAACCGTCATAAGTACAGGCCAGTTGTCAAGCATTCAAATTTTGATCATGTGATCATGGGGATGCTGCAATAGTCGTAAGTGTGAAAAACGGTCATAAGTCACTTCATTCAGTGCCGTTGTAACTTCGGTCACTAAACAAATGGTTGTATGTAGAGGGGTGGGTTCTAACTTATCTCGCTGCCGGTTCGCTTCCTCCCGCGCCGCGCAGTGCAAAAAAATAAAAGAAAATCCCCCCCCCAAAAAAAGCCAAAAACAAGATGGCGATGCATGCGCAGTGCCAGAAACTCGGCTTCTGCGCATGCACAGAAGAAAAACACCTGGAAAAAATTCAAAAAAATAAATAAAAAAAAAGATGGCGGCGTCCACGGACCGGCACCGACCAAACCGGATCCGTGATGTCATCGTGATGTCATCAGCGGGTTGCTACCGGTTCGAGCGAACCGGTCCGAACTGGGAGAAACCCACCTCTGACGTAGAGGAATACCTACGGTATACTGCTCAGAAGAGGCAGGTTTGCCATGAAATATACCTAAACCCTTTTCCTTTTTTCACCTCCTATGCCAGGGTGTCAAACTCGATTTCATTGAGGGCCGCATCAGGGTTGTGTTTGACCTTGGAGGGCCGGGGGGGCAGCAGGGGGGCTTGGGCATGGCTGGGGGATGTGGCCATGGTAGGCGTGACTGGTGGTGGGTGTGGCCATGGTGGGCGTGACGGGGGCACCTGTGGTGGCCAAGTGCTAAGGCAAGGACTTCCCTGAGACCCTCCCTCACTCTCATTATAATCTCCTTCCTTCCTTCCTTCCTTCCTTCCTTCCTTCCTTCCTTCCTTCCTTCCTTCCTTCCTTCCTTCCTTCCTTCCTTCCTTCCTTCCTTCCTTCCTTCCTTCCTTCCTTCCTTCCTTTTCTTCTTTTTCCTTCCCTCTCTATTCTCCTCTCTTCGTCCTTCCCTTCTTTCCTTATTTTTCCTTCCTTGCTCTCTTCCCCTCTTCCCCTCTTCCCTTCTTTTTCTTTGTTTTTCCTCTTTCCCTTTCTCCTTTCCTGTCCCTTCTTGCATGCTCAAGTGCAAAAGGGGAAACATTTCTCCTTTTGTATTGTTTTTAGCACACAGCCCCCCCTCCCAGCTCCATTTTCACTAGTAGAGGCACCACCAGCTGGTCCTTTGCTGTTTCCAGGCCGGCCCCCACGGGCCAGATCTAAGCACCCTGCGGGCTGCATTCGGCCCGTGGGCCTTGAGTTGGACACCCCTGTCCTATGCGAACAAAGTAGTTCTCACTTACTGGCTGCCTTATGTAGCAACCATTCAAAAGTTATGATTGTGTAAAACAGAAGTAGCTTAGGGCAGGGGTCTCCAACCTTGGCAACTTTAAGACTTGTGGACTTCAACTCCCAGAATTCCTTAACCAGCTGGCTGAGGAATTCTGGGAGTTGAAGTCCACAAGTCTTAAAGTTGCCAAGGTTGGAGACCCCTGGCTTAGGGAACAATTCTCACAGCATCTTGTGGTCATGTGACCTCCATTTGCATGGTTTGCAACCCCAGCGTGCATTTATGATGGTAGCAGCACATCCCATGGTCATCTGACCACCATTAGGGTGCTTTGCATCCAGCTTGTGACATGCAGAGTTAATATAGCACAGTATGGAATGCAGAAGTAAAATTGTGGTCCCAAGATGATTGCAGGATCCAATCTGGGTCGGTCACTAGGACCAGAGGTGCTGACTTCCAAGTTTTCGGACTAGTGCTGGAGCCCATCTTCAGGGAACTTCTTTCTAGCAGAGTGTGTGCTGTTCTGTGTGTGGTATTTCTAGGCTGCCTGTTGTATGTGGCTTTTTAGACGTTGGCTGTTGTTTGTTTGTGCTGCCCGGCCCTTGCCTTCTAAGTACTTGATAAGCTGGTTGGCAAATCAGCACTTCTGTTGACTAACGAGGGGCCCCGTTTCCCAGGGCTTCAATCCCTTCCCTGGCTGTTTTTGTGCCTGCTCGTCCAACAATCTTAGTAGCTGCAAAATTGGTTGACGGGATGATTTGCCTAGTGACCACGGTGATTCGGTTAACAACCACAGGGAAAGTAAGGCCATTAGCTTGCCACTCTTAGCAGCCACAGCGCTTAGCGACTGAGTTGCCCATCTAATTGTGCTCACTGAGTGTGGCCTACTTCTTCATACTTCAACACACATGCGGAATGAGGCATTTCCGTTAAACAAAGCGAAACCATAACTTGGTCTTACGATCTGACTTCAGTTTTCCTTCGCTTTACGAGTTGCTTTTTCATCCCCTGTTGTAACGGTCGTTATATGACCGTTCGGTCATTAAACGAGGATTACCTGTATTTTCCCATTTTCTATCAGCGGAGAACTGTTGCTACATCAATTTTCCCGCTGAAGAACTCTTTACGTCCTCTGCAGCTTCTGTCTATATTTCAGAGGATTTTGTATAATACCTTCGAGTGTGCTGTTGAGTCACACAAGGGAAATGCAGGGAAATGCTCGAAAAAGAAAATCAACATATCTACTTCGCCAGACCAAACATGCCCATTTCCTCTAGGTTTTACTCCTGGGATCTGAATTCTTGATTGTATTTCTGCATTCAGCAGAGAAGGAAGAGAAGATAAAACTCTGATAAGAATATATGGTTTAGTCCTCGACTTACGACCACAACAGAGGCTGGAATTTTGGCTGTTAGTCACTGCAGTCATAAGTTGAGGTGCCCTATGACCGGACTCTGTTTTACAACCGTCTTTATGACAGTTGTAAAGCGAGTCACCGTGTTCTTTTAAATAAATCATGTGGTCATTAAAGGAATCCAGCATATCCAATGATTGTTTTTTTGCCGTTTTCTACCAGAAAACGGCAAAAAAGACACAAATCATAGTCACATGATGGCAGGATTGAAATACACTCATGTGACAATCTCTGTCTCTGTGTCTGTGGCAGTCATATCTTCAAGGACAAGTCATAAGTAGCTTTTTTGAAGTCCATCGTAACTTTAAAAAGTCATTAAGTGACCGGTCCTAAGTCAAGGACTACCTGTAAGAGCGTTTTTTTAAAAAAAACTACATCCCTCTATCCATCCATCGATTATCCATCCAAATAAGAGTGTCCTCAGAATGTATCAAAATAATGACAATTCTAGGGTTTCTATTAATTGGAATGCTTATGAAGCCCAAAGAACATGTCTCAGGAATTCTGGGAGTTGAAGTCCACAGGTCGTAAAGGGTCCATAGTTACCCACCTGTGCTCTAACGTATTTGTCTACCTTTATTTATACATTTAGATTCATCAATTCCCTTATAAAACAGATTCCCTTGGGCCTTAGGTGAATGGCAAAATCGGATAAAGCATAACACCACAACAATCCAATATGCACATAAAAACATAAAAACAAAAAACAGCACAAAGCAAAATGACCCACCTGGTCGCTCACCTACAAATCACAGGAGCTTTAAAACCACCATGGATACCACGGGGAGTAAAATCCACTAAAATCTTTACCAACCCAGATACTCCATCAACCTCCTCCTCGACATTCAATAAACAGTAAAATGCGAAACTTGGAAGGCGCCATGGCAGTAGGATGATCCTTTTAACTGCAGGGCCAGAGATATTTCTTTGCAGTCTGGCAGCTGCAGCTGTTCCCCTCTGCCCTCGGTTGCAGGAAGCAGGCAGCCGACCTACAAATGTATGGGAACCGGCATTGCAAAACGCAACGTTCCCCAGAGGTGGGGCTCTGTTGTTTGCAGAGCGGCTGTCCGGAATGGCAAGGGTTAAGAGGTGACGACTTTTGGCTTCCCTTCAAATGCCACCTGAAGCAGTATCTGCCCAGGCTGGTCTCGTGGGCCAACTGGCCCTGGCAGTAATTCTCTTCCCCATTTATAGATTAATTCACAGTTGATGGAAAGCAAGGTTCAAACCCAAGCAATCTTTTAATAACCGCCTGGCCCCTTTGCTTATGAAAAGTATGCCAGATAGGTCGCTTTCTCTGAACCACAATTTATCGTGAGTTGGAAACTCACCTCCTTGACACCAACGATGTTCAAGAGCTGAGCTGATTTGTTTCTGGCTCAGCTACATGGAACTGTTTCCTCAATTACTGAGATTCTTGTCTTTGACTACCAGGGATTCAGCTGTCCAAACAGGTCTTCCAAGAGGAAAGGTAGCTGGTTGGCTCTGCAGTTTCCCCTTGTTGACACCGCCTTGGTTTTCTGTCTTACGAACAGACAGGTGCAATTTATTTCTTTTTTTATGTATGGAGGCACAAGGCAACCTGTGGCCATTTGGAGCAGAATGAGTCAGAATGTACCCAGGGTCCCAAAGTCAGAAGAGGATTGTGGGTCATCTTGAGGCTACTGGCGAGGGATTGTTATTCTGTTATTCTGGTTCAGGAATGGAAAACCGTATCATGGATAAACAAGGTGCAAACAGAAAAGGAAAGAGGGAGGGAGGGAGGGAGAAAGAGAGAGAGAGACGGATGGATGGATGGATGGATGGATGGATGGATGGATGGATGGATGGATGGGAAATCAATCAATCTAATTTCCAGGAAGGACTGAGCCTTGTTTTCTATTAAAGCTTTTATATCTAGGATAGTATTTCACAATTTTAGCAACTTTTTAAAGATGTATGGGCCTCAACTCCCAGAACTGGCTGGGGAATTCTGGAAGTTGAAGTCCAAAGATCTTAAAGTTGAGAAGCACTGATCTAGGAGTTCTGAATAACCAACAAGTCACGGCTTGTTGGACAAGCCGCTGGGGAACAGTGCAAACCCAGAAACAGTTTGCACTTCAGTTAGTTGCATTGTCAGAACCTGTTTTACAAGACAGGGCATCATCGTTCATTGCCTATGTGTGAATTAACCATATTTTTAACCTTTCATTTTCATATTGTGACTCACAAGCAAAGCAGGATCCTGCTCCTTAGTTTTGCAAGTCCAGCAATCAAGGCAGGTTGAGTTTCACTTTGTTTAGTCCAGGAAAAAAATGTTGTGATTGTACAAAATAAACAAATCTATTCCCCCCCCCCCTCAAGGATATTAACACTGGCTCCTTAACCATCACTCCGACTGGGAAATAAGTCTCCCATTAACATAGGTTTAGTAGAGGGCAAACAGACCCTACTTGGCACTTACCAGATGCGTTGGGACTAAAATTCCCAGAATTCCCCAGCTATTGGCCAATGGTCAGGATGTAGGGGAGCTTAAAGTGCAAAACATCTGGTGGACACAAGATTGCCTGCCCCAGCTTTCATCCATGTAATCCTCCGGGCACATTAACTGTTCTTTTTGCCTCAACACACAAATTGGGAGCAGTTGGGAATAGAGTATGGATCATTGCTCCAGACACCAATTGCTGAAAGTCAGCTCAGGGTGAAACAGCAGGTGTGAATTTGCATCTCTCAAAGAATATCAGACTTATCCAGTTGGGACCTGTCCAAATTGGGATCTAAGTAAGGTATCTAAAAGCTACCTGGGGTTAACCTCTGGATTTTCAAAGGAGCAGCTGGATAAAAAGATTGTCTTCTTTAGAGAATGGCAGCTTGGAAGGTATTTCTACAAGCAGTTTCTTGGACCCTGCAATTCCGCTGTCATGGTTTTTCAAATCCGCCTGGCTTTTAATTATCTTCTATTGCCTTTTAAAAGAAGGGTGATTATTTTAAATAATTAATCTGGCTGCGTGGAAAATGCAAACGGCTTTGCAATTTGAATATTGTTCGCTTTCTGCAAAACTGGCGAATAAGTTTCCCGTTTTAGAGATTATCTCTCCCTAAGAGGGGGGGGGGGGAAGGCCCACGGGCTGTTTAATAAATCTCAGGTTATGCACTGGCTACCTACTGTACAGGTAGTTCTTGACTTACAACAGTTCATTTAGTGAGCTTTCAAAGTTACAAGGGCAATGAAAAAAGTGACTAATGACCGTTTTTCACACTTATGACCATTGCGGCATCAATTACAGTTGTAAGTTGAGGACTACCTGTACACACACACACACACACACACACACACACACAAAACCTAGCTCACTGATTTCAAATAGAAACACAGCTGATTCAAACCTAGGCACTTCCTAGGGTGAAAATTAGGAATATTTAGGAATATTAGGAATATTACTATTAGGACTATTTAGACATCCACTGATGCCTGTGTAGATTTACTTCCTCATCATAGAGAAAATAGGTCTGCTTAGTGACTATTAACCTTGGCTTTTAAAATTATCAATATTTAGATTATATATTTATATTTAAATTATGTATTTATATTTATTTAATAATATAAATATCATCCATGCCTTTTGTAGCATCCATGCCTTTTACATAAATATTTATTTATATTTATTAAGCGTTTTCATAGAAAACTGAATTTAAGAAATATTAAGAAATGACTTCCAGCCTTCTTTTCAACAGATAATTAAAATCCTTTTGTCATTCCCTTTTCTTAAACATTTTGCAAATTCTATCACCCTCTCCTTTAATCCTCCTCTTTCCGAGTCTTATTTCCATAATTTAAGTCCATAAATCATCCACTCATTTCTTTTCTTCTTCTTTCGACAAAAAGTCCATACGTATAAGATTTTGCAGTCGCTCAAAAAAACATGTTGTTCATTCTTTAACCAAACGGGTCAATTTTACCATTTCTGCAGATTCTGACATTTTCAAAACCATTCCCCCATGGTGGAAATATCATTATTGTTCCATCACTGTGCATACATACACAATGCAATAATTTGGCTGTAGTTAGCTTCTGAAATTACCTAGTTTAGTGTTTCTCAGCGTTTGTTTCTTGGCAAGTTTAAGATGGGTGGACTTCAAGTCCCAGAGTTCTTTGGGTTGGCTGGGGAATTCTGGGAGTTGAAGTCCACCCATCTTAAACTTGCCAAAGGTGAGGAACACTGACCTGATTTACAGATATATTCAGCCAAAGTCTTTCGTTTCATAGCTGCTTTCTTAAGCCAATTTGAACTTCATCATGCAAAAAGCATGGATTCTACATAGCTAGAACTGGGAGGAGATATCCGTACGATTAGCATGAAGAACCCACTGAGCTTCAGACTGTATGTTTCAAATGTGATGACAGTCAATTCATCTGCCTGCTTGCTCAGTAAACAAATGAATTAGGAAGCTGGAAATGTGATTGGAATCAATTATTTAAATTGGCCTTTTTTTTCCTCGGCGATTGAAATACTTTATTTAAAATTACTTCAATTTAAAATCAATGCAGCCTGGGGCATACATAGGCAAGTTGAGTACTATTTCTGCCCCCAAAAATCAGATATAGTCTATTCTTTTAATTAACAGTTAATGTCACCCCAACCCTCTATCTGAACTAGAGCTTTATGGATAGAGCCTTTTCTAAATGACAGGCAGGGCTGTGATGCAACGTCGAACCCTACTAGAATTTTAAGTTCTATCTTCCAACTGCCAAATGGTCAGAGAACCTTGAAGAAAAACTTTAAAAAAAAAAAAACCATGACAAAAACTCAACCCTGTTTGAGGCAAAGGAGGGTGAGGGGCGGAATGACACAGCTCTTTCTAAAAAGGAGAAAAATAAAACTCACAATAGCATTTCTTATAAAAAAAACACTAAAGCACAAGAAGGGACAGAACTGTTGGTCACTTTGGAAATTGTGGCCGTCTTTAAGGCCACCCAGATCTCTGCCAATAAAGTTTAGAGCAGGGGTCTCCAACGTTACAACTGGTGGACTTCAACTCCCAGAATTCCTCACTCAGCCCCTGGTTTAGAGGACTGAGGAATTCTGGGAGTTGAAGTCCACAAGTGATAAAGTTGCCAAGGTAGGAGACCCCTGGTTTAGAGGATTAAATTGGGCAAGTAAAAAACAACTGAATCTTGTAAAAAAAAAAGAATCTTGTAAAAAGATTGAATCTTATAAAGAAAAGAAACCGCCAGTTGCAATCTGCAATCAGGTTGCAAATAGAATTTTGCTTCTGGCAGGTCAGATGTATATCTGGTAAATCTAATGGAAAAGGGTGGTGGGGGGAGGAACCCCCAAGGACATTAGACTCCGGAGATGAATTAAGGTCTGGGAGATGAAAGAAGAAACTGATGAGTTATTGGCATATTCTAAATATAGACAGTTCAGGCAGAAAACCACCCATGCTGCATCCATAGCCTGTTATGTGCCAGAGGGGGAAAATATATTGCTTTATTTAAATATTTGACAAAACTTAGAAATTGTATCCTTCTGACTGGCGAGTATTTGTTTCAGGGACTGATTTAAATTTGGGGAATTTTTCTTAATCTCTTCCTCTGCAGATCTAGTGGTAAGCAAGGGATCCTTTTTTAGAGTAGCCAATAATAAGATTTAAATATATAAACTGAGTGCCAGGAAATATTTCTCAGGAATCCCAAAGGTGCTTTTTTCAGGAGGCAACTGGACTTCCTTGTTTGTTGTTGTTGTTTTTTTCAAGACGTTTCGCTTCTCATCCAAGAAGCTTCTTCAGCTCTGACAGGACAGTGGGGAATGGAAGGATTCCATCCAGCTGTCCTGTCAGAGCTAAAGAAGCTTCTTGGATGAGAAGCGAAACGTCTTCAAAGAAAAAACAAGAAAGTCCAGTTGCCTCCTGAAAAAAGCACCTTTCGGACAACCATGACTTGGATGACTGAGAATCTCCATAGACTTTTAGCTATTTCTCAGGAATGTTTTGAAGGGTTTTAGGGGGGTCTCTCTTTCGCCATGGCTTCTCCCCTCCCCACAGCAAGATAATCCTCAACTTACAACCATTCATTTATTGTCCATTTATTGAAAGTTACAACGGCACTGAAAAAAGTGACTTAGGACTGATATTCACACTTATGACCGTTACAGCATCCCTGTGGGCTCGTGATCAAAATTCGGCTGCTTGCCAACTGGCATGTATTTAGGACAATTGCAGCATCCCACAATTGCACGATCACCATATGCAACCTTCCCAGCCAGTTTCCAACATGCAAAGTCGAGATTTGCTTAATGTTCACATGATTTACCTAACAACTGCAGTGGGTTCATAAAATGAGGCAGGATTCACTTAACAACTGCCTTGCTTAGCAAAGGACATTTTGTGGTCGTAGGTCAAGAACTACCTGTATTGACAACTCTGGTAGTCCAAAACCAAATCATGAATGCTAATATTTTGTTGTAAGGTTATAGTACCATAACAGAATCATGCAAATCTGAAAGACTTCCCCCTTTCCTTGTCTTTACGTTCCTGGGAATTAGGGAGGGTCCTGAGATGCTTTCTTCACTCCCATTTGTGGTTTGGACTCAGCTGTCTCTTCTCAGACTGTTGTGTACCGACTTAACGAGCAGGTATTTGCATACCCGCCGCTGATTGGGTTAAATCAGTGGCGGGGAGTTTGAAGCGTTGTCACTGGCCAAGCTGGCTGCGGGGAACTCCATAAAGGCGGCTTCCCTGCCGCCAGCCGCCAGCCGCCAGTCTGCTGTAGTTAGTGCTAGCCGTTAATAAAGTGCTGAACGGGTCTTCGTCTTGGCTGTTATTCCCGCGCCTATCTAACACTGGCGACGAAGGCAGTGGGAGAAGACGACTGAACAAAGGCACCTCGTGGCATCCATCGGCCATCTTAGCAAGTTCCGACCTGCACCGGCCAAACAACAGGATGGCACAACAGCACTCTCCAGCACCAGCATTCTTCAATCCACAAACAGAAGAATGGCGCACATATATGTCCAGATTTCGCATGATCTTGGAAGCCAAAAATT
>QLTV01004282.1:69800-84369 GCA_003457575.1 Thermophis baileyi | reverse complement strand
GAACTAGGGATCTCGAACGAAGCCGACCGGGACCAGATGACTGTGAGATCGAATCTTCAGCCGCCACGCCTGGAGGCCGGTTCCAGATTTTTCCACAGCACGAGGACGGAGCAACACCAGCCATGTCCATGCCGAACAAAGACTCCAGAGAGACTGAATTGCGCAGGCCCAGTAGGACTTTACGGCGGCCCGCCTACTTGCGCGACTACGTCACCCACACTAATACTGGATTGGACAATTGCTGAACTAAGAGGGGAGGGGTGTTGTGTACCGACTTAACGAGCAGGTATTTGCATACCCGCCGCTGATTGGGTTAAATCAGTGGCGGGGAGTTTGAAGCGTTGTCACTGGCCAAGCTGGCTGCGGGGAACTCCATAAAGGCGGCTTCCCTGCCACCAGCCGCCAGTCTGCTGTAGTTAGTGCTAGCCGTTAATAAAGTGCTGAACGGGTCTTCGTCTTGGCTGTTATTCCCGCGCCTATCTAACACAGACCTTGTCTAGATTATGGCTTTTCCATGTTGGCTAAGGAATTCTGGGAGTTGAAATCCACCCCTCTTAAACAGCCAAGCGTGAGAAGCACTGATATAGATTTTCAACCAGATTATTATTATTTTGTGTTTCTAAAAATGTGCAGGTCAGGAACTTCTCTTTTAAAAGCTGCTATCTGAGATCCTTAAGCTTCTAATAAATTCTTTCGATTCTCCCCAAGGTGAATGAGGAAGGTTTTCTACCGCTACTGTATTTGCAACCTGTTATCTAATTGTCAAAAACTGAAGGAATGTACTAGCAACCTAGGACTGGAGTGAAATTAAAGCTAACAGATGTCTCCTCGAAAGCAGCAGGCTTTCCAGCCAGAGGCATGCAAACAGCGAACATGAATGATGCCCTGGTGTTGGCGCGTTAATCATGGTCCACCGTTATAGGAAGTCTGAGATAGTCAGCAAGATCTAAATAGATCCAGCTGAGTTAATAGTTACACAGGGGCAAAAGGGGGAAAAGGGATATTGCCAATAAGAAGAGAGAATGGAAGGAATCCATTTTACCTGAGTGCCCCATAACTGGGGTTTGGAAACCCATTTCAGGAAAGATGAAAGTCACAGTAGAAGTCCTCTCCTGATGGAGAACCAGGGGTGGGATTCAGCCGGTTCGGACTGGTTCGGCTGAACCGGATGTTAATTTTAATCTGGTTCGCCGAACCGGTTGTTCCAAGGACTGACTGACCCTGCCCACCCCTCCCCGTCCCTCCCAGGAGTCTCCACGCGGCCCATTTTGGATGCCAGGTAAGTGCAGGGCCCACACGGAGGGTCTGGGAGGGTGAAAAACAGGCCTACCGGAAGTCTGGAAACAGGCCCATTTCCGGCCTCTGGTGCCCGGGGGAGGCCGTTTTTGCCCTCCTGGAGGCTCGAGGAAAGCCTCTGGAGCCTGGGGAGGGCGAAAACGCCCCTCCCCGCCATGGTGCAGGAGGCCGAGTAGGCCATGCCCACCGTGGCCATGCCCACCCAGCAACTGGGCAGCGAACCGGTTGCTAATTTTTTTCAATCCCACCACTGTGGAGAACCTGTAGTCCTTGTTGAAAAATGCTGGGGAGCCAAAATGTCCCATGTTGTCTGGTGTCAGGGGAGACGGATGAAAAAGAAATTGAACTGAATATTCTCCTCCAAGGTAAAGGTAGTCCTCGGCTTATGACCACAATTGAGGCCAAATTTTCTGTTGCTAAGCGAGACACTGGTTAAATGATTTTTGCCCCATTTTACGACCTTTCTTGCCACAGTTGTTAAGTGAATCACTGCAGTTGTTAAGTTAGTAACACGGTTGTTAAGCGAATCTGGCTTCCCCTCTGACTTTGCTTGTCAGCAGGTCACAAAAGTATCTAAAAAGGTTAAATCCCTTTAACTCCCAAGAGTCCCTTGGGAGTTGGGCGGCATACAAATTTAATAAATAATAAATAAATAATAATAATAATAAATCACGGCAACCTGACCAAAGTTGATTAAAACTGAGATGTTTCATTACTCACCCAAGTAACTTCTTCAGTCAAAATGAAAATTTGGGTAGGCAGAAAGTCAGAGAGTCGTAGTAAGAACCAACTTTGCCATACAGACTGCAGGGGGTTTCTCCCCGAAATGAAAAGCAACATGTAAATGAAGATTCAATCATCCAGGCAAAAAGTATCTGAAAAGGTTAACTCGTGGCAAAAAAAAAAAAAAAGATCACAAAAGAGGATCACGTAACCCCGGGACAATGCAACCGTCATAAATATGAGTCTGTTGCCTAGCGTCTGAGTTTTGATGACATGACCATGGGAATGTTGCAACGGTTGTGTGAAAATTCATCCTAAGTCACTTTTTTCAGTGCCGTTGTAACTTCGAACATTTCCTAAACGAACTGTTGTAAGTCGAGAACTACCTGTAATCTCAAGGCAGAACAAGAATCAAAACTCTGAAAAGGATCCACAGATCGTGGTGTTTATCTTCTGCGAAATCACCACTTGCATCCAAACCAAAGCAGAAATATATCCTACCAACATGTTTTGGTTTTTTTCCTGGCTCCCCCTGACATTACCTTCAACTCCTCCCTGGAGGAGAGACTGGCTTCAGGTGTCTCTGGAGCAGTGTTTCTCAACCTTGGCGACATTAAGACGTGTGGATTTCAACTCCCAAATTCCCCAGAACAGCCATGCACCCAATTTTTGACGACATGACCATGGGGATGCTGCGGCAGTCGTCAGTGTGAGGACCGATGGTACTGTAAGTCACCGTTTTCAGCGCCCTTGTAACTTTAAACAGTCACTAAATGAACGCCTGTAAGACAAGGACAAGCTGCATGTTGAAGCCTGCAGCTTTTTGTACAAGGAGGCAAAGATGCCCTTTTTTAAATTCACCTTTTAACAGGTTTTTTTTCCCCCAACCTCTTCAATCTTTCAAACTCTGACATTCCTTGTTAGTCTCATACGTATTTATTATAATTGACTTGTTCTTTGATCGTGCTGACGTGCTATGAAATAAGGCAGCCTATTAATGCTTTAAATATTTAGCATTGGATGGAGTTATGTTTGAGAGTTATGTTTTCTAAAGCTGGGGAGAGGAGGCCCTTCTATTCGACTGGGAGGTGTGTGTGTGTGTGTGTGTGTGTGTGTGTGTGTGTGTGTGTGTGTGCGACAGGAGCTTGTGAAAAGGACGCACACATCCAGTGATGGTTCAAGAGGGGCAGCCCCGTGAGTAGGGCACAACTCACGACACACAGCCGTTCTTGCCAGAAGACTCTTTTTAATGACTGTCCACAAATGTTCCTGCAGTTGAAAAACTCTACAGAAAGAAAGAATAACAACCAAGTTAACAAGGCCATATCTCTATTTGTATGGTCCCCAGTGCCCAAGCGAGCAAGATTACAACTCCTCTTGAAGATACAGCAGCCTCCAGTGAGAACATTAAGAGTCACAGGAAGTTGGAGGAAAGAAATGTTCACAGGAAACACAAGTTTGTAAAGTCAGGAAGGATAGTCAGACTTCAGTATACAGGCACTCCTCAATTTTATGGCCACAATTGGAACGAGGCTTTCCACTGCTAAGCGAGTCCTGAACAATTTTATGACCTTTTTTTTTTGCCAGGGTTGTTAATGAATCACGGCAGTTGTTGAGTGAATCATGCAGTCATGATTAACAACTGCACATTGGGGTGACATGATAGCAGTGTTCCAATATCTAAGGGGCTGCCACAAAGAAGAGGGGGTTGATCTATTTTCTAAAGCATCCGAAGGCAGGACAAGAAGCAACGGATGGAAGCTAATCAAGGAGAGAAGCAACCTGGAACTAAAGAGAAATTTCCTGACAGTCACAACAATTAATCAGTGGAACAACTTGCCTCCAGAAGTTGTGAATGCTCCAACACTGGAAATTTTTAAGAAGAGATTGGACAACCATTTGTCTGAAATTGTATAGGGATCTCCTGCTCCAGCAGGGGGTTGGACTAGAAGACCTCCAAGGTCCCTTCCAATTATGTTATTCTATTATTCTGTTATGATTAAGTGAATCCAGCTTCCATCATTGACTTTGCTTGTCAGGACCCGGCTGGGAAAGTTGCAAAAAGTGATCACATGACCCCAGAACGCTGCAACAGTCATGCCAAACACCCGAGTTTTGATCATGTGACCGCAAGGATGCTGCACAAGTTGTAAGTATCAGGACCAGTTATAAGTCACTTTTTTCAATGCCGTTGTAACTTGGAACTGTCACTATTTATTTATTTATTTATTTTATTTATTTATTTGTCAAACATGTACAAGATAGCAGGTATAGGTATAAACATAAACATAATCAAAGTGAATACAGATAGATAGATGAAGACAATAGGACAGTAGGACAGGGACGGTAGGCACGCTGGTGCGCTTATGCACGCCCCTTACAGACCTCTTAGGAATGGGGTGAGGTCGACAGTAGACAGTCTAAGGTTAAAGTTTTTTGGGTTTAATTCACTAAATTAATTCATTAATTTAGTTTAATTCATTCACTAAATGAATGGTTGTAAGTCTAAAACTACTAAGTCTAAAACTATGTCTGTTGTCCTTAAAGGAGGATGAGGTAGCTTCAACAGAATGGACCAAGGCCAAATTTTGACACTGGAAGTTGGAAAGAGTCCATTGATCTCACGCATAACAACATTTTACTTATAAATTCTGGCCAGACCATGGTACTTTTAGATTCATTTGAAATATTTGTGTTGATGCTTGTTCTGTTTTCGTTGGGTAATAAGATTAATGTAAGATTCTAATGTTGGGCCATTTTGCTGTAATGTCTATTATGGTTAGTTTTGTCTGATCTTATTGTATGTAAGTATAGGAAGTCCTCCACTCACAACCGTTTGTTTAGTGACCGTTCGAAGTTACAATGGCACTGAAAAAGTATCTTATGGCCATTTTTCACACTTACGGCTGTTGCAACATCCCCATGGTCATGTGATCAAAATTCAGACACTCGACAACCGACTCATATTTATGACGATTGCAGTGTCCCGGGGTCATGTGATCCCCTTTTGCAACCTTCTGACAAGCAGAGTCAATGGGGAAGCCAGATTCACTTAACATCCATGTTACTAACTTAACTGCAGTGATTCACTTAATGGTGGCAAGAAACGTTGTAAAATGGGGCAAAATTCACTTAGCAACTGTCTCGCTTAGCAACGGAAATTTTGGGCTCAATTGTGGTTGTAAGTTGAGGATTATCTTTGACTGACTCGCAATTACAGTTGTAAGCCAGGATGGTCATTAAGTAGGTCATCATGTAACCATGCTCAATTTTACAACTTTTTTCATAGTTGTTAAGTGAATTCAGCAGTTGTTATGTGAATCCATTTTTTGCTGTGGGGCATTTTTACCCAAAACAGAAAATAAACATCAATCACGGTTTTGTGACTGTACAACACGCAGAGGACAATAAATGTTGGCCAGTTGCTAAGAGCCCAAAATGTGGTCATGGCAGAGGTGGGTTCCTCCCGGTTTGGACCGGTTCACCCGAACCAGTAGCGACCCGCTGGTGACGTCACAGTGACGGCACGGATCCGGTCCGGTTCATCTTTTTTTTTTTGACCGGTTCTCCTTTTTTCTTTTTTTTAAATGAATGTTTTTTTGAATTTTTTCCCGGGTTTTCTTCTGCGCATGCGCAGAAGCCAAGTTTCCGGCACTGTGCATGCGTCACCATCTTGTTTTTGGCTTTTTTGGGGGGGGGGATTTTTTTCTGATTTTTCGGCACTGCACATGTGCGCGCACGCCCATGCGGCGCGTCCACACGGCGCGGGAGGAAGCAAACCGGCAGCGAGGTAAGTTAGAACCCACCCCTGGGTCAGGGGGTTGTCAGAACCTCAAATCTGGGTCATATATCCTAAGTACCTTCTTCAGGGTCCATCCTTTCATTCACTAAGAGACCAGTCGTAAATCAAGGACTACATGTGTAGGATATCACCTATTACAATCTATTCAGTTTTTTTAAACTGGTATTTTAAATCTATATCTAAGTTAGAAAATAAATGCTAGATTGCTTACAATGTCTTTCGTTTTAGGGGTGGGTTTGGGGTTAGAATTTTTTTTGTTCATTTGCTTTTTTTGGCATTCACGACAACTTAACAGTTTGCTGGCATTTGTTTTCAAATGCTGTGATTCTTAAAAATGATTCATACCCTTTAAAAAGTCATTAACGTCGTTGTGCCTACCCAAATTGACCCTTCTAGATACAGACGTCTGGAAAACACATGCCAGCCCCTGATCTTCAAGCAACGCTTTCCTGAAAATTTGCTGCTTTTGGAAACAGTTTATTTACAGTAGGCAGTTTTATTCTCCTTTTCCAGACAACGAAACAGCCCTAAAAATACCCTTACGGAACAGAGAGGAAAGCTAAAGACAAATTAAACCGAGTACCAAATAATGTATCTTTTTGAAATTATTCCAAGGGTAAAACAGTGCGACTAAAACACAGTACAATATAGGGTCAAAACGCTGTGAATTTTTTTGAGAGCCAATCTCAGATGCCAAAAAGATATTTAATAGATGCCAGACCACAGTTTCTAAGTTGAGGCAGATGAAAGGATCCGTCATTCTGAAGATGAATCCAGAGGGTCCCCATAACTGATGGATCTGATCCTCCAGGGAAAGTTTGACCCACTCCAAACTCCATTCATCTGAAAGACAATCCATCATCATCATCATCTTTTAATGACCCCATAATCCCTTGTGGGATGGAGTCGGGGCAACTGAATGGAGCTAGTAGAGCAGTGGTTCTCAACCTTTCTAATGGCGCGACCCCCCAGCGACTCCCTGCCCCTCCCCGTCCCCTCCCCGCGCGGGATGAGGTGACAAAGGGGGCATGGCACCAGGGGCGAAAGGCGCTTTGTGCATGTGCAGAGGGTAAAAGAACCCAAATGGCGGCGTCCGGGCGAAGTCTCCCGCTTCCGACGCTATCAGCTGTCAGGCGACCCGCAGGCAAGCCCGAACCCGGAGCATTCCAAATGGCGGCGTCCGGGCTACCAGCTGTCCGGCGACCCGCAGGCACAGCCGAACCGGGACCTTTTCACCCCTGCAGTGACGGTGGCACCAAGATGGCGGGCTAGCGTGCGCGGCAACTCCTGTGAAATGGTCGTTCGACCCCCAAAGGGGTTGCGACCCACAGGTTGAGAACCGCTGTAGTATAGTGTTTTAATGGCCGGATGCCCTTCCTGTCATCAATATGGGATTTTGTTCAGCAGATATAGCAATAGCAATAGCACTTAGACTTATATACCGCTTCATAGTGCTTTTACAGCCCTCTCTAAGCGGTTTACAGAGTTAGCATATTGCCCCCAACAATCTGGGTCCTCATTTTACCCACCTCAGAAGGATGGAAGACTGAGTCAACCTTGAGCCAGTGAGATTTGAACCGCCGAACTGCAGCTAGCAGTCAGTTGAAGTAGCCTGCAGTGCTGCACTCTAACCACTGCGCCACCTCGGCTCTATGATATATTCTCATTGTGCCCAGAGAGAGAAATATCTGCCTCTACCTAGGATCGAACTCACAGCCTCCTGATTGTGAGGCGAGAGCTCCACCTCTAGGCCACCGCACCACTCCTATCCATATGGAGGCTAAAACATATGATGAACGGTTGCAGGAACTGAATATGTCTAGTCTAACAAGGAGAAGGACTAGGGGGGGATATGGTAGCAGTCTTCCCATATTTGAGGGGCTGGCACAGAAAAGAGGGGGTCAACCTATTCTCCAAAGCACCTGAAGGCAGGACAAGATGCAATGGATGGAAAGTAATCAAGGAAAGAAGCAACCTAGAACTAAGGAGAAATTTCCTGACAGTGAGAACAAATAGCCAGTGGAATGGCTTGCCTCCAGAAGCTGTGGGGTGCACCAACATTGGAGTCCCAAAGGTGCTTTTTCAAGAGGCAACTGGACTTTGTTTTTTCTTGAAGACATTTCACTTCTCCATCCAAGTAGCTTCTTCAGTTCTTTGGGGCAACCATGACTTGGATGACTGAGAATCTCCATAGACCATCCAACACTGGAGGTTTTCAAGAAGAGACCAGAATGGTTTAGGGTCTCCTGCTTGAGCAGGGGGTTGGACTAGAAGACCTCCAAGGTCCCTTCCAACTCCTATTATTCTGTTACATCTCCTCCTTATCTGGATGACTCAGCCGTTTATTGGCCTTCATGCAGTCTTTTAATCAGAAAGGACAAGCTGAAGTTCACGTTAATATGTTTCCCAGGAAGAAAAAAAAAAAGTCAATTTTTGATCAAGTCTGTTTGTCTGCCGGAGTGATGCCTTCCGGGCAGCTTGAGAGATGGGGATTCAGGATGGTTTAGCGCTGGTTTTCTTTCTTCTTCTTCTTCTTCTTCTTCTTTTTTTTTTTTTGCCCTCTTTCTCCATCAGAAATGCCAGCCTGTCCGTGGCACTGAAGCAGAACTCCCGCTGGTTCGCCAGAGCTGCTCCAAAGGTAGAACATCCAGGCATGCAGATAATGGGTACTAATGACCATCTCTGCAACTGCTTACTGTAAAATAGATTCACGCCGCCAGCGTTTCTGACGGCCTCACTCCATTTACCTCGTCTGAGACAGCAAATGTGCCAGGCTGTTACCATTTTGACCACCCCTGTCCTTTCCTTCTCCTGCTACCAGAGAGGGGAGGTAGTTTATAAAGGCACCAAGCTGGCTCCTTCAGTGACACCTGCCAGGTTTCTCTTCCCTGTGTTTAAAAGGGAGTTTACTTACCCTCCTAGAATTGGCAAATGAGCCGAACAAATTAAATACAGGTAGTCCTCGAATTACAGCAGTTTGTTTAGCGACCGTTTGAAGTTACAACGGCACTGAAAAGGGTGACTTATGATCGTTTTTCATGCTTACGACCGTTACAGCATCCCCACAGTGACGTGATCAAAATTCAGACGCATGGCAACTGGCTCATATTTATGACGGTTGCAGTGTCCTGGGGTCATGTGATCAACTTTTGTGGCCTTCTGACAAGCAAAGTCAATCGGGAAGCCAGATTCACTTAACAACCGTGTTACTATTTTAACAACTGCATTCATTCGTTTAACAAATGTGGCAAGAAAAGTCGTAAAACGGGGCAAAACTCACATAAATTTCTCACTTAGCAACATAAATTCTGGCCTCAATTGTTGTTGTAAGTCAAGGACTACCTGTATGTGACCAACTGTCAAGGGAGTGACACAGGGGTGGCTTCTGCTTTTCTTCGCTGCCAGTTCCCTCAGTGACGCGACGCGTGGGCGGGCGCGTGCTTCGCGCACACGTGCACTCTTTGCGCATGCGCAATGCGCAGTGCTTTTAAAAAGCTTTTGCGCATGCGCAGAAGCAAAAAACAAGAAGCAAAAAACCGCAAGAACCGGTTCAGGGGCGTGGCAGGCCTGGGTTTGTAAAATAGATATTTGTAGGAGATGAAAGGTGGATTAATCCACCAAATTTCTACTAGGGCTATTATATAAAGAGTACAAACTTCTGGGAGACCACTAGAGGGCAGCAAAGCCAGGCTTTTTGTAGAACAACTTTCGCTGCCCTCCAGTGGCTGATCAGGTTTTTGCATTGCAGATAGGATGAGTAGCTCGTAAACAGATTATTCCAAACAATAGTAACATCATAAAAAATTGCAAAATAAGAGTTGGGGGGGGAGCAAATAAAAGGCACAGTGGAGTTTAGAAGGACTGGGGAAATATCAGCTCTTCATGCTTCAGTGGAAGAATGGGTCATATGAGTGCAGAATTGATTGATTTAAAACTATTTCAGAAAAAGAAGAAGAAATAGCTAAAGCATAAATGTTCATTTTGTAGTAGAGGGAGAGAAACCCACAAAGGATCACATTTGTCACAATCGTTTGAAAAAGGCAGAAATGATTTGGCTTTGACCATCCTTTGGACATCTGTTGAATCACAGCTTGGACAATTCCATTCAGGAGCAAACAAGTCATGAATTTTCATTACAATAAAGGTAGATATTTCAGCATGATTAAAACTCGGAGCTGGCATGCACTAGAGGACGGCGAATCCAAACTCCTCCAAAGCTGTCCAGGAGTTTGCCTGGTTTAAGTTGAATGCTGTGTATGGCTCCAGCTTTTGCAGTTTGTTAGCTATGATTTATGGCTTATCATCAGTGAACCAGACATTTCGGCTTGAGCAAATCTTAGTTACACCAAAATATGGCTCACCGTGATATGCAAACCTGCTCATTAATGTGGTGCTTTGAATCTTGATGGAAATCCATGCTAAACTAATTAAGGAGAGAAGCAAGCTAGAACTAAGGAGAAATTTCCTAACAGTGGGAACAATTAATCAGTGGAACAGCTTGCCACCAGAAGTTGTGGATGCTCCATCACTGGAGGTTTTTAAGAAGAGATTGGAGAGCCATTTTCCTGAAAGGCTGCATAAACAGAGGGATAGAATCAAGATCACGTGGTGTTAATATCACTTTATAATGCCCTGGTAAGGCCACACTTGGAATACTGCATCCAGTTGTGGTTGCCACAATGTAAAAAAAGATCTAGAAAGAGTGCAGAGAAGAGCAGCAAAGACAACAAAGATGATTAGGGGACTGGAGGCTAAAGAACAGTTGCTGGAACTGGGTATGTCTAGTTTGATGAAAAGAAGGACTAGGGGTGATATGACAGCAGTGTTCCACTATCTCAGGGGCTGCCACAAAGAAGAGGGAGTCAAACTATTCTCCAAAGCACCTGAAGGCAGGACAAGGAGCAATGGATGGAAACTAATCAAGGAGAGAAGCCACCTAGAACGAAGGAGAAATTTCCTGACAGTGAGAACAATTAACCAGTGGAACAGCTTGCCACCAGAAGTTGTGGGTGTTCCATCACTGGAGGTTTTTAATATGAGACTGGACAGCCATTTGTCCGAAATGGTAGGGTCTCCTGTTTGAGCAGAGGGTTGGATTAGATCTCCAAGGTCCCTTCCAACTATTCTGTTCTGTTCTGTTTTGTTGTATTCATTATTCTATTCTATTCTATTCTATTCTATTCTATTCTATTCTATTCTATTCTATTCTATTCTATTCTATTCTATTCTATTCTATTCTATTCTATTCTTATAAAGAGTGAGACAGCAGTAAATGGTATAGGGCTTTGAGCAGAGGATTGGATTAGAAGACCTCCAAGGTCCCTTCCAACTCTTGTTATCCTGTTCTGTTATTCTGCCTCCTCCCTCTCCCACTTGTCTTCAAAGAAAGATTTGAAACCAACCATTTTACAAAGGCACAAGAAGATGGGGAGAAAAGGCCAAATTTTAGCAAGCTTTTTCACTTGGAGCTCTCCAATGTCCTCCTCTCTCTTCCAGCTCTGCCAGTAATTCAAAAAGATGAACCTCTATACATCTGGACAGCTGTTCTGCTGTTCTTGCTCTAGCAAACAAAATAATGTTCTCTCTGAAATTCAGAGCTGGAAGTCCTGGCTGCTCTCGCCAACTGTAAAGCGGTATTAAAGCAGTACTTTACAACGTTGGCCAAATACGCTCAACCCCTTTTTTTGACAGATGTTATTACACAGGAGTTATTAAATCATACCACCTGTTGTTGTTAATTTCTTTCTGGAGCACATAGATAACGAAACCCTTCAGCAGCCATGGGCAATCGCTGTATTGCAATCCCGTTTGGGGCTGGAGCTGCTGACTGGGTCTTCTGATCAATGAAAATGAAATACCACCATTGCTTTTCCCTCGCTATGGATGGCAATTGGCCCTGCAAGACATTAGGAGCTGCCTTTTTTTTTTTTTTTAACATCTCCAACTTTTACTGTGAGTTAGAGCACAAACCGCCCTTAGCAAAAGAAAACCGGTTTAAGCCAAGCAGCATTGATTTCCAAGTCTGAGGTCGCTTCCAATTCTGTTATCTTTGCTTCATTAAATAGCAAGGTGATATGTTTGATTCAAATCATCACCCTCACCAGGTGTGGGTCAGCCACAGCAAGATCACGTATTGGGATCAAGGTGGATTTTCTGAAGTGGTGGCCAAATTCTGCTATTCATCTAGCTTTTGGCAGGAGGCAGAATCTGCAATGGCTGAAAAAATGGCCTGACATGAGATGCTTCCCCAATGGGTTGGGAGAAAATGACTTGTAAGATCTGGTTCTCTGACGGATAGATTCCTGATACCTTTAAGTAAACCACCAGCTATAGATCTCCCAAAAAGAACCCATTGATATAACTTAAAACTGGGAGAGAAAAAATTCAGAAAGTCTCCACCTTAATATGTACTGAAGTAGATTGGTTCTAAATAGAAAACTAGTTCCCTTGCTAGAATTCTTGTACCATTATTCTTTCATCATAATAAATCTTCAGAGAACTCTGAATTTATGCCTGATTCTGACGCCATAGTCCACAATAAAGTAATTTCCAAAGAATTTTATGCCAATAGGAAGTCACTTTTCTGTACGCATAATATCAGCCATGCTGGAGACCCAAGCCAATCTATTTCCAGTTTAGCTGTGATGTACCTGAAACTTCTGCTAGGTAGTTGTTCTGTGACTTTTACTCTACCCATTGGAAGGAACTCATCTTTCAACTCTTCTCCAAATCTCAAACTCTTTTCTACTAACAAATCCTGTAAGTCCAAAAGACATGGAATTTCTCTTCAGTAGCCCAGCCAGGGAGGAATGAAGCAAGTATCTTCAACAGGAAACTAGGGCTTGTAAATTAGCAAAAAAAAAAAAAAATGTATTCCCCTTCCCTCATTACTTCTTCTTCTTCCTCCTCTTCCCCCCTCCCTCCCTCCCTCCCTCCCTTCCTGAAGCTAGGAGGATGTCTTGGGGTCTCCCTCAGCAGGATTTGCCTAAGTTGTGCTGCTGGTTCCTTACGCTCACCATTTCAAGTCAGAAACCTTCATTCTGGTTCTGAAGGTTTGGGGATACCAGTAGCAGTACTGTATTAAAGTGGCCTCAATTGACAAGAGACAATTAAACTCCATCAACACTGCCACCAGAAGGCTCCTGCAGAAGAGACGTTTCCTGTATCGTAAAGATACCTGAAAAGAAGAGGTAGCTTTAAACGTATAATTGGCACCCGCCGACTTCTTTTCTTCGTCTTTCTTTTCCTCTGGCTCTTTCCTACCTTCTTCAACCCCTGGTTTCCCCCCCCCCCTTTCTTCTGTTGGAAGTTCAGTTCCAAGTGGGGAAAAAGACACTGGAAACATGGAGACTGCTTGGAAAGATGGTTTAATGGTGGACAGGAGCACATGGCTTGAGTTCCTGAACAGAAAAGGCGATCACATGCTTCAAGATGTTGAAGAAGAAAAGAAGAAGAGAAGTTGCTGGGAGTCCCTAAGTTTTTTATAACCTCTGTTGGGCCCCACCTCAGAGTTTCCTGTTCCTGTATAAGAAATGCACTCTGATTGATGGTCAGTCTCCCAGGGGGCTGGGGGTCTTAGCTAACCTTTTAGGCTGTCTCCCAGGCTTGCTTTGAGTGCTGACTGATGTAATTTTCCATGAGTTTCTGTTTGCTAGATGGGTCTGCCTGAAGAGGGTAGATCTCTGTTATGTAGAATAGACTGGCCAAGGCCTTCTAATGGCACATTGACAAAGGTGTGGGGGGGGGAATGAGTGTTTCCTGCCTAAAAACATGTTTCTCCATCTCATCCATGGAAATATAAAATTCTGCCTTTTTAATATTTCTTTAAATATTTCGTTTTCTAGGAGAGGGGTGGGTTTACTTCCTACACTTCTTTGCAGTTTCACTGTGCAGTCTTGGTGGTCAGGCCCAGTTATGTGTCAAACCAAAAGCCTGGGCAGATGTAAAAGCATAAACGCAGGAGGCACATTAGTCCCTGTGGTTATTATAGGCCCTTCAGACATGAATCAGCCAAGAGCCGCTCAGAACTCATTGGGGATGGCAGAGCTGAAAGGAGAAGGAAGCTCGGTCTTCGGTCTTCTAAGCTGGCCACGGAGAAGAGCTCCTTCCGTCTGATCACCGGTGGCTAAGAAGCGTGCTGAGATAATTGGCTCAGGGAATCTCTGCTTGTTCAATGCTTGATTCAAAGGCCGGTTCCTGCAGGTCAGAGAAGAGGTTGAAAAGGAAGAAAAAGGCAACAAGGAAGAGTGGCTTGGGAGGACGATAAACCACCCAAACCCTCTCCGAGAAAGAGCAGTTTCCTCATCAGCAAATGTGCACATTTAGCAGAGCCGAGAGCTCGCAACTTGCCCAGGCCGTCAGCTTCCCTAAAGCTGACCGCTATGCCGGCTCCATAAATCACTCTGGAGCAAAAATAAACAGTAAACAAGGCAGGAAGCCACATTTCTACAGGCCACACAGCAGGGAAAAGAAATCAACAGTTGCCCAGAGGCAAGGCACAGACGCAGTTGAAAGAAAAGGTGGGGAGGGGCGGAAGGGAAGAGAGGCTTCAGAGAGGCCTTTGTAAATGGGCCCTTCATATTATTTTAAAATACGTTCCCCCCCCTTTTTAAAGGAAAGATAACAGCAGGAGGAAGAGGGGGAGGGAGGGAGGAAGAGGGAGGGGGAGAGAGAGAGAGAGAGAGAGAGAGAGAGAGAGAGTGAGAGAGAGAGAGAGAGAGGAATGGAATGGAATGGAATGGAATGGAA